>JASJET010000241.1:1827500-2274437 GCA_034092305.1 Diaprepes abbreviatus
TGAATATAGTATTGATAGACAATTAATATGCATGTACCGCCAATGATATTATTGTAAATAAATTTGCAATTGAATTTTGTTAACACTTGGTTGACAGAATGCTGATAGCTTTCAGCTACTCACCTTACTTACTTACTTACTTACTCCGTGGCGTTACAACCCTGGGTGGGTTTTAGCCGACTTTACGACATGCCTCCATTCATTTCGATCTCTCTCAACCTCCATCCAGTGTTCGATGCCCATAGTTTTGAGATCTTTTGTTATATTATCTCTCCACCGGAGTCGGGGTCGTCCCAGTGGCCTTCTCCCAGTCGGTGCTTCCTCCCAAGCGAGTCTTATTATTCTGTCGTCAGGAAGCCTTCTGATATATCCTGCCCACTGGAGTCTTCTGGCCTTTATTTCTTTTACTACATCTGTATGAGGGAATAGTTCTTTTAGTTCCTTGTTAATTCTTGTTCTGTATTGTCCTGTCGTTTCATCTATCGTTGGTCCCGAGATTTTTCTCAAGAATTTTCTTTCAAAAACTCGTAGTCTCTCTTCGTTTGCTACCGTTAGCGTCCATGTTTCGCAACCATATATAACTATCGATCTTATAACTATTTTGTATAGGTCCATCTTTGTTCGTCTTGTGAGGTGTTTCGATTTCATCAGATCGTGCAGTGCGTACAGACATCTATATCCTGCTTGTATTTTATTGTTTATTTCCTGTGATCCGTTGCTATCTTCGCATATTGTTCCTAGGTATTTAAATTCTTTGACTCGTTCAAAGTTATATTCATCGATGGTTATGTATTGACCTATTCTGTCTCTGTTTCGGCCATTCCGACTCCTGAACATGTATTTAGTTTTGTTTTCGTTGATTTGAAGTCCCATCTTCTTTGCTTCCCTTTCGAACCGTATTAGAGTTTCTTTCATTTTTATTCTACTACTACCAATCATGTCGACATCATTTGCAAATGCTAACGGTAGATTTGGTCCATTCTGATTATATATTGCAGCGCTATGTTAAAAATTTGTGGTGAGAGCGCATCTCCCTGCTTAAGACCGTTGTTTATTTAAAACATTTCAGATTAGTACTCTCCCACTTTCACTTTACATTTCAACCCCTCCATACACATCCTTATTAGACTGACCAGTTTTTTGGGAAAGCCAAGCTCCTGCATTGCTATCCATAGTCTCATTCTGCAGACTCTATCAAATGCCTGTTCAAAATCGATAAAAATCTGATGTAGATCACGATCGAATTCCCAGCTTTTCTCCATTATCTGTTTTATGGCAAATATCTGATCAACAATTGAATGATTAGGTCTAAATTCGCATTGATAATTCCTTACGATTTCTTCTGTATATGTTTTGGTTCTTTCCAACAGAATGTTCGAAAGGACTTTATAGGTTGTGTTCAGTAGGATTATTCCCCGGTAATTGCTGCGTTGTTTCTTGTCGCCTTTCTTGTGGATTGGCACAATGACTCCCTCCTTCCATTCATCTGGAAGAATTTCTTCTTGCCAGACTCTGTATTAGTTTATGGATGGATCTGTGGAGTGCATCCCCTCCCTGCTTTAGACATTCCGCTGGTATATTATCACTGCCTGCGGCTTTATTGTTTCTCAGTTTCTTGATAGCGCGCATCACCTCTTCGTATGAAGAGCTTCTGTCTTCTATTTCGGCTGTATGGATCTCTGTGTTTGGCAGATTTTTCGTTCAACAGTTGGCTAAAGTATTTTTTTCAGGTTTCTAGTATTTCCTTCTCATTGGCGATAAGGTCTCCGTTCTCTCGTTCTAAGAAGTTTCCTGTCCCCGGCTGGTATCCTGCCTTGATACGTGATACTCCCCTGGCCAGATTTATTGCACCGATAAATTGTGTCCAAATAAAATATTTTCAACGTTCTCTATTAATTAGAAAGTAACTAAAATTTCAAGAATTAATAATTAATATTACGCCAAAGAAGCTAATAAAGCCGAAAAGTAATTGTTTAACCTTCATATACATATGTAATTTCCTGAAATTTAGGGTGAATAAGATAAGAAATTGGTTCACGTCTAAAGGGCAAAGGTAACGAAACACAAGAACACACGTGGAAACAATTTTAATTAGGAAAGGAAGGGAAGGTACTTGGAAGTAGGGTTTATTGCCTTTATTTTAATGAGGAATATGTAGGTATGTACGAGTATGCCTACTTTGAGTAATTTCATATATTATTTGTTAAAGCCGGCTTTGTTCCATTTGCTTTTGTGTTGATTAGAGTAATTAAACATTTAGGATTATCTTTTAAGCTAGTGTAACTTGCGAACAGGGATAAAAATATCCTTTTAAATCAAGAGTATTTACTTACCGTGGGAGCAAGGTGATTCTGATATGAAACAATACTTGGAACTTTTGCTTAAAGATAACAAGTTTGGCATCTTAGAAACAAATTCTAATATTTTGTCTTTACACATAACATAGACGCTCCTTCTTCTTCCTCGGGTGCAATGCGCTATGCCATAAGTCGATGATCATTTGTTCATTTCATAGTTACATTACAACTAAACTACCCTCCTTAGCTTGTCTAAGGATTGTTTGGAACTATTTCAAGAGGGTTAACCTAAGAAATGTTTCATTTTAATATATTTTCTCTCTCTCTCTCTCTATATATATATATATATATATATATATATATATATATATATATATATATATATATAAAGGGTGTTTTTTATAGAGGTATGAAACTTTTAAAGAATAAAACAAAGATGAATTTTTTAAATTGACATGAAATTTGCTTTATTCGAAAGATAACCTTCTGGCATTATAATTTAAATATGACTTCTGGCATATGACCGCCATGGCTGGCTCGGACGTAGTCTAATCTGGAGGTCCAATTTTCGATGACTTTTTCCAACATTTGTGGCCGTATATCGGCAATAACGCGGCGAATGTTGTCCTCCAAGTGATCAATCGTTTCGGGCTTATCACCGTAGACTAGCGACTTCACATATCCCTACAGAAAATAATTTAGCGGCGTTAAATCGCACGATCTTGGAGACCAATTCACGGGTCCGAAACGTGAAACTATGCGGTTACCAAACGTTTCCTTCAATAAATCAGTTGTGGCACGAGCTGTGTGACATGTTGCGCCGTCTTGTTGAAACCACAGCTCCTGCCCATCATGGTTGTTCAATTGATGAACGAAAAAGTCAGTAATCATGGCTCTATATCGGTCACCATTGACTGTAACGTTCTGACCAGCATCGTTTTTAAAGAAGTACGGACCAATGATTCCACCAACCCATAAAGCACACCAAACAGTCAGTTTTTCTGAATGTAACGGTGTTTCAACATACACTTGAGGATTATCATCACTCCAAATACGGCAGTTTTGTTTATTGACGTATCCACTCAAACAAAAGTGAGCTTCATCGCTAAACAAAATTCGTTTATAAACATCTGTATCAACGGCAATCTTGTTTTAGGCCCATTCACCGAATCTATGCCTTGCTAGGTGATCGTGTGGCTTCAATTCTTGCACGAGTTGGATTTTGTAAGCACGCAAACCAAGACCTTTCCGCAAAATCTTCCATAAAGTGAATGGACACATATCCAATTCCTTTTGCACGATGGCGGATAGACTGATTCGGGTCATCCTCTACGCTACGCTCTACAGCAGCAATGACTTCTTCTGTACGCACTGTACGACGTCTCTGTGGATGCGTATTATCATTTAGAGTAAACGTGGTGCGAAAACGTTCCATAGTTAATCGAATTAATTGCTCTGATGGACGATTATGTTGACCGTAAAATGGACTTAGTGCGCGATACGTATTTCGAATAGAACCATGATTTTCAAAATTAATTTTGCACAATTTGGAAGCGTTGTTCAGGCGTCAGTCTATTCATGTTGAAATGCCAAACCAAACTAAAGATAAATCACTTAACAGCTGACAAAATGCCCGCCAGTTAAAAAAGTGTTGCCAACTTAAAGTTCTATACCTCTATAAAAAACACCCTTTATATATATATATATATATATATATATATATATATATATATATATATATATATATAGGTAGACACCTTTTCTCAGTTATGATAATTTTTGATTATGAAAAAGTCAAACAAAAATGGACATAAATAATTAATTAATGCATTTGTGAGATAATTGCAGATAGTAGAATAAATATTAGTTAATAGTATGTAAGAATTTATATTTGAATCATGTTTTTAAAGGACATAAAATGCCAATAATTGTGTAATAACATGATAAAATATATAAAAATTAGTGTGAAAGGTTGGACTTTAATGCATATAAATTAAAAATTATAAACATATTTGATTCAGAAAGACATGAAATATATGATATTTTGAATAACGAGTGAAGTGTTATTGTCCGGAAATAGTGACTGAAAAAGGAATTTTAAAACAATATAGTGAAATCCACAAAAACGAGAATGTTAGTCACCCATTTAATAAACAGTACGGGTAAAAATGATATTAATGAAAATAAGCATCAAATAATAACAATTTAGTGAATATAGACACTATTCATCAACAGTATTTGTTAAAACTTTGTTAAAAATATTGTAAATGTGTAATAATAGTATAAGAAAATCTAGATTATAAGTTTATTTTAATAAGAAAGTAGGATAAAAGAGTACCTAATTATAGGTACAGCTTTGTTAAATAAGATAATAATATTAATAAAACAAAAATTATCAATTTTAGCAAGTTATAATTAAAATTTAAATGTATAGGTAAAGTTTTCTTAGATGTAACCCAATTTCGTTTATCAATTTTATGTGGTAAACAATAACCAAAAGTAAAGTTTCAATATATCAAAATGTCAGAAAAAATCCAAAATTTACATAAATCATAATTTATTGTCATCAAATAGAATATTTATTTCATAATATCAATAAAATAACATAATTTTATCATAAATTGACATTTTAATCTTGTGTTTCAAAGCTTAAAATTTCATTTAGTTGCCAGTTCACGTCAGACGGCCGAAAAATCAGAAAAAAATTTATATCACATGACCACTGACTATAAAAGCTAAAATTCATTTTTTTAAGAGAGTACAGGTCCATCATTTGTACAGTAAACATCATTATTCTGGTTTCTTAAAAAGTAACATAACCTCAATATTTTCACTTGTTATTTTGAAAAGTAAAAGGAGTGGTTATTAATCGATTATAGTGTATAATGCCCTAGTCTTTTTTAACGGGACCATAATCTAAAAGTTTTTCATTTGTTATTTCATAAATAAATTAAAAGGACAGTGCAGATTAATCTGTGGTAAAGAAAACAGCAATTTAATTCATTAAAATTTTTTCAAAAAAGTAAAAGGAAGAAATATAGAGCTTGGGTATTAAAATATCTGGGGGGGGGGGAGAGGGAAGGAGAACGGGAGAGAGGTAGAGAGGGAAGGGAGAGGGGGGGAGAGGGAAAAATGATAGTGGTTTTCTAATGAAGTTTAAATAAATTTAAAATTAATTTTCCTCAATTCCAGGTAATACTTCTCATAGAAGAGCGATGATATCTCGAAAACGATGACTCTTATGAAAAAAAGTACAAGAACAATTTTTATAGGTAATTTTATGATCTGATTTTGATTTGAGCTATTTTGATGATAAAACTTACCGTTTGGTTGAAAAACGCGAAAAACTCATTTTTCCCCACTTTGACCTTGAATAAATTTTTTTCCAGGCATGGGATCGTTGGGAACTTTTAACAACTTATTTGTAATGGTGTTTCGAATATTTGTACAAATTTTCATCTCTATGCGAATTTTGGTAACCTTACCTCTCTTTTTAGGGCTAACTTGACCGGACTAACAATATAATAATCATTTTAAATATTTGTGTATTACGGTATATACACAATACATGCCGTGGTTATTTTATGTTTTTTTTTAAGCTATTTTATTAGTTAAAATTTATATTTACTTTTTTAATCCTATCATATTTCAAATTCGATATAATATTTAAATAGATAAGTTTATTTTTAAACATGAAAACTCAATTCCTTTACCTACAAAGTAGAGATAAACCTACTTAGAGGCATATCGAAATATGTACATTCGCACCAGTTTATAACGTAGTACATTTAAATTCCATCAAAGCTGATTCGAAATATTTCATATTTTAGACGAGAGAGTTACTTGAATGGAAATTGCCAATTTCATGCGGAGTTTTATTAAGATTTTGCAAAGGTAATAATCATGAAAAGTGATGAAGGTAAGTGATGTTGCTTAATAAAAACGAATATACCAAAGACAGATTTGTAAAACCGCAAAATTTTTTTATAAATTGGAAAAATATAAGACATTCATGCAATTACAGGCATACAATGCATCAGAAACTACAATCGAGAAATGAGTAATAAGTTATTTAAATATAAAATTGACTGCTCTCAGTTGACAAGCAGCTATAAGAAACAACAAAAATGGAAAAGCACTAGGTCCAGATCAAATCCCAGTAGAAATCTTAAAATGCATGAATGATGATACTATGGATATATTGTTAGATCTGTTCAACACAGTATATAAAACGGGGAATATACCCAGAGAATGGTTACTCTCCACCTTTTGCGCTATTCCAAAAAACAAAAAGGCAAAAGACTGCAGCGAATATAGAACAATATCTTTGATAAACCATGTACAGGGTGAGTCAACGATTGGATGAAGTAAGTTTGTGCCTTTTCGGTGAAATTTACAAAGAAACTATATTTATTGTTTGATACAGTTTATTTTTACGCAGATTTTAAAAATATTTAGGACTCTACAGGGTGAGCCAAAAAAATAAGACAGCATAAAGTTGTATTTTTTTAAACAGAACACCCTATATACGAATCGTATTTTCGATTTAGCTTATAATTTTAAATCTTTTTTATTAAGGGTTTACTATAACAAAACTTTATAGTTTCTGAGATAATTAAGTTTAAAGAAAAAAAGTCACATTTTCAAACATCAATTCAATCCTAAATAACGTTTTCAATTTTGTGACAAATATATTCAAATTTGGAATTTAGCAAGGCCAAGGACAAGTTAACATAATTTTTACCTAATATTTGCAATAAAAGCTACACATCGGCTCAAATTTGAACAAGTTTAAATGAATAAATATCTTTTTTTTTAATGGTACACCCTGTATATTTTCATGTTATTTAATAGAGTAATAAAAACCCTAAAAGTTTTGTTCAATATATCCTATACCTATTTATAATAGTTTTTGAGATATTTCAGTTTTTCTTCTTTTCCATACTTTTTTACAGAAATAGTCTTCATTATCATAGTAGCCATGGCAAAAACAATGTAAAAGAACATTTTTCTGTGTGTCAAATTTATAACCACAATCGCTTCTTTTGGTTTTTATGTAGTGTAGTTTGGTTTTTTTTTGCATTCATCTTATATTGTAAAATGAATTTTCCAAAGAATGAGTTAATAGATATGATTTATACAATAGGAGAGGCTCAAAAAAATTACCTTCTTGCTCAAAGAATTTACAAAATGAAGTATCCTGATCGACGCCAGTTTAATACCCATACTTTTCAAAACTTAATGCAAAGATTTGATTCTTCTGGTACTGTTGATTATCTAAAACGTAAAGTGGTCAACAAACCAGTAACTAATGAAGAAAAAGAACTACAAGTATTGTTAAATGTTCAGGAAAATCCTTATATTGGTGGCCATCAGTTAGCAGCATTATGTGAAACATCACAATCCACCGCTAATCGCACTACCAAGAAATATAGGTATCATCCATATCACATGGAATTACACCAAGAATTGCATGGACAGGATTTTGAAAGTCGTGTAAACTTTTGTCGTACAATAAATGCGGAGATTCAATTAAATCCAAATTTATTATGCAAGGTAATGTTTAGTGATGAAGCTACTTTTAGAAGTGACGGTGCCGTAAATAGACGCAACATGCATTATTATGCCACAGAAAACCCATTTTGGATTAGAGAGGTGCAACATCAAAACCACTGGTCATTAAATGTTTGGTGTGGTATTCATCATAATCGAATTATTGGACCCTACTTTTTTAATGAACCACTAAATGGCCATAGTTACCTGAACTTTCTACAAGAAAAACTACCCCAACTGCTTCAAGGTCTCGATAGGGATGAGCTCGACAGTATGTGGTTCCAGCACAATGGTGCGCCTCCGCATTACCATCGTGAAGTTCGTGCGTTTTTGGACCAACGATATCCGCAAAAATGGATTGGACGTGGGGGTTTCATTGAGTGGCCACCAAGGTCTTGCGACATCACCCCATTAGATTTCTTCCTATGGGGTTATATTAAAAATAAGGTGTATGTTAGTCCACCAACAACAGTGGAAGATATGCAAAACAGGATTAGGGATACCTGTAGAACAATAACGCCACTAATTTTATCCAGGGTCCGAGAAAATCTGCAAAAAAGACTAAATTTGTGCATTGCACAAGAGGGTCGTTTATTCGAACACTTATTAAAAAGAAATAATTAATCTCAGTATTTAATAGGTATTTTTTTTGTTTCAATTAAGTATAAAAGTAAATATGTATTTGCCTTGTCGTTATTGTTGTGTTAATTTTTTCACATTATGTTTAATTAAACTGTTGCCGTTGTAATATAACGAATAATGTATTTCATCATATTTAACCACATTCTGTTTGTTTCTGTAGTTTCTTTTTATTATTTTACATGGCTACTATGATAATGAAGACTATTTCTGTAAAAAAGTATGGAAAATAAGAAAAACTGAAATATCTCAAAAACTATTATAAATAGGTATAGGATATATTGAACAAAACTTTTAGGGTTTTTATTACTCTATTAAATAACATGAAAATATACAGGGTGTACCATTTAAAAAAAAAAGATATTTATTCATTTAAACTTGTTCAATATTGAGCCGATGTGTTCAACACCCTGTAGCTTTTATTGCAAATATTAGGTAAAAATTATGTTAACTTGTCCTTGGCCTTGCTAAATTCCAAATTTGAATATATTTGTCACAAAATTGAAAACGTTATTTAGGATTGAATTGATGCTTGAAAATGTGACTTTTTTTCTTTAAACTTAATTATCTCAGAAACTATAAAGTTTTGTTATAGTAAACCTAATAAAGAAGATTTAAAATTATAAGCTAAATCGAAAATACGATTCGTATATAGGGTGTTCTATTTAAAAAAATACAACTTTATGCTCTCCTAGTTTTTTGGCTCACCCTGTAGAGTCCTAAATATTTTTAAAATCTGCGTAAAAATAAACTATATCAAACAATAAATATAGTTTCTTTGTAAATTTCACCGAAAAGGCACAAACTTACTTCATCCAATCGTTGACTCACCCTGTACATACTCAAGGTGTTTTTAAAAGTAATACACGGACGCATTTATAAAGAACTTGAAAAGGGAATAGATGATAGTCAGTTTGGATTCAGAAATAGTATAGGCACCAGAGGCGCGTTGTTTGCACTTAATGTGCTTTCACAGAGGTGTATGGATATGAACACCGATATACACATTTGTTATGTTGACTTCGAAAGCTTTTGATAAAATTAGACATGAAAAACTAGTCGAGATTCTAAGAAGAAAAAACATAGACAAGAAAGATTTAAGAATAATAACTAACCTATATTGGAATCAACGCGCACAAATAATAGTAGATAACGAAACAAGTCCGGAAATTGAAATAGGGAGAGGAGTGAGACAAGGAAGCATTTTGTCACCCCTACTATTCAATGTGTACAGTGAATCGATTTTCGAAGAAGCACTGTTAACGAGAAGTAAGGGAATAATTATAAACGGAAGAGCTAACGACACTGCTTTCATAGCTAGCTCCGCTGAAGAACTCCAAGAACTAGTGAATGAAACACAAATAACGTTTGCGAGCAACACGGATTAAAAATGAACACCAAAAAGACTAAATATATGGTAATAACTAAAAAACAAAAGATGCAAACAAGCATAAAGTTGCGAGGTGTGAATTTAGAAAAAGTGCAAAAATACAAATACTTGGGCACATGGATAACAGCAAATAAGGAACAAACAACAGAAATAAGAACGAGAATAGAAATGGCAAGAGGTGCGTTTGAAAAACTGAAAACCATTCTATGCAGCAGAGATATTACTTTAGAATTAAGAATGAGAATTTTGAGATGTTATGTATTTTCAGTGCTGCAGTATGGGTTGGAAGGCTGGACACTAAAACAAGTACACATAAATAAACTGAAAGCGTTTGAAATGTGGTGTTACAGAAGGATGTTGGGAATATCTTGGACGGAAAGAAAAACACACATAGAAGTATTGCTGGTGATGGACAAGGACTATGAAATAATTAACAACATAAAAGTAAAGAAACTGCAATAACTGGACATATAATGAGAGACCAGCGATACGAGTTGCTTAGATTGATCATGCAGGGTAAAATAGAAAGAAGAAGAAATATCGGAAGAAGAAAAATTTTATGGTTGAGAAATTCGAGAGAGTGGTTCAATTGTAGCTCAGTAGAACTTTTTCGAGTAGCGGCAAATAGAGTGAGAGTGGTAATGATGATATCCAACCTCCGATAGGAGACGGCACCTGAAGAAGAAGAAGTTGACAAACATCAGGACACATACAAGACACAACACTCATTTAATACATAAACCAATTTATCAGAAATTACGTATTTATTACGAGGATCTGTAATTAATTTAAATATAAAAATAACATTAACAATTATTTAAAGTTAAATTATATTATTTTCTATTAATAAAATTTAAAAACAATACTATACATTCATTTCTCGTAGCGGCGAACGTATAACATCAATAATTCAGTGAGATGATTAGCACAATTCTGAATTTATACAGGGTGCCCGGCAGGGGCGGATCCAGCCTCTCTTTCCTTGGGGGGGGGGTGATATCAGAAAATTACAGTACGGCAAGCGAAAGCAAGTTGTCGACGGGGGGGGGGGGACACCAGCAACATTCCCATTTCTAGATAGGCAAGGTCAGGTCTATTTTTCTGAATGTGAAGCTCCTGGGGAGGGAAGGACGATCACAAGATGAGTAGCTATGCCAGATCTCGCCGTCCATTATTGTATTTGTTCAGTTTATATTTTTGATGTTAATAAAAAGACTTTATTATTATTGTTAGATTTAAAAGCCATACGGCTTCGCACTCCCTCCAGGGGATATTGACTCATACCAGGTATACAAAGATACTAAAAGTATGAAGCTCTGTGGGAACCCTTTCCATGTTATCGGGTCCTAGGTGACGTAGTCTGCTGTATTTCCCACGAACACGAACCACGACGGAGAGTTGTTTTCTGCATAGGTTTATACAGATGCTCACTAAGGCCCAGTCCCTTGATGTTCTGCAGCAGGTTCTTTGGTATCACTCCAGTTGTTGAGAGTATTTGGAAATATTCTGGATGCTATTCATTGCCCATTGTCTTCGGATTTGCACCTCCAGATCTCTGTATTTGGCGATCTTCTCGTTATACTTTGGCCCTAGGTTATTGTTGTTAGGTATAGCAATATCGATTAGTGTAGTTCGCCTAGAAATTTTATCTATTAGTACAATATCTGGTCTATTATGAGCAACTGTCTGATCCGTCAGAACCGTTCGGTCTCAATATTACTTGAACTAGTTGTTCTCAAGAATAGGCTCCGGATTGTATTTGTAATAAGGCACTTTTCCTACCTGTAATAGGTTTAGCTTTTCTGCTAACTCTTGGTGGAGTATCTTAGCGGCTGAGTCGTGTCTTTCCTTATACTCGGTTGCGACAAACGCTTGGCATCCTCCAGTTATGTGCTGAATTGTCTCCGATGTTCGACAGCCATACCTGCATTGGTTATTTTCTATTGAGGGATCTCTAATGATGAACTTCCGATAATTCTTCGTCGGAATAACTTGGTCTTGGATAGCTAACAAGAAGCCCTCCATCTCCGGAAACATCCGTCCTGAAATCAACCAGTAGTTCGACACTAAGTTATCGACATTGTCCTGATTGACCTCATTTGGATGATGTCCATAAAGTGGCTTCTGTAGCCAGGTTTGTAACTTCTCTTGGTCTGTTTGGTGGTGAGAAGTAATATCTTGTTCCCTTAACTGTAGCGGCGTTGAATCGTCCGCCTCGCATATTGCTGGATGTAGTGTGGAAGAGTCCGCCAGATTTATACAGATGCTCACTAAGGCCCAGTCCCTTGATGTTCTGCAGGAGGTTCTTTGGTATCACTCCAGTTGTTGACAGTATTATTGGAATCGTTTGGACGCTGTTCATTGCCCATTGTCTTCGGATTTGGACCTCCAGATCTCTGTATTAGTTTATTTCAGAGAATAGCTCTGTATTGGTCTGCTATTCTCTGTTGTGACACTTGTAGGTGTGGATATTTCCTACAAAATTCGGCATGAAGCTGTTGTCTTATTATTATTATTATTAGTAGTAGTAGTAGTAGTAGATGGGCAGCTGAAGAAGAAGTACGGACTGACCGAGTTTCTTAAAGGAATATGCGGACTTAATAATAGGATTGCCCCGTTTTATATAGCTCTCTTTTTAATAAGATGCGTTTAATTATATTAAATAAATGACAGAAAGTCACAAAATTAAATTGAAAGTCTATTTAGCTCCGTATCAGTCCAACGTTTTCCTAGCAATATCAATTCAAGTTGACAGTCGATTCAAATCCTATCAAAGCTTAATTTGAAATTTTCTATATTTCAGACCGGGGTGCTACTCGCTCTCAGATTGGCAATTTTGCAAGGATCTCTTCCGAGATTCTGCGAGCAAGATAATCCTGCAGCCTTTCACAGTTCACTGTATGTCAGGTAAGCTGATTTTGCTTATTTACATCTTATTGTAAGCGAGAATAAGTAACTTATTGTAGCGTAAATAAAATATATTCCGCTGATACAATATTCGGGAAAATAGCAAAGGAATATAATAAGAATAAGGCGAGAGATTACTTGTGTAAAAGGAATTTATTTGCATTATGTTGTAGATAATAGCGTTTGCAATTTTTCCTTTTTAGAGCGTTTATTTTGCATTCAACGCCCAAATTGATAATTTGAAATTTAACTTCATAATAATTTAAAAAAAAACAACATGGTGTGGGGTTTGTATTTCAAAGCCCAGAATTTACAGAAAATCTTTTATTTATTTATATATTTATTCACGGATGAGGCCCATTTACAAAATTACTAATACTAATTACAAATGCTAATACTAGTAAATTAAAATACAGATATAACAAAACCTACTCTTTACAAATAACTATAACTAAGCTTGACAAATTACATTACAATAATGTATTTTACAGACAATAAGATAGTTAAATTAATATATATATATATATATATATATATATATATATATATATATATATATATATATATATATATATATATATATTTATATATATATATATATATATATATATATATATATATATATATATTTATATATATATATATATATATATATATATATATATATATATACATGGTGATTCAAAAATCGATCACGAAACTTAAGGGAGTGATTCTACTTGACAAAATAAGGGTAGAGCTTCATATAATTTTTTTTTCAAAATGTCATTCGTTTTCCAGTTACAAGCCGTCCAAGTTCAAGTTTTTATTTATTTTTTGTTTTTTGAATTACTCGCTTACAGGAAAACCGATTTGACTAATATTTGAAAGATAGGCTAAGTCTTCTGCGCTTCATCATTTTAGTAACAATTCACATTGATTGTTTGCCGCTAGAGGGCACTTTACCTACATTGAAAATTGTTTTTTTGTCATAATTTTTTAGTGTTGACAGCTACAGTAGTTTTTGGCATAATTTCTGAAAGACTGATGCCGGGCCTTTAAAAAAATTGCTCTTTATTTACATCGCTAAACCCAACGGTTTAGACGTAAATCACCCTTAAAAATTAAGTGGTAAATTTACTTTTCTCATTTCATTACCACCAGCTACCAGGTAAATAGCTATCAAAGTATACTAGAGCTGTCAGTTTAACATCAAATAAATTCGCTTTTTAAACTATTTAATTTATAATCTTAAAATAACTAATAATGGCTAATCAGTAAATATTCATATTATGGATTATTGCGATATACATTTAATTGATAAAAATTAATGAAACAGTACTAAACAAACTAAAAAAGATTCTCAAAATGTCCCCCATTTTCTTCCATACATTTCCTAACACTCTTCAAAAAATGTCGCCTAACTCGATGAAAAATTCCTTGTGTTTCTTTAATAATTTGGCACTTTTCGATTATCCTGAAGCGAAGATCCTCGACGTTGATTACTGGAATATCGTACACCAATTGTTTCAAATGACCCCAAAAGAAAAAATCCATAGGATTAAGGTCTGGTGACCTCGCTGCCCATGCCAATGGTCCACTTCGTCCTATCCATCGCTCAGGATACGTTGCATTCAAATACTGTCGGACACGTATACTAAAGTGGGGCGGAGCTCCGTCTTGGAGGATCCACATGTTGGCCCTTACTTCCAATGGCACATCTTCCAGATACAATGGGAGACGATTTTGGATAAAATCTAAGTATACGTCACCAGTTAATGGGCCATCAAAGAAATGAGGACCAATAAGGTAATCTCCTATTATCCCTGCCCACACATTTAGTGAAAATCTACGCTGATGTTTCGTTTCTACCACATTGTTTGGGTTCTCCTAAGCATATGTGTGGATGTTGTGTAGATTTGTTATGCCATCACGAGTGAAACCAGCTTCGTCAGTGAATAATATGACGCCAATTAATCGATTATCGTGTTCATACTTAGCTAGGATCTGATTGCACATTTCCAACCGTCTCGGCCGATCATCGTCATAAAGAGCCTGCACCTTTTTTGAATGAAACGGGTAGAGTTGTTCTTCTCTTAGTATCCTCCATGAACTAGCCTGACAGAGCCGCACTTCATTCCTAATTTTTCTAGTACTAATACCTGGATTATCTTCAATAATTTCAAGCACTCTTTCTTCTTGTTGCACGTTTCTAGCAGTTCTAGGTCTTCCCCTATTTCCATTATAACTTTTAAAGGAACCACATTCCGCAAGCCTCCTGTGCACACTGGAAAATGTTTGAGCATGAGGGATATTTCTTTCCGGATAACTCTCCATATAATATCTTCTTGCCAACTCTGCATTACCATTTGCTTTTCCATAACAAAAATGGATATCACAATATTCGATATTTGAATATTGGTGATTAGCCATTATTAGTTATTTTAAGATTATAAATTAAATAGTTTAAAAAGCGAATTTATTTGATGTTAAACTGACAGCTCTAGTATACTTTGATAGCTATTTACCTGGTAGCTGGTGGTAATGAAATGAGAAAAGTTAATTTACCACTTAATTTTTAAGGGTGATTTACGTCTAAACCGTTGGGTTTAGCGATGTAAATAAAGAGCACCTTTTTTTAAAGGCCTGGCATCAGTCTTTCAGAAATTATGCCAAAAACTACTGTAGCTGTCAACACTTAAAAATTATGACAAAAAAACAATTTTCAATGTAGGTAAAGTGCCCTCTAGCGGCAAACAATCAATGTGAATTGTTACTAAAATGATGAAGCGCAGAAGACTTAGCCTATCTTTCAAATATTAGTCAAATCGGTTTTCCTGTAAGCGAGTAATTCAAAAAACAAAAAATAAAAACTTGAACTTGAACTCGAAAACGAATGACATTTTGAAAAAAAATTATATGAAGCTCTACCCTTATTTTGTCAAGTAGAATCACCCCCTTAAGTTTCGTGATCGATTTTTGAATCACCCTGTATATATATATATATATATATATATATATATATATATATATATATATATATATATATATATATATATATATATATATATAGATATATGTTTATGCGGCTTTCACGGATAAATATATCCATATTATGCCGTTGTAGTGCTGAAATCACATTCAGCAAACGTACAACTATATGCAACTCCGCAATATTATTTTTCCTTTATTTTGTCTTTTCTTGGGTTTAGGTTCTATATTTAATAAAAACACAAAACAACTGACGTTTCGCCCTTTATTCAAGTCATTTTCAAAACTTTTTCCTCCACGTGCGGCCCATGTGATACTTCTATCTCCTTATAAAATGTCATAATGGATGTTGTTAGTAGCTTCAACCCAAACTATTAATATTTATTTTCTTGATTCTTGAACCATAGATTATATCATCTTTTCTTTATTTTGTCTTTTCTTGGGTTTAGATTCTATATTTAATAAAAACACAAAACAATTGACGTTTCGCCCTTTATTGAAGGCATTTTCAAAACTTTTTCCTCCACGTGCGGTCCGGGAAAAATGATATAATCTATGGTTCAAGAATCAAGAATATATATATATATATATATATATATATATATATATATATATATATATATATATACAGGGTAATTCTCCGGGAATCGTTCGATTGTGGGAAAACTATAATTCTGAAAATTTGACAGTGTACTAACGTGCATGAAGGACAGGATAAAATATTTTCAAGATGGCGGCACTTCCGGTTATACCGGAAGTAGATGTCAAAAGTTCAATTTTTGTAAATGGAAAGCACCTATTTTTATAATTTTATCATATTAAGCATTAAAAATAAGGGTAGCTTTTGTATAAGGTTGTTTATTCAAAAACTTTGTAGTTTTCAAAATATTGGCAACTAAACATTTTTCTATTGTAAAAATGCTATACTACTTTTAAGTTTTATTATTAGTTGGCTATGACGGCGAGGCGTGGCGAAAATAAAACAATCGAACCCTACAGAATTGACACTATTTCTTGCCATTTGACATTCATTAATAATAATCATGCCTGGGCGATTAAATTACACGCACGAAAGTATTTAAATTTATTTATTATTTATGAAGAATGTGATAAAGTTATTTGAAAAACATGCCATGCATTCACGATCCGATATCTAAAGAAACAGAAACCAACACTATCACCTGTTAAAAAGATCATAAAAAACTTCAAGAATTTTTAATCTATAAAAGCTAAAAGAATAGAAATAAACCAGTTGTTAATAAAATGAAGTTACAAAAAGTATTTAAGTAAATGTTCAAATTGACGCCCTTGAACTTCCAAACATTTTTCGCACTTAAGCAGGAACTCTTCATGGGTGGCTCTTCTTATTGACTGAGGATTAAGTTTTTCAAACACTATTCTGACGCGCTGCATGCAATCTTCCATAGTGGTTAATGCGGTGTTGTATATTTTATTTTGATTGTCCCCCAAATAAAAAAATCAAGTACTGTTAGGGCGGAGGAGCGAGGTGGCGAAAGATGTGGTCCATTCGTGGCTATCCATTGATCATAAAACAAGTTTTGCAGATGATTGTTAACTAAATGACTATTATGTGGTGGCGCCTCATCATGTTGATAAAATAGATTTCTATATTCAGCCAGCGGCAAGTTATCTTATTAGTTAACTTCCAAATTTCTCAAGATGTCGAAGTAGCGCCCACCTATAAGCTAAAAAACGTATTTTGTATCTAGAAGTCTTCAAAAATTACTAACTTACCACTCAGATTATCTTGATAGAATTCTAGGGCGACGACGCGGTCATTTCTTATAGCCCAATATACGTTAAACTGCCAAGACTCTTGAAAATTTAATTCTCTGAATGGATGTACATTTGAGTCGCTCCAATAGTGGGAATTGCGTCGATTAAACAATCTATTTTTTAAGAATTTGGCCTCGTCCGACCAAATAATATTATCCAAAAAAACCAGCATTTTCTTGTGACCGAAGTAAAATTAATTTGCAGAACTCTACTCATCGTGGAAAAGCAATGCCTTTTAAATGTTGTACTATGGAATATACATAGGTATGAAAATTGTGTTTCCATAAAATCCTTAAAACTAATGTTTGAGATAATCCAGACTTTAATACTACTTGCCTTGTACATATTGTCGGATATGTGGCGAAATGTCCTAAAATTGTAGTTTCAATATTTTCATTATTAACAACTGGTTTATTTCTATTTCTTATCGCTTTAATAGATCCAAAATTGTTGAAATTTTCTATAATCTTTTTAACAGTTGGGGGTGTTGGTTTCTGTTTCTGCGGATATCGGATCGCAAATGTATCGCATGTTCTTGAAATAACTCTATCACATTCTCCGTAAACATTAAATAAGTTTAAATAACCGTTGTGCGTGTAATTTAATCGTCCTGTCAAATAACTAGAAATATTGACAGTTCTGTAGGGTTCGATTGTTTTAATTTCGTCACGCCTCGCCGTCATGGCCAACTAATAACAAAACTTAAAGGCCGTGTTGCATTTTTACAATACAAAAATGTTGAATTGCCAATATTTTGAAAACAACAAATTTTTGGAATAGACAACCTTATACAAAGTTACCCTTATTACCCAATGCTTAATATGATAAAAATAAAATAATAGGTGTTTTCTATTTGAAAAAATTGACTTATGACGATTTTTTAAATATAATTTTTATTCTTCTTTTTCGACCACTCTGTACTAATAATTTTCAAAATATCTTAAAAAGCTTACTAAAGTCGATCTTCATCTACAAGAAAACTGACCCAAATTAAATAAAAAAGACTTTCTTATAAGAAAAATTTATAGTTAAGTTTTGGTCCGCAAACGTCATTTTTGATATAAAAATTTAAATATGTCTAAAACGGTGGGACTTAAGTATAGAACATTATATATAAAATATGTCTAGAATTTTACGTAGAAATCAAAAATGTAATAATATGTAGGATATTCTATTTAAAATAAGCAAGTTCACATCTACTTCCGGTATAACCGGAAATGCCACCATCTTGAAAATATTTTATCCGGATGTCCCTCATGCACGTTAGTACACTGTCAGATTTTGAAATTTTTTCTAATTATAGTTTTTCCACAATCGATCGATAAATTTCGCGTAGACTCGCCCTATAGAGGTTGATTTAATGTAATTTATATATAATTTTGTTTTTATCTAACTCAGCAACCTGACCTCATTTTTTTTTTATTTTTGATTTATAAATTCAATTTATAATAGAATTATTGGAAAAATAACTTATCGTGTTTTAATATATACTGCTGGGTTGGCTTATGTTTGTTTGATATAACTCATGTCGTTTTTGTATATTTTAGTCAGTTTTTGCCTAATGATGCAATGTATGTTGTTGCGAGACAGGTACCTTATTTATTTTTAAAGAATTTAGGGAACATAAGAAAATATTTTTTTACCTCCTTTTGTCATTCCACTGCCCAAAAATTGATATATTTAGAAAATTTAAATTTGAATTGTTTACTCAAAATTTGTCTCCATTTTTCGTTTCTTTATTATTTTAATAAATTGTCACTAAATATCTTTTTTAAATATATAGAGTGCTCCGTAATTATATGCCAGAACTTAAGGATATGAACCATTGGATAATTAAAAAAAAAAGTTTATATGAATGTAGGTTGGCAACTGCTTTATTTCCAGATAGAGGATCATAGGATGGCATTTTCCATATGTGTTTTTGGAAGAGCGTAGAGTTTTGGTTACTTGCTGTATCAGTTTTTGTTCCAGGTCTAGTTCGAATAACACAAAAATAAAAATAGAACCATTGGAACATATTTACGAGTTTGTCTGCCCGTTGAATACAGCGCTTCTCAAAACGCTTCAAAATTTATAGATTCAATTTTCTAGTGGAATTTTTTTATCCTATTTTATCCTACAAAAACAATATTGGTAATACAGATTAACGACTACCCAGTAACTATTTTCAGTTGATAGAAACTTACATAAAAATATCTATATTTAAAAATTGTTCATTATAAATTTAGGTTAAGTAATCGACAAAACCTCTCTAACCATAATTTGTTCGGTGTACTGTTACAGCATTAAACTGACTTTGTCGAGTATGTCTACTGGGACAATAGGTTCATCACAATTAATCAAACTATTAACCAGCTTGTACAAAAAGAACAAATAATGTTTTCTTCTACGCATTTCTTAACTTGAGGGACTTACCCACAATAAAAGAATTTCGTGCGATAAATTCTTACGTAGGAATCGGTGTTTATATAGTAAGAATTTCACAAATTTTAATTACACTCTCTCGAGTCTATCTATGTGACACTGATATACTGAGTACCCAAATGGGACAAGTATACTTCAAAATACTACGAACCAAATTGTTATAATGTGTTTGGATAGTTCTTGCGTCTTCGATATATCTACAGTTTCTCTTCATAAAACCCAACATCTTAAAGCTCTTTAGTACAATATTGTCAATACATATATAAAACTTAATTCTTTATTGAAAATAACCCGAGATCATTAAAAAATGGCACACACTCCAAATCGAAATCATTTATATGATATCAATAAATCACAGATGAAAAACCTTTAAAAATCTCATAACTTTACATTTGTTTACATTAAAATATAAATACAATCATCAAACGAGGAAACAGATGCAAATAATTTTAAATCATCAGTATACAAAAGGTAACGACAAAATTTAAAAAGATTGATAACATCATTATTAAACACCAAAAATAAAATTAAACCTATGAATGAGTGAATGAATAAAAAAAAAGGGTGGTGATACTAGATCATCGATGCCTAGACCTCCACTGGGCCCTTTACATCTTATCATAGCTGCAGGTTATTTGAGGCCGATCGTCTTTGTGAATCCAGGCAGTCTCGTTAGTTGAACTTGCCTAACCACTTCCGATAACAAAATTGTATCTCCGAAATATCTCTGTCTCAGTCCATTGAGTGCTGGGCACTCTCTGAGGATATAGTCAACAGCTTAATCCTCCTCCAAACACCATCTGGACGTCGGGTCGTCTTCAACACCAATTCTATGAAGATGGCCCCCGAGGTGACAATGTCCTGTCAACAATCCCACCACAATTCGAAGCTCTTTCCTTCCCAAGAAGAGAAGCTCTTTAGTACGCCTTGCGCTAGGCCCAGTTATATATTCCTTCACACACACTTCATTCCTGGAGCTCCCCTCCACAATTCAATAAATTTAATTTTCAGCAACGATTTTGATCCCCTTTTGCCAATAGCAATTGGGACAGGTAATATTGGTTGGGGTCCATACGGTCCAGTTGCGGAACCCAACTTTACCAGACGGTCTGCTTCCTCGTTCCCGCGTATACCCGAGTGACCCGGGACTCATAGGCGTCTGACTGTATAGCGCCGTTCCTTGTGATACCATTTAGTACGTCCCTGCACTCAGACACCAGTCGCGAAGTTACGACAGTAGCCTTCAGTGCCAATATCGCAGCCTTACTGTCTGAGAATATATTTATTACCCTTTTTCTGTCTATATCCCTCTCACAGAGATGGGCACACTGCAGAATAGCGTAAATTTCCGCTGTAAAGATTGTGGCACATTGTCCAAGAGGGTAGTACTCTCTGACTTCAAGAGCCCTGGTGGGAGCAGTACTCATCGCACTGAATATTCCCATACAAGTCATTCTTTGTTGTACTACGCCACCATACAATAGCGGCGTACGTTATCATGAGGCGGATCACCCCATTTTTTCTTTTTTTGTAAAGAGTACCACCTCGGCCTTGTCCGGGTTTATTCCGAGCCCTTCCCTGTGGCACCATCGTTCCGCGATCCAGAGGGCCCGCATCATTGGCCCCTCTAGGTCCCGGATATCGCCACCACGGCACAAAATGACCGGGTCTTCAGCATAGGCCTGTGTATACAAAACGGGATCATTCAGTTCACTCAACAGGCTGTCCACCACAAGGCTCCACAGCAAAGGCGACAGCACCCCTCCCTGTGGACAGCGCCTATTTGACAATGCTTTAACAGTTGCATTGTTAAGCTCAGCATATATTATTCTCTGAATTAACATTGCTCTGATCGATGCGACTACTGTCAATTCAGAGATCGTCATTGTAGAGCATTGCATATCGAATCGTGAGACGTGTTGTCGAATGCCCCCTCGATATCGATTAAAGCACCTAAGGCAGATCGTCCACACAACAGCGCTTTTTCGACTCTTGTGACGAGTCGGTGTAGCACCGCATCTGTGGATTTTCCTGCCTGATAGGAAAATTGCAAAAGATAAGAGATATTGCACCATTATTCCTTCTTTAATGTGTCGATCCGCCAACATTTCCATTGTCTTTAATAAGAAACCGGTCAGGCTGATAGGGCGGAAAGAACTAGGATTTGTATAAAAGATTGAAGCTGAATAAGATCCCCTGGGGACTCCAAATAACACAAAGATCATACCCTGATATTTCACCACACAATTTAACACACTGCGTACGCGAAGGTAGATATCAGGCTATCCATTTTAAATATGGATTACACAAATCGAGACACTCGAGCTTGTATACCAGCAACTTGTGGGAAACACTATCAAAGGCTTTAGTCAAATTCGAGTATATAAAATCCACTTGATATCCTGCCTCCACATCTCGAACCAAAACCTTTTGATTAACAGCCAGATTGGTAACAGTTGATCTTCCTTGGAAAAAATCATGTTCTGAGCCTATGTAAGTTGTAAAAGTATTGACCAATTCATCATTTATGATTGACTCCAATATCTTTCCCATAATGCACAGCAATAATATATCCCTATAGTTTTCAACACGATCACAGTCACCAGATTTTAAAATAGGGAACAAGGTATAATGTTTCCATCTCGAAAGGAAGATTCCATCATTAAAAGATTCTTGGTAAATACGACATAGATGAGGTGCAAGAGAAACCATGCACTTCTTGATTAAATATGGCGATATTCCATCGGGTTCTGCACTCTTGCTGTAGTCTAGCGAGTCAATCTGATTCCGAACTTCGTCCAAAGTAAATATATGAGATTGCAAATGTACAACCTCATTTATTGAGTTGACGTCAAAAGAATTAACGTTATTGTAATCAGAATAACACGATTGGAAATGCTGTGCCGATATCATGTAAACTCTTGGCAACGTCGCGCGATATTGCAATGCTATTATTAAATTTCGCAGAAATACAATAAATGCGACGTATATGCAACGAGGCCTAATTTGCCGAAACATAAATCGTACAGAATTAATATCCGCCCATCTCATCGGATAATTGGATTCGTGAAAAATTGCAGTTCGATTGTCGAATAAATTGTTCTCTGTCGCGGGATCAATTCGTCCGACAGCAATAATTACCCTAATTTATAAATTATCCTTGTTTACTTTAGCGTTTTATGCCATTCGAGATGTCGAAACTAATGATATTTCTGTGTCAAGCTGGACATAATGGAATTTAATTATTTAGATTAATTGTAAATATAAATTCTATCGAAAACATTACCTGTAAGAAAGGCCAAGGTCTCCCACCCAAGAAAATCAATCAGTGTTTATTAAAATGGTAAATATTGTATCGAATTTTATACGTAAATAAAAGGGTATTAAAATACAGAGAATTAGAAAAATAATTTTCGTAAATTAAAAAAGCAGCCGAAGAAGCACTGGGCAAAAGAAAAGTGAATAAAAATGGAAAACACAACAAAAAACTATGGTTTACAAATGAAGTGAAATCCTTAGCAGCAGAAAAGAGAAAATCATATTTGAAGTATAGAAGCAAAACAATCACATACGGGGAATACAAAATAACCAGGAACAGAGTAAACGATAGCATCCAATTAATTAAGCGAGGTTACTGGGAAAAGTTCTCAACTGACATGGAGCATAATCTTTATGGAGGGCAGAGAAAAGTCTGGAATATGCTAAGAAACCGCAAAAAACCCGTGAACGAATACATTCAAACCACTGCAATAACAACAGAACAATGGGAGAAGTACTTTCACAATCTGTACGACAGCATTGCACCCGCAATAACACAGGAAACCCAGGATGAATATGGGGAAAGAAATCAGACTCCAAAATGGATTATCACAAAAGAAGAAATAAAAACAACAGCCACCAAATTAAAAAATCGAAAAGCCCCTGGACCAGATGGCATAACAAATGAAATGCTCAAATAAGGTGGAATGGCACTACTAGAAGAGTTACATTCCCTCTATAGAAAAATACTCAACGAGGAGAAAACATCAGAACAATGGAGGGAAAGCTTGACCATACCCATATTCAAAAAAAAAAAGGCAACAAAACTGACCCGAACAACTACAGGGGAATAACACTTCTAAGCTCAACCGCCAAGCTACTAACGAAAATCATAGCAAAAAAAAATAAAATCTAGCGGAATCAGTGAGGAGCAGCAAGGCTTCAGACAAAACAGGTCAACAACTGACGCCATATTTATAATTCGCCAAATTACAGAGAAGGCCATCGAATACAACAAAGAGGCATATATGTGTTTTGTCGACCTCACAAAAGCCTTCGGCAGGATCAGACTTCATGACGTTCTCGAACTACTTAAGGACAGAAATATATGTCATAACATCCTGGAAGTAATTAAAGACTTAAACAGCAGAAATACAACGAAAATTAAAGTAGGCAACAAGACATCGAACCAAATTCCAATATCTACCAGCATAAGGCAGGGAGACAGCCTCAGTCCAATTCTGTTCAATGTCATTATGGACGAAATTATCAGAGAGGTGAAAGAGGCCGGTAGGGGATATAGAATGGGAAAAGAAAAACTAAAGATAATTTGCTATGCCGATGATGCAGTACTAATATCGGAAGACGAAGACAACCTCTAACGGCTCCTGTACAAGTTTGAAAAGACCGCTGAAAAATTTAACATGACAATCTCCATAGGAAAAACCCAATCTCTTACGATCAGTAAAGAACCAAGAAGATGTAAGATCGCTGTACACAATCAAAGCATCGAACAGGTCATGTCATTTAAATACCTGGGAGCAAACATCACCAGCAATAGAAACTTAAAAGCAGAAGTTCAAGAACAAACAACCAAAGCTGCCGTAATGTCAGGATACCTACGTGATATTATATGGAGAAATAACCATATGACGACACAAAATAAGATCAGAATATATAAGACCTGCATACGACCCATAATGACTTATGCCATCGAAACAAGAGCAGACACATCAGCAACCAAAAGACTACTCCGGACAATTGAGATGAGAACGCTAAGAAGTATCACGGGTCATACATTACGCGACAGACTAAGAAACGATGAAATCAGAAAAAGATGTGAAATACAGGACGTCGTAAGATGGGGCAGAGGAAGAAGGAGAGCATGGAGGGATCATGTCGACAGGATGACCGACGACCGAGTGGCAATAATTGCAAAAGAAGGAATACCAAACTCCTCAAGGCTTCCTGGTCGACCGCCTAAAAGGTGGAAAGAGAGCTGGACATCGGTGTCACAGGAACAAGAATAAACGAGATGCATTGACAGTCAATGCAGGACAAAGTCCTATACTAAGAATAAGAAGAAGAAGTAAATTTAACCAATAATTGTGCACATCATTTTTAACACTTTAACTGCCACGCCATATTTTTAAAGTGACCTCTTACGTCACATATTTTTTTTTTCAATTCTGTGTTGAAATAGATTGTATAAATGATCATTTTCACTATTTTTAACCGACTTCTAAAAGAAGGAGGTTCTTAATTCGTCGACTACGTATTTTTTTATGTGTGTACACCGATTATACCGGAATAGCTGCACCGATTTGAATGAAATTTTTTCAGGAAGTTACTGCGGTGGTCCCACATTTTTTCGGACGAAATTGGTGCAGTAAAATCCAAAATAACGGTGACAATATGGCGGCCAAAAAAATTATTTTTTCCAATTTTTTCCAAAATTGGTGTAGGGGAATATTCGGGGTCATACACACCGAATCTGAAATTATTTTTAAAAAATTCAATATGGCGGATCCAATATGGTGAACAAGAAAATTTAATTCTCTCTAATTTTCTCCAAAATTGGTACAGGGGAGGTTTTTCGGCGTCGCACATAACGAATCTAATTTTTTTTAAAATCAGTATGGCAGATCCAATATGGCGGACGAAAAAATCAATTTTGTCCGATTTTCTCCTAAATTGATACAGAAGGGTTTTCGAGATCGCATATAACGAATAATAAATGGCTGCAAAAAGAATGTGAAGAAATAGAAGAGTATCATAGAAAACATGATAGTTTTAATATACACTAAAAGATAAAAAAGATAACTCACAGTAACAGAAAGAGAGAACCGACACTGCTTAATAATGCAAAAGGCAAGCTAATCTTAGACACGCAAGAGAAACTTAAGAAATGGACAGAATACATCAAAGACCTGTTTAAAGACAATAGAGTAGAGCAGATGGAGATTGAAGTAGAAGATAACGAGGCATTAACGTTACTGAAGGATGAAATGAAAGCAGCTATAAGAAACAACCAAAATGGAAAAGCACTAGGTCCAGATCAAATCCCAGTAGCAATCTTGAAATGCATGAATGATGATATCATGGATATATTGTTAGATCTGTTCAACATAGTATATAAAACGGGGAATATACCCACAGACTGGTTACTCTCCACCTTTTGCGCTATTCCAAAAAACAAAAATGCAAAAGACTGCTACGAATATAGAACAATATCTTTGATAAGCCATGTACTCAAGGTGTTTTTAAAAGTAATACACCGACGCATTTATAAAGAACTTAAAAAGGGGATAGATGATAGTCAGTTTGGATTCAGAAATGGTATAGGCACCAGAGACTCATTGTTTGCACTTAATGTGCTTTCACAGAGGTGTATGGATATGAACACCGATATACACATTTATTATGTTGACTTCGAGAAGGCTTTTGATAAAATTAGACATGAGAAACTAGTCGAGATTCTAAGAAGAAAAAACATAGACAACAGAGATTTAAGAATAATAACTAATCTATATTGGAATCAACGCGCACAAATAATAGTAGATAACGAAACAAGTCCGGAAATTGAAATAGGAAAAGGAGTGAGACAAGGATGCATTTTGTCACCCGTACTATTCAATGTGTATAGTGAATCGATTTTCGAAGAGGCACTGTTAACGAAAGGTAAGGGAATAATAATAAACGAAAGAGCTGTAAACAACATAAGATTTGCAGACAACACTGCAATCATAGCTAGCTCCGCTGAAGAACTCTAAGAACTAGTGAACGAAACAAATAACGTTTGCGAGCAACAAGGATTAAAAATGAACACCAAAAAGACTAAATATATTGTAATAACTAAAAAACAAAACATGCAAACAAGCATAAAGTTGCGAGGTGAGAATTTAGAAAAAGTGCAAAAATACAAATACTTGGGCACATGGATAACAGCAAATAATGAACAAACAACAGAAATAAGGACGAGAATAGAATTCGCAAGAAGTGCGTTTGTAAAACTGAAAATCATTCTATGCAGCAGAGACATCACTCTAGAACTAAGAATGAGAATTTTAAGATGTTATGTATTTTCAGTGCTGCAGTATGAAATACCTGTGAACACATAAATAAACTGCAAGCGTTTGAAATGTGGTGTTACAGAAGGATGTTGAGAATATCTTGGAAGGAGAGAAAAACAAAAGTAGAAGTATTGCTAGCGATGGACAAAAACTATGAAATAATTAACAACATAAAAATAGTGAAACTGCAATATCTTGGACATATAATGAGAGGCCAGCGATACAAGTTGCTAGATTGGTCATGCAGGGTAAAATAGAAGGAAGAAGAAACATCGGAAGAAGAAGAATTTCATGGTTGAGAAATTTGAGAGAGTGATTCAATTGTAGCTCAGTAGAACTTTGTCGAGTAGCGGCAAATAGAGTAAGAGTAGCAATGATGATATCCAACCTCCGATAGGAGATGACACCTGAAGAAGAAGATATAACGAATCTAAAATTGTTTTTAAAAAATTCAATATAGCGGATCCAATATGGCGGATGAAAGATTCTGCATCTCTCGATTTTATCTAAAATCAGTATTGGGGGATTTTTGTTAGTGTTAGTTACGAATTTAAAATATTTTTTGGAAAACAATCTCTTGAATTCAATATGGCATCCTAAAAATTTGACATTTTTTGAATTTCTCCAAAATTGATATAGAGGGTTCTTGAGGGTGTAAATTGTGAATTTAAAAGTTTTTTTTTTGAGGATTCAATATGGCGAATCTACTAGAGCAGACTAAAAATTTGACATTTTTCGATTTTGTTCAAAGGTGGGACTGAATCGTTTTTGAGGATGTAAATAGCGAATATAAAATTATTTTAAGAAAATCTAATATGTCAGATGCAATACGATGGTCTAGAAATTTTACATTCCCGTATTTCATCCAAAATTGGTACTAGGGAGCTTTGAAGGGTTTAGATTGAAATTAAATTAAGACGCTAAAATTATTTTTTTGAAATTCAATTGGTGGATTGAAAATTTTACCTTACTCGCATTTTTTCAGATTTGGTATTAGGGGATTTTTGGGATCGTGTATTACAAATATGAAGTTAATTTTTTACAACTATCAGGTGGATCGTATCCAAACTCAATACGCAGTTTAACATATATATCGGGCTAAGAAATCTACGTCTTAAGTTCTTTAAATATCGATATTGGAAGGTTTTGGGGCCTATATTACCAATCTAAAATTATTTTGAAATTTAAGATAGCGTATTTATTATGACACACTAAATATTTAGTATTTGGAGAACTCTAAGAATTAAAAAAGTGGTTCATTTTAGGGTGATGTACAACTTTGGATAAAATGGGTACTTTTTTGCCACCCTGGAATCATTACGAGGTACACTAATCTCGATTAGTACTTAGTTCAAATAATTTATGGATATCATAGTAAATAAAGGGTGTTTTTTATAGAGGTATAAAACTTTAAGTTGGCAACACTTTTTTAACTAGCGGCCATTTTGTCACCTGTCGAGTGATTTATGTTTAGTTTGGTTTGGCATTTCAACATGAATAGACTGACGCCTGAGCAACGCTTCCAAATTGTGCAAATTTATTTTGAAAATCACGGTTCTGTTCGAAATACGTATCGCGCACTACGTCCATTTTACGGTCAACATAATCGTCTATCAGAACAATTAATTCGATTAATTATGGAACGTTTTCGCACCACGTGTACTCTAAATGATAATACGCATCCACAGAGACGTCGTACAGTGCGTACAGAAGAAGTCATTGCTGCTGTAGAGCGTAGCGTATAGGAAGACCCGAATCCGCCATCGTGCACAGGAATTGGATATGTGTCCATTCACTTACAAAATCCAACTCGTGTAAGAATTGAAGCCACACAATCACCTAGCAAGGCGTAAATTTGGTGAATGGGCCCCAAAACAAGATTGCCGTTGATCCTGATTTTCATAAGCGAATTTTGTTTAGCGATGAAGCTCACTTTTGTTTGAATGGATACGTCAATAAACAAAACTGCCGTATTTGGAGTGATGATAATCCTCAAATGTATGTTGAGACACCGTTACATCCAGAAAAACTGACTGTTTGGTGTGCTTTATGGGCTGGTGGAATCATTGGTCCATACTTCTTTAAAAACGATGCTGGTCAATGGTGACCGCTATAGAGCCATGATTACTGACTTTTTCGTTCATCATGATGTGCAGGAGCTGTGGTTTCAACAAGACGGCGCAACATGTCACACAGCTCGTACCACAAGTGATTTATTGAAGGAAACGTTTAGTAACCGCATAGTTTCACGTTTCGGACCCATGAATTGGTCTCCAAGATCGTGCGACTTAACGCCGCTAGACTATTTTCTGTGGGGATATGTGAAGTCGCTAGTCTACGCCGATAAGCCCGAAACGATTGATCACTTGGAGGACAACATTCGCCGCGTTATTGCCGATATACGGCCACAAATGTTGGAAAAAGTCATCGAAAATTGGACCTCCAGATTAGACTACGTCCGAGTCAGCCTTGCCATCATATTTAAATTATAATGCCAGAAGGTTGTCTTTCGAATAAAGTAAATTTCATGTCAATTAAAAAAATTCATCTTTGTTTTATTCCATTTAAAAGTTCTATACCTCTATAAAAAAAAACACCCTTTACAACCACACATAACAAATTCTTACTTCCTACCTCTCGTAAACTTACAACATACTATAGTATGACCCACAGAATCCAGGGGCGGATCCAGCCTCTCTCATTGGTGGGGGCGGTGATATCACAAAAGTACAGTATGGCAAGAAAAACAAGTTGTCAACGGGAGGGGGGGGGTTGCAAGCAACATACTCACTCCTAATATAAAAGGCAGAATGGGTTCTATTTTCCTGAACTCAAAGCTTTTGGGAGGGGGGGGGGGGGGGCGATCGCCTGAGAATTGCCGTAAATCTAATTATATTTCATTATATTTAAATATATTTTATAAATTTATTGTAACATAGAATTTCTGATAGTCAGTGAGCAAAGTACAACTTACAATTTTTTCTTAGAGATTTATCTTGTTTGCGCTTGTTTTTATATATTATTTGAGATTAGTGAAATACCCAAAAGATATGGCTTTCACCTCTATATTTATTCCAAAATCGTTAAAGCAGGGCATTTTTTCCTCAACGAAAAACTTATTACGATGAATGTCTATGATGCCTTAAGATATCAATATCTAGATAATAATGTTAAAAGCTCTGTTGAGATATGTTCCAACATGACAGGAGTTGGAAAATCTACTATGTACCGAATACTGAAGGAGAAAAGACGACAGGAATTGTTAGTACTCCCAAGCCAGATTCGATCACAGGCAAACGAAAAACCTCGTTTGAAGAAGAGATGAAAACTGCAATTAAAGGGGTTGTATATACATTTTATTATGAGAAGCAGATCCCAACCATCTACAAAATTATAACTAAAATCATTGAAGATCGCGATTTACCTGAAATTAAAAGAACTGATCTCTGGAAATTGCTCAGAGAACTTAATTTTTACTGGGAAAACCAGATAAAAAATCTGTTCTTATAAATCGTCCGGAAACTGTGCGTTGGAGATGTAAATATCTCTCTCAAGTAAAAGGTAGAGTTGCTAGAAATAACACAATTAATAAAATTAGTAATTTAACTAAACTTTTGAAAGATTTTTTTGAATAAAGTTACTGCGGAAAATTGGGAAAAATCCATATAATAAAAGAATAAAATAAAATGTGAGAACTCGATCTCATAATCGGTAAGATAGAGGAACCAATTATAATTAATTTTAGCGAAGATAGTTTCACTGACTTTGATTAGGAATTAGATACGTAATGTTTACTAGTGTAAACACAATTTATTATTTAAATTTTGATTTTTGTTGTATTTTATTGTTTATATGTTTTTTTATTTTTTTATTTTAGTGTGTCCCACTCTTTAATTTTATATATATTTAATTCTAATTAGCCGTAAGTTTTTTATTATTTTATTATTGTGTTTGTGTCTTTTTCTTAAGCGTGTAGAATTAATATGTTTATCTTATTTTTTTGGGGCTATCGTATTTCCATATATAAAAGCATATTAAATTAAGATATCAGTACAAAAGAATTCTGCAGATGGTTTAAGAAATAAATAAACCGAAACATCAAATGCCCTAAAAATATTTTTAATTAATAATAAAATGACCGATAGCCCCAAAAATATTTTATTATTATATGGACGAATTTATTTTTTTATATATGTTTAACTTTTTGTATTTTTGACAATGGATATTTTGTAAGTATTTAAATTACAACTTAGAATTTTTTGAGAGAATAATCCTACGTTCTAGTCTATTATTATAGACCGGTATTTTTGATTATAAAATTTCTAACCCATTCCAATGAAAAATATATGTGTCTAACAAATTTTGCTAAAAACACCGAACTAAAGAACACAGGTAGTTTGCGAAGAGAAAAAGGGTAAAAAATAATTTATTACTCTCTCTAGTTCTTGAATAAACTATAGTATAAAAGGAAAAATCGGGTCCATTTTCCTAAACTCAAAGCTCTTGGGGGGGGGGGCGATCGCCCCCCCCCCCTTGGATTCGCGCCTGACAGAATCACGATTGGACCTGTGAACACCTCATATTTTAACATAGATGTCAATATAATTAAACAAATAGCAATTAACAACTAATACGTCAATAATATTTATTTCTTAACTTTGTTATTACCAATTTGACATCTGATGAACACTCGTGTATATTTAGATTATTATTTAAATCAAAAAAAAGCAAAAAATGAAATCTTTGTTTCTTGACATATTTTATAAGTAATATGTTCAGTGGCCAAAAAGGAAAATTAACTACCAAATAAAATGGAAACCATATAGAACCTTTAAAAGACCGATTGTAAGTATATGAAGAATCATTTTCATTTCGATTTAAAAGAAAACGTCTAAAAGAAACGTAATGAGAAGCAAATTTCTTTCCCCGTAACCTAATTTTTCACCGAAAAAGCGGTCGGCCCGAAATTTGCATGTTTATTTATTTGGTTAATTCTGTTCAAAAGCCTTTATTGAAAATGGCCATTGGCAAATTGTATGGCAAGCTTTAGGCCCCCATGTTCGGAGGATTCAAAGGGAACCTTTTTTACCGATAAAAGTAAATGATTGAGCGGATTCGCTTTATTTTTGTGCAAATTGAGGCTTTTATCTCGTTCGAAAATTGTTTAGGGGAAAGAAAAATTACTTTGTTTATAAGTTATTAGTTGGGTTTCGTATTGAATTTTTCCAATTTATTTAGTAATATTTTCGTTTCAGAAATAAAAACAGGTATTTATGGGGAAAGAACTTATTTATTAAAAAATTTTATTAAGAAAAAATAGTCAAATGCGAGTGCAACTCCTATGCCGAGGGCTTTGTGACATCTAGCAGATAGATTTCCAACTTTTTCTGGAATACTGCACCCTTTGCAAGAAAAAACGAATTGAATGTCCCTCTGCCTCACATTAGATGAATAAGTTATTAACAGGTTGTACACCGAAGAAATCAAGAAATAGACGGGTTTTGTATTTCAGTGTATGTTTTTATTAAAATCGTCCAAGCGCTTTCGGTCTAACAGACCATCCTTAAGGCTCAGACCCTAAAAACAAGAGAATATGGTCATCAAATAAGCTTAGTACTTACCAACCATACTCACTCGTCAAAGGGCACACCTTAACCCTGCCAGTTTGAGAGCAGTCGCCAGCCGCAGCCTCCACACAGAACAAATTGTACACAATTAAAAAACTTTTAAAAAACTTTGCCACAAAATAAAATTAAAACAAAACATTCAACATACTAGTACATTAACACTGTTAAAACAATAAACCTCTTTAATAAAAATCCAAAAGAGTGAGGTTATGCCACCCAGTCATAGCATAGCATAGCAACAAAACTGTCCAAAAATTAAAACTATATGCAAGTATGTGTAAGCCTGAATAGAGATTTTCTGTATTAGTTCTATTTCAATTTCTTGTCAATTGTATTTCAAATCAATAATTCATTGACAATGAGCGAAAAGAGAAAAAAGGGCAGAAAGAAAGGGCAGTAAAAGTTTATTAATCTACAACGTTGCTGTTATCGGTCATTCTGTGATATATTTCGAACACTTGGGTTCAGTGGCGTGAAATCATTTCCATTTTTGTAAAAAAGTAACAAATTACATGAACATAGGCGTAGTTGAAATTAATAGTTTAAGAAAAAAGTTTAAAAATGGGGTTGCGGTCATTTACGTTGTTCATTCTTATATTGAGGCAATGGTCGGGGTTTCTCTTTATCTCCCTGCATATTTCAAGATCCTCTCTGTAATCCAAGGTTTTTGAGTTATTACCCCTGGAGTGGTATAAGATTTTACTATTATGTGTTGGAGAGAAACTGTGTTTGGTAAAACTAATATGGTGACCAAACATAGAGGCCTGAGGTTTGTTAATATGTTCTCTAATTCGGACTGCTAATGGTCTAATAGTTTTTCCTATATACGTCGAAGGGCAGTCTGGGCAAGAAAGTTGATAGACCCCACTTTTTTGTATATGAGATATCAATTTTTTGTTATTGACCAGATGGGAACTGAGTTGATTTACACTCTTAAATGAAATCTTCACATTTTGAGTGTGGTTTGTTAGAGTCCGTGCTATTTTATTAGAGAAGTGACCTAAGTACGAGAGTGAGAAAAATTTTCCTTGCTGACTTTCATTGTAAGAAGTCGAGCTGTAAGCCTCTTGGGACTCTTTCTTGTATTTAATTTTCTTTATATATTTGTCGATGATTGTATGCTCATACCCATTGTTTACGGCAATTTGCTTGAGAATATTGACCTCGTTGTTGTAATCCTCCGCTGACATGGGAATGTTGAGCAATCTATTAACATAGCAGTTTATTGAGGCCATTTTATGTTGTAAAGGGTGGTTAGAATTAGAAGGAATTATGTGGTCTGTTTGGGTGGGTTTTCGAAAGATTTTGAAACTGAGAGAATTATTGGTTTTTCTGATAGTTAAATCTAAAAAATTAAGTTTGTTTTCGGTTTCTATTTCTAAGGTAAATTTTAGAGCAGGATGTAGAGAATTAAGACTATTTAGAACATCAATAGCCTGCTGTTCATTGCCCAGAATAATTGTAAAACAGTCATCCACATAACGAAGCCAGTTAATTATCTTGCTCTCGGAAATCAATCTCGGAATTAATGCATTCTCCAAGTTATCCAGGAAGATGTCTGCTAAAAGAGGAGATAGAGGATTCCCCATTGCCAACCCCGAGGGTTGTTCGTAGTATTTGTTATTGAAAACAAAAAAGTCCTGAGATAAACAGAACTTAAGAAGGGTCATTATACTAAGTTGTAACAAAACCTAATATTAAAATTATATTAAAAATTGAAAAATCATTAATGTGTTAGCGAATTGTGTATTGTGGATTAGAAAACGGACATAGAAATCAATAATAAATAAAAACATTAACAAAATGGTCACGGCATATTAGTATTAGTAGACTTCTGACTATGTAGATTCCTTCAGAATACTAATATTAATTATGTAGTATCTTATGTCTCATTTTCTTTTTTGGGGAAAATTTTTTATTTAACAATTAAGATGTGAAAAAACAATTTTTTCGAGTTCTTGGAAAAGTTATTACTTTTCAATAAAAAAGTTTCAAACAAAAGTTGTTCGCTATAAAAATACCAAAAAGACCCATCCGAATCGGATAATTTGTTCCTTAGTTATTGCAAAAAAACTTCCTAAAATGGCTGTTTTTTCCATTGAGATTTAGACTGTATTCAAAAAAAAATATAATTTTGCCGCGAAACGGTACTTTCCACAATAGAAATCCTAAATAAAATTTTTATAAAAAAATTAAACTGACTTCTAAAAGTGTGCTAAAAAGTGAAAAAACACTATACATTTTTACATGACATTGAACTTTTTGAAGTCGGCGCCAAACTAATACCTGACAAAATGGGATTTGCATAAACAGATTAAAAAATTTGTAATTGCTTTCTCACCATAATTTGTATATATTAGTAGTTATTTATTTCTTTACAAGTAATTTGGCGCCGACTTCAAAAAGTTCAATTTCATATAAAAATTTATAGTTATTTTTCACTTTTTAGCGCACTTTTAGAACTCGGTTCATTTTTTTTATAAAAATTTTATTTTTCTACTTTTAGTTTTAGAATTCATTATGATATCCATAAATTAGTTGAACAAAGTACTAATCGAGATTACTGTACCTCGCGATGACTTCAAGGTGGCAAAAAAGTATCCATTTTATCCAAAGTTGTAAATCACCCTAAAATGAACCACTAAAAATTCTTTGGTTCTCCAAATACCAATAAAATTGTGTCAAACAAATATTTAGTCTGTCATAGTAAATCCACTATCTTAAATTTCAAATTAATTTTAGATTGGTAATATAGGCCCCAAAACTTTCCAATATCGATGTTTAAAGAACCTGGAGTGTAAATTTCTTAGCTCGATATATTTCATACTGCATATTAAGTTTGTAAACGCCTCAAGAACCCCACAATATCGATTTTAGACAAAACCGAAATATGTAAAATTTTCTGTCTCTCATATTGTATCTTATCAACCTAATAGTTGTAAAAAATTAACTTCATATACATAATACACGACCCCGAAAACCCTCTAATACTAAATTTGAAAAAATGCGAAAAAGATGAAATTTTCAACCCACCATATTGCATCCGCTATAATGAATTTCAAAAAAATTATTTTAGGTCTTAATCTAATTTAAATCTAAACCCTTCAAGGCCCCCTAGTACTAATTTTGGATGAAACCCGGAAATTTAAAATTTCTAGGCTTATATTCACTATCTACATCCTCATCCTATTCAGTTCCATTTCTGAACAAAATCGAAAAATGTAAAATTTTTAGTTCTCTATCTTGGATTTGCCACATTCAATCCTGAAAAAAATTCTTTTAAATTCATAATTTACACCCTCAAGAACTCCCTATATCAGTTTGGGAGAAAATCGAAAATGTAAAATTTTTAGAACACCATATTGAATCTGCCAGATTGAGTTTTTCAAAAAATATTTTAAATTCATAATTGACACCAACAAAAATACCCCAATACTGATTTTAGACAAAATCGGGAGATGAAGAATCTTTAATCCGCCATCTAGGATCCGCCATATTGAATTTTTTTTAAATAATTTCATATTCGTTATGTGCGTCCTCGGAAACTCCCCCGTACAAATTTTAAAGAAAATCGGACAAAATTGATTTTTTCGTCCGCCATATTGGATCCGCCATATTGAATTTTTTTAAAATAATTTTAGATTAGTTATGTACGTCGCTGAAAACTCCCTCGTACCAATTTTGGAGAAAATCGGTTAAAATTGATTTTTTTGTCCGCCATATTGGATCCGCCATATTGAAATTTTTAAAAATATTCTGAATCCATTATATGCGACTCCGAAAACGCCTCCACACCAATTTTGGAGAAAATCAAACAAAATTAAATTTTTTTGTCAGCCATATTGGATCCGCCATATGGAATTTTTTTAAAATAATTTCAGATTCATTGTGTACGACCCCAAAAATTTCCCCATACCAATTTTGAAGAAATAAAACAAAATTAATTTTTTTAGCCGCCATATTATCAGCGCCATCTTGGATATCACTGCACCAATTTCGTCCAAAAAAATATGGGACGACCGCAGCAACCTTCTGAACATTAAAGTAAAAAAAATCATTCAAATCGGTGTCGCCATTCTGGAGTAATCGGTGTACATACATAAAAAAAACATACATACTCGACGAATTGAGAACCTCCTTCTTTTAGAAGTCGGTTAAAAAACACAATATGTTTCTTTATTTTTAAGGAATTTAATTTTTATTTAATAATAAAAATGCAACTAAATCTCCTTCGAGTCACATCATAACGAACACCAATCAAAGTAAATAATGTCACTCCATACTAACGTCATCGCTGACACTCCGTCCTAGATACGGTTATTCTTTTGAGTAATTATTACTTTCAGTTCCATCACTTGAAGTAATCATGATCACTTCGATCTAATGACAAGTAAATGCATATTCAAAAGGACATGGTTATTAGTTTCACTTTTTTTACTTTGATCATTTGATAATATAATAACAAAGAATACAGCCAACGTCATCGCAGTCACAAACTTGATATATCAATTTTTGGTTTTATGTTTCATTCATGATCGCTGTCAAGGGCTACGTTGCCTAGTTCATATTTTATAGTTATTTTTATGTAATTTCGTCGACATTTGCTTACTTTTTCCTTTAAAAATGATTCTAAGAAATTTTCTCATGAAGGAAAGTGGGTTTATTAGGACAAATAGTTCGATTTTGTCGCAAGTAGATTGTTTTATCGTCGGTAGACACGAAACTGATAAAGATTAAAAACTTGTGGTTAGTTTAGTGTCGAGGACGGTAGTTCGGAACCCACGCCAAACTGTAGGTCCCGTCACTAAAAAATCCATTGGGTTGGTGTGTCATTAATTAACACTACTCACACCCTATATATATATATATATATATATATATATATATATATATATATATATATATATATATAAAGATTAATTATAACTATAAATAAACAGATTACTTTAATTTGAAGATGACTACACTGTATGTACATGCCCTAATTAAACCTGAATAAAGCTGACCAAAAACAAATGCCTATGCGGAATAACGGTCTGTTATACGTTTTAATTATTTCAACTTGTTTGTTGCGTCTCGTTAAATGTTAGCTTGATAAATTGAACTAAATGTAAAACTTTAAACCAAATATTATGTTCGAATTTGAATTGAATTTGTGTATGTACCTGCCCGAAAAACAACTCTACCATTTTTTTTTCGGTTTTATTGCTTTTATTATACCACTATTGAATAGTCCGTTTACAATGTAACGGTTCGAATTTCAATTTAGGTTTACTACGGCTAATTCAATTAATTTTACCTTATTTTTGCAAATATTCAAGCTATGGGCAAACACAATATTCGTTTCTTTACATATCTCTCAAAAAAACTCTGAACAGAAGCATATCATTCATTGTCAGTTGCATTTTTGGTTTTACTACTAACCCCCATAATTCTATTTCCTTGTTAATTTCTTTTCCAGCCTGTTTATTTTATCTTCCTAAATTTTAGCACATTCTTACATCACGAAGTACGGTTTTATGATATATTTGATTATCACAGTTTCACCCCTATTTATGTTGTTTTGCTTGTCATTCACTAGACTGTGCGTGTTTTACTGATGTTTCTTTTTATTTTAAATTTAAGTAGATATTGCAATCGAACACAAAAAAAAATCACACTGGAGCCAGACTGAAAGTAATCGAACCACCAGGCATATTACGATGCTCTATTGTTTCCTTCTCACTAATTTTATACCCAGAGTGAGGACAAGATATTGAATACAATTCAGATATAAAAGATAAATTAATTCTGCGTTAAATTGTGGCTATCGTTATACACCCAGAGAGCAAAAATGTATTAAAATATAGAAAATTCTGCACTGAATAGCAAAACCACTCTCAAAATAACTCTTACTGATATAGAAGGAATAATTAAAGCATTACCAAAGTAATAGTTAAGAAATACAAAGAAAATTTAAGAATAGTTAATCAATATTCATAAAGAAATTACAACAAATGGCCTCAAAATCCAATATATAACTTAATAATAGACTAATGTAGTTAATTTACGTATTGATGAGGCTTGAAATGGCATATTATGGCCCGATCAGATTTCATATTAAACTATCTCGTTATAATCAAAAATCTATAAAAGATTGTTTTAATACTCTGCAATTAAAAGGTGCATTGAAACGTGCAGAACTGCTAAAATTCCTGTGTTCAGGCTTATTACGGTAAAAAAAATAAACAAAAAATAGTTAATAGATAAGGAAACTCCAGAATTAAACTCAATTATCAGAAAAATTTAAACGATTTTCCAAACAAATTTCGAAAAATGGACTTAATAAATCAAGAGGGAAAATCTACAGCTACAGGAAAATTGAAGTCAGCCCAAATGGCATAGGCCTTATTGATATCAAATATCCATACATACGCACTATGCTTTTTCTTTTAAACGTTAAAAATTAAAATTTCTTTTATATCCTCATGTAATCATTTGCCTTGCTCTTCCCTGCAATCTTCCAAATTCTCAGGAAAATGCTCAAGATGTAAGCAATCTAATTTTTCATAATTATTTACCAACGTAGCCACCAAGTGCTTGTAGTTTTTACTTTTTTGATTCTCCAGATAATTTTCAACAACATTTTTGAATGAAGGTTGTAGAAAATGTTGAAGATTGATTAAAATGTGGTTGTCGGACTTGCATTGTCCATTGAAGCACAAAGTTTCACTTCACTGTACACACCTCAATGATCTGATGTTACAAAGTAGTGGTTGCCAAAGATTAGGTATCTCAACACCCGGTTTACTAAAGATTCCATTATTGTTTTTAATGAAAACTGCTTCTATAAACTTTCTTTTTTTCATGTTGGGTTCCATATATATTGCCGCAGCCTCAGACCATTTTATATGGTGTTGTTTATCCCAGGTGTGTTCTGCAATACCTGATCTCGACGTTTCCCCTTTTTCGGTATGAGTTATATGTTCCTTAATTCTAACTTCTAGTGGTCGTTTGGTTTCTCCAATATACATTTCACCACACTCACATGGAACTTTGTAAACACACTCTTTCTTATCGGTAATTTTCAGTTTTGTTTTTGTTAAATAAGCTCTAACTGTATTTCCTGATTTAAAGACTGTTTTTATATTTAAGTACTGGCAATTCGTCTTATTTTCTTCGAAGTTCCCTTAAAATATGGAATTGTGAAGAAGGAATGTGTTTCTTGCCATCCAGTGGTCGTTGTTCTAAACTTATTTATGACATTGTCAATTAGTTTTAAAGGATAACCATTCTATTGTAAATCGGATTTAATATTTGCCAGCTCTTTTTCCAGTGAATCGGCATTATTGCATATAATTCCCCGTTTTGTTAAAACAGAATGATTAGAACTATTATTAAGTTGTATGATACACAAAAAGGGGAAACGTCGAGATCAGGTATTACAGAACACGTCTGGGATTAACAACACCATATAAAATGATCTGAGGCTGCAGCAATATATATGGAACCCAACAAGAAAAAAAGAAAATTTATAGAAACAGCTTACATTAAAAACAATAATGGAATCTTTGGTAAACCGAGTGTTGAGATACCTAGTCTTTGGCAACCACTGCTTTGTAACATCAAATCATTGAGGTGTGTACAGTGAAGCGAAACTTTGTGCTTCAGTGGACACAGTACCTATATAAGCTCGTAGTTTTAAGATAAAAACATTCATTTTATACTTGATTAGAGATACAACCTAATCGAAACGTCGTAAAAATAAATAAAAAAATTAAGACAATGCAAGTCCGACAGCCACATTTTAATCAACATTTTTGAAGCTAAAGCGCGCTGTTTTTTCATCATTTTTCATTTTGTAATGCAGGCTTTTAATTTTGTATGTGAAATGCGGTGAAATTTTTGCGTAATATAGTTAAAATAATCTTCTTCTTTGCCTAGAACTTTCACAAATTGTGTCATCAAACCGAATTTTATATGAAGAGGTGGGAGCAAGATTTTTGATCTATCTACTGAAGACTCTTTGGTGACATTATTCCAGCCAGTTTTCATGTTTCTTGTAGGCCTTTCCACTGTTTGTAATGTTTCTCCAGATCTCGATTATTTCACAAACAGCAGAGCACTGATTGCATGGATGCTATCATGACCGCTCGCGAATCTACTGTCAATGAGACGCAGATATTTTCCTATTCTTCTGCCCCATTTGGCGCCGACTTGTTCTCACCCTGTATGTACGACTCTGAACTAAGAAGTTTTCTACTACTTCCTACAGTAAACGTGAAAAATAGAATTTTAGCGCTATTGAAATAATAAATTTTACGATGCAATATATATTATAAACGCCTCATCAAATCTTGGCAACACCCTGCAAGGTACCTCAGTTCAGACTGACCTAATGTTTGTTCTAATGCTGACTGGAGTCTACCTATACGCTAGCTCATCTCAGGGTAGATTCGTTATTTTTATATTTTCCACTATTTTTAATATTTTAACTCCATCTTAACCTCAATTCTATTGCCTGTGCAAGTTTTATAAATGTCAAATTCAGGAAAAAGGCGCTACCAAATTCTACTTTAAAATTTGCCCTAATGATTATAGTACGAGCAGTTATAGTAGAGAAAACTTGGAAAAGAAAAATTTAATATTTCAAATTCGGGTAAATAAATTGCTGAGTTTAATTACTTAATATTATTCTAATTTAAAATTATAAGAAATAAAACCAATTAAATAGAGGTCAATACATTTATTCATCACAGTATACCCCTTCCCAGAACATAAGTACAACCCCTGGAAAAAGTTATCATCAGTGTGAATTATTGCAGCTCCTCTAATGAGGCCAGCTGATAGAAATGCGATTATGAATGGTATATTGCAATAAATAAAAAAATTTTGTTAACGACTTACTCGAAAGTTACTAGCTTTCTATAACTTAAAAAAGATAAAAGTTAAATCAGTATAAAGTAGAGCAACTTAAATCTTGATAGTGTCCTGCACAGTAAACGGCAAACCGATCCAAAGAGAGTAAACAAATCGACTATTTCAGTTGGAAGGTCTACGTCGAATAGCCTAGCCATAGAAGATAAAAACGCTCTCTATTTTAAACTAGACAATGAAGTTCCATAAGTCCAACAATGCAGGAGACTATCAATCTTGCAGTAATGAAAAAAAAAATAAGTAATAAGTAAATAAGTAATAAAAAAAAGACAAAAATATCTGCAAAAAGAGAGAATTAAATAATTGATAATGTGAGAGATAGTGAATACTTAAGCGATAGTTAATCAGAATGTAAGTAATAGATAATTACCAAAAAAAAAACGATAGATAATTACAAAAATTAGACCATAGAAAGGAACCTATAACTGTCGCTCAAGTGGTTAGAATCTTAACAAAATTTTGCTGAAAAATTTCCAAGATATTAAATTGTTAAACAATTAAAATTTTCAATAAATTTATCATTATAATATTCAACACTTTAAATAATTATAAAATGGACTCTTGAACTCTAAAAGGGAACCATAAAAAGAAACCTCAATTACAGTAAGGTGTCGCAAAATGAAACATTTAATATTTGAGGTTATAGCGTCACGTAGTCCACTTCGTTACACTTTACAAAGTTTACTGCTTCGCCGCAAAGATCTACTTCTTTTAAGTAATTTGGTAAAAGATAAATATCATTATAAAATAATAAAGTCCAAATACTTAAAGTATTTCAATTAAAATGGTTCAAAACCATTTACGAAAGAATCCCTTACCTGTTATCCCTCTAGGTAATCGAAAGGGAAAGTTTGCTCAGCGAACTAAGCGATTAAAATTACTAGTTGAATACCAATGAGGCTTAACAATCAAAACCTGCCTTGTACATGCCTTTAGCTAAAACTAGGCACTTAGCTGAATCACTTTCAAAGATGTGGTTAAACAGGGCTTGTGAAGTAGACGGCTTCACCAGAGAGGACGTTGACCTGTCTTGTTACGGAGATTGTCCCATTCAGACGCTAACAATCCCAGAAGTGCAGCACGATAACCCAAACTGTATATTATTTCCCAAACTCTGTATATTATAAAATTTCATCCAAAAAAAAACAGAAAGACTGAAGAAATTCAAAGACATACTGAAGTTATCCAACACTAAGATTGAAGTAATCCAAAGACCCTCGAACTCAAGAAAATGGTGGCATCTGATAAAATGTTAAGCCGTTCTTTCTGGACTGGCTGAAGAAAATTTATCGCCAAACTGGCTGTAGGGTGAAACGAAAAAATCACCAAAAAAAATGTTTGCACCCAGGTTTGGTTTCGGTTTATTTAATCGGCCATTTATGGCCAAATCCCTTAACTTCGGAAAAGTAGTAAAACGAACCACTTCTTCTCGCTCTTGCGACAGATAGCCAAAAGAGAACGATTTTTCTCAAATCACTAGCACATTCCTTCCAACAGAAGTTACCAAAAAATCTTCATTAAAAAGTCTATTAAAAATCCTTGAAAAAAAAATAACCTTAATCTCGATCCCAGAATCTAGAAACCTTTATATTTGTCATACAATTTCAACTACTCCGAGAAAATATATATAAAAAAATATTTCTATCTCAATTTTAACTGGCCAGAGCTCAAGTCAGACAAAAACACATAATACTCCCAACTGTCTTGCCCTACAAAATAATTTCCAATAAAAAATTACTTTATGGGTTCGAAATACTCAAAAATAAAATCAAATTAGTTTGAGTTAGTTCGAATTAGTTCGAGGGTCAAATTTTAAATATTATAATTACCAAAAATTCGAATTAGTAAAGTAGAGGCAAATATTCAACTAATAAACTAAAAATAACATAATAAAAATGTCGATTTTATCTTATTTAGAATTTAGCATTTCGATATATTCAACACGTGTGCCATATAGACAACCATAAAAAACTTTCTATGCAATCGAGTGGACCTGATTATTTATCTGAAACAGCTTATAAGTGAGAATAAATAAACATTTTCTGAAAAAGGAAAATCAACAGGAAAACAAATTGTTTATATTTATCAATTCATGAAGAAAACATTCTTCCCAATCTGTGATATATTGTCTCGAGGAACCCAACGAAATTTACAAATTACAGAAATAGGTTAAGTTTCAATATCAATCAATATTTCAAAATGTAAACAAAAAAAATGAACTATTTATAACTGATAACAATATTAATGAATGAAAAACAAAAGGTAATCATTAATTTTATAGTAGAAAACATAGTTTACGATAAATTTAAATTTCAAGTTATGCATATCATTGACAACCAGGGGTGGATCCAGCATCTCTCTTTGGGGGGGGGGGGGTGATATCACAAAAGTACAGTATGACAAGCGAAAGCAAGTTGTCGACGAGAGGGGGGGGGGGGGAGAGAGACACCAGGAACATTCTCATTTCTAGTGTAAGAGACAGGTTCGAGTCTTTTTCTAAATTTGAAGCTCTTGGAGAGGGGTGAGGCGACGCTTACAAGAAAAAACAAGTTGCCGACAGGGGGGAGGATGCGAACAACATACACATTCCTAGTATAAGAGGCAGCATCGGGTATATTTTCCTGAAATCAAAGCTCTTGGGAGGGGGCTATCAAAATAATAACAAGTTGTCAACGGGGGATAGTGCCAGCAGCATACACATTCCTAATATAAAAGGCAGAATCAGTGATATTTTCCTGAACTCAAAGCTATTGGGAAGGGGAGAGGCGATCGCAAGCATAGGTATTCCTATTCTCTATTCAAGAACTAGAGAGAGTAATAAAACTGTTACTGAAACTTCCAACGTGCCTGCTGCAGGGCCGCAGGTAACTGAGGACTGCCGTAAATCAAATTTTATTTAAATATTATTTGCTTTTATAAATTTACTGCAACAATAAAATTTCTGATAGTTCAATTTAATTTCCGTCAGTGAGCAAAGTACCCCTTATAGTGTGTCCTTAAGTGATTTATCTTGTGTGTGCTTGTTTTTATATATTATTTGAGATTAGGGAGATACCCAAAAGATATGGCTTCCACATCTATATTTATTCCAAATTCGTTAAACCAGGGCATTTTTTCCTCGACGAAAAACTTATTACGATAAATGTTTATGATACCTAAAGATATCAATATCTAGATAATAATGTTAAAAGCTCTATTGAGATGTGTTCCAACATGATAGGAGTTGAAAAACCTACTATGTACCGAATACTGAAGGAGAGAAAAACGACTGGAATTGTTAGTACTCCCAAGCCATATCGATCACAGGCAGACGAAAAATATCATCGGAAGAAGAGATGTAAACTGCAATAAAAGGAGTTGTACCTGCATTTTATTATGAGAAGCAGATCCCAACCGTCGTAAAAATTCTAACTAAAATTAATGAACATCGAAATTTACCTGAAATTAAAAGAACTGAGCTCTGGAAATTGCTCCGAAAACTTAATTTTTGCTGGGAAAAACCAGATAAGAAGTATGTTCCTATAGATCGTCCGGAAAATCTCATGATCGGTAAGATAGAGGAACCAATTTTAGTTAATTTGAGCGAAGATAGCTTTATTCACTTTAATTGCGAATTAGATACGTAATGTTTACCAACGTAAACACAATTTATTATTTAAATTTTCTGTAACACACAAAAACTAATTACATTTGAATCCTTTTTTAGTGTTTAATTGTAATTCTGAAGATGGTTTAAGAAATAAATAAACTGAAACGTCAAATGTCATAAAAATGTTTTTAATTAATAATAAAATGACCGATAGCCCCAAAAAATTTTAAAATTATATGGACAAATTTCTTGTTTTATATAAATTTAACTTCTTGTATTTTTGACAATGGGTCTTTTGTAAGTATTTAAATTATAACTTTTTTGAGAGAAAAAGGCTACGTTTTAGTTTGAATGTGCCTAAAACGGTTTCTGTGCCAAAATTAAAAATAATAAAAATACAGTTGTGATTTGTGTTAAATATGACAAAATTATCTATATTTTCTAATGTATGTGAATTATTAAGAAATCATAAGAAATAAGAACATATTATTAAAACTTTTTATTTTAAGTTTATTACCGAAATAATATTCTATGCCATAAATACTTAGTGATTAATTCAACCTCCTTCCGACGCCTATGACAAGGATTAAGATCCTTTTTAACACTTCGCACATCCAAATATCTATTATTATCCAACCCAAATAGTTCATTATTATAGATCGGTACATTTGATTATAAAATTTCTAACCCATTCCTATCAGACAGATCTTGTCAAAGACACCGGACTAAAGAACACAGGTAGTTTGCGAAGAAAAAAATGGGTAAAAAATGATTTATTACTCTCTCTAGTTCTGTAATAAACTATAGTATAAGAGGCAAAATCGGGTCTGTTTTCTTGCACTCAAAGCTCCTTGGGGGGGGGGATCACTCCCACCCCCTTGGATCCGCGCCTGTTGACAACCCTTAAAGAAAATCGTACAAATTAAAAAATCTATTTATGACTTTAATAATCTGAACCTATAATTTAATCTTAAAAAATAGTTATTATCCCACCCCCTTGGATCCGCGCCTGTTGACAACCCTTAAAGAAAATCGTACAAATTAAAAAATCTATTTATGACTTTAATAATCTGAACCTATAATTTAATCTTAAAAAATAGTTATTATTTAAGACCAATTTTTAACCGTAACAAACGTTACAGGACGAATCTAAATTTAAGGAAATGCTCTTCTACAAAATTTACGTTTAAAAGCTTAAATCAATGCATAGTATTAATTAAAAAAATATCTTATTTTCCACAGATAGATCTCAAAACAGTAATTGAAAACTAAACGTAAAACTTTTGTTTCCGAACTATAAAACTTTTTAATAGACCAATCCCCGCTGGTTTTCGCTGGAAAATATGCTGACTGTAAAAACATGGCCAACAGCTAATCGTTAAAACTTTTAAAAACCTTGTTATTTGTGTAATGTACAGTCGTTAGTTAACGGAGTTGCAATCAGGTTAACGGAAGTTTTGCAACTTCTAAAAATTGTAATTGAATCAATTTGGTTCGGTAAATCGAGTTTGATGATGATCATATTTTATTTTATAATTTCTAGTAATTCACATAAAATTTCTCATTAAGCCAGAGAAATGTGATTTTTAGAAATTTTCTTTTCCTGATAATGTTTTTTTCATTTTTCACCGTGTTCGTCGTTTCACAAAATGTAGTTTTTGAACGTGTTACATCCCAGAGCTTAATAATTTTAAAGAGGTTCTGAAACTCGTTCTATTATCCATAAATTTAGTTACAACCTTTTCAAAAGACTTCCATGCTACTTTTTTAGTCCCATTCAAACTTTCCTCAATATACGCTCTTTTATTTTAGCTTTAGTGATTCTAGAGACTGAATACAGGGAACCTTGACCACTTATATGCATCGCCCTAACAAAACTGTACATAAATCCGAATTGATGGTCAATATTCCTGCTCTTCAAAGTTTGTTTATCCCATACATAGCAGAGCTGGTTCTACGATTTTGACAGCGCTTTAAAGAATTTGTTCTTACAAAAATGAACACTTAAACACAGAATAAAGATGAGTAATTCACCATAAATTAATACAAACACCTTTCTAGCTCAACACGTAGGTCTAAGTGACTCACGTAAAACACAAGTTCTCTAAACAAAGCTGCCTTAATTAAAAATCAAAATTTCAGTAAAAAATAAAGAAATCTATCTGCCGTATTTAAATAGTTGTTATATACCGGGTGTCAACGAATCTATTAGACTAGTCATAATTTCTAGAGTATTATGTGTATCAAAATGAAAATTGGTACAGGTAAAAGTTATGTGAAGAGGAGAGTTTTCGCATATTTTCCACTTTCCGGCCACTTCCGGTTTCACCGGAAATGGCCCCGGTTTTGAATTCTTAAATAGAACACCCTATATATTTTAACATCTTTGGATTTCTGAGACAATTCTAGATCAAAATGTGACATTTTAAAAACTTTTTACGTCTACTTCATTTTTTTACAGCCACTTTTAAAATTGCATCTAGGTGGCCATGATCGGATGCAAACTAATCTAACGGCCTTAGGTGATGTCAAAAAAATACAATCGCAAAGTTTTAGTGACTAGTATGAAAGACAGGAATTGGATTAAAAATTTAACAAAAAACTAACAAAATAAACTAATAACTTAGACGACGCACTTAAAATATTTGAAGGTACATTAGCTGAATGCATTCTTTCTTTTTCACAACACATTTCAGCTCGTTCAATTGTTTCTCTCAACACGTTTTGTAGCATTTGGGGCGTTATACTTCTAAATGCCCGTAAAATTCTTTCTTCTAATATTTCAAGAGTAGCTGGGGCTGCTCCATAGTAAACCCTTTCTTTAACATATCCCCAAACAAAGAAATCGAGCACAGTAAGATCCGGTGAGCGGGCTGGCCACCGTACCGGACCATTGGTTGCAATAATTCGATTATTAAGATGCTCTATTAAATAATTAAGAAGTTCTCTAGTATTGTGAGGCGGTGCTCCATCTTGTTGAAAGTAAATTCACCGTAAAACTGCTAAAGGTATATCATTGAGATGATTTTCGATTTCATTTTGAAGAAAACCTAAGTATCTAACCCCTGTTAACTGACCTTGAAACAATATTGGCCCAATTATTGTGTTTCCAACGATACCAGCCCAGACATTGACACCAAATCTTTCTTGAAAATTGCCCTCTCTCATTTCATATTGATTTTGTTGGGCCCAGTACCGAGTATTTTGCTTATTGAACATACCATTATTTGTAAATCCGGATTCGTCGGAAAATAGAATAAAATCGATAAAATTTGGGTTAACTCTATGATTTTGAAGCAGCCAATCACAAAACACTACCCGTCTATCGCCATCCTCTGTGTACAAATGTTGATGTAACTGATATTTAAATGCTCGCTATCCATGCTTTTTCAGTATTTTTCTTGCTGATTCATAACTTATCTGCAGTTCTTGACTAATTTTTCTTAATGAAACTGTTTTATTAACCTCAACCATAGCAAGTACGTTAATCTCAGTCTCTTCATTTATGATAAAACTCTGTTCCGCCTCTTAATTTCCTATTTGCCTAAAACGAGTCTCGACATACGAAAAATACTGATGGGCTGGATGTTGCCGATTCGAATATCTATGAGCATACAACTCGGCAGCATTCCTTGAATTTCTATGACACTCTCCAAATATTAATAACATATCCAATTTTTCACTTTGAGTATACATTATTTTAACGAAAATTTAAACTAAACTTAACGAAAATTAAGAAACTTTTACGTCTGTTCTTAGAGCGCATGTCACTGTCATTATCTACTTAAGTGAGTGTTTTGTTTTCCAAAGAAGACTTGATAAAAACAGTTACAAATTATTTTGCATCATGGCTGTCCATGGCGCACTTGTCATAAGTAAATAAATTATCCAGTATTTTGCTTAATAATATTTAATTTCTGTTCTTATGTCTAATCCAATCGCAAATAAATTAGTACCGTTAGATTCGTCAAAGAATGCTTTTTTCGAAAAGTAGTTGTCAAAAAGGGGTGGCCATTTGAAAATTAATTCCTGTCTTTCATACTAGTAACTAAAACTTTGCGATTGTATTTTTTTGACATCACCTAAGGCCCTTAGATTAGTTTGCGTCCGATCATGGCCACCTAGATGCAATTTTAAAAGTGGCTCTAAAAAAATGAAGTAGACGTAAAAAGTTTTTAAAATGTCATATTCTGATCTAGAATTGTCTCAGAAATCCAAAAATGTTAAGATATACAGGGTGTTTCATTCAAAAATTCAAAACCGGGGCCATTTCCGGTGAAACCGGAAGTGGCCGGAAAGTGGAAAATATGCGAAAACTCTCCCCTTCACATACCATTTACCTGTACCAATTCTCATTTTGATACACATAATACTCTACAAATTATGACTTGTCTAATTGATTCGTTGACACCCGGTGTGTAATTCTCCTTTCAGGCAGAAAAAAGGAAAGAATATATACAAACAGTTTGTCTCCTGCAAATACAACTCTTGTCCTCTCTCCATACGCGTTTCGACCACCTTATGGTCTCGTCAGTGAAGCTGTATCGAACCGAGAGCATCATTCGCAGGAAACAACTGCTATATAAAATATTAATTTCAAACTATGTCGGTAAGATATTAAAAACCAGTCGACTTGAATGCCAGACTGAAAAATATTTAAATAGCTGCTTTACAAGCAGAGAAAAGAAAACAATACATACAAATAATTTGTTTCCTGCAAATACTGGCAATATATATGTACACAGTGACTCAAAAAAAGATTCATATCAAAGTTTTCAACAATTAAATGGAATGCCCTATGTATTATGCATGTTTTGATAGCGTGGGGCCAACTGTTATGTCCTTCCTGTATCCTCCTCCCCTAAATGAGGTTGCATTTCTTGGTTTATTGTATTAGAAGTACAAGATTCTGAACTTAGATTAGAGAATGAAAGTCAAAAATGGTCCTTTTGTATTAATTTACTTTCCGGAAACTATCTTTTAGGGCAATACAAGAAGATTTCTGAGATTATTGGTTTATTTTGCATAATACCTAAAAATCCTGCATTTTCGCTAATTTTATAATAGCTTTTCTAGGCAATCAAGAGAATTACAGCCACAAATACGAAACAAACATTAAATTCAGACATCTTTTCCTAATTTGGAATCTGTATACATGTATTTCTTGTTTTTTGTAGGAGAATTAAAAGATTTTGAAATTAGATTTGAGATTGTAATTCAAAAAAGACCGTTTATAATAATTTTCATTCCAAAACCCATTTTTCAGTTAACCTGCCCTGTATACTCCCGAGAAATTAGGAGGTACCCCACAACTTGCATATATATATATATATATATATATATATATATATATAATCGAAGGTTTCTGGGCATCTCGTGTATGTGCTGAGTCCCCCTCTCAGGACTGTAAGGCAGCTGACGTTTCGGCAAAATCTCATTCGCCATTTTCAAAGCTGATTGTATGGCGACCACGAGCGAACTGACGCCTGCGACTCGAGTGCTGTCGATCTCGTGTGCACGTCGGACGCGTTCGTTTTCCAAATGGTTCCGGCCAATCAAGTTGCGAGACCGGCGGCGTGTCATCGGCCCTGTTGCCAGTGTTTGGGGTTACGTTGCCGAGTTGTAATCTATTTCGTTACTAAGTGGTACTGGTTGATGTTTTGTAAGCAGATTTTTCCAAGTATTAGGCACACGTTAGCTATCATCTCCGCTATTTAAGTTGTTGGGCCTCTTTGCGATTTCAATGGCTTCCCTTATAACTCTTGTGGACAGGTTTTCACATTTCGATGGCATTTTTGTTCCTGAGAAATTTATCTTATGTCCTGTGTTTAACCAGTGTTGAGCCAGAGCAGAAGAAGTTGTTTTTTGCTTGACAGCATTCATATCTTCGTCTCTTCTGACGCTTATTTTACGATTGGTTTGGCCTACGTAAGATGAGCTGCATTCTCCGCATGGAATTTCGTACACTCCCTGGTTTTCTAGAGGGATTCTTTCTTTAGGTGTTGGCAAGAGATCTTTTACTTTACGGTCTGTGGTGAAAATGGTTTCAATGTTGTGTCTCCTGAGAATTCTTGCGATCTTGTCTGTGGTGCCTCTTACATAAGGAACAAAAGCTTTGGAGCTATTCTCTTGGTTTTCGCGATTTTTTGAGGCCAAGTGTTTGTTTTTTAGAGCCTTGTCTATATGTTCTTTCTTATAACCGTTTTTTGTTAGGGCGTCTTGCAGAATGTTCATCTCTTTGTGATAATTTTCTGGATTTGTAAAAAAAACATACGTTTACAAGAAAAAGAATGTCTAGTTAGTTTTGACGTAACATCACTTTTCACACAAATAGCAGTTAAAGAGACTCTTTCTGTAATATGAAACAAATACAATCTGCCGAAATATATCATTGAATTAGCTAGACACTGTCTTGATAACACATATTTTACTTATGAAGGCAGACGATATAAACAAGTCGAGGAAGCCCCGATGGGATCGCCGCTATCTCCTGCACTCGCTAACTTATTTATGGAAGACTTTGAATCAAAAGCTTTGGAGATCTCTTCACACAAACCACAACTGTGGCTGCGTTACGTGGATGACACACTCGTTATCTGGCAACATGGAGAAGAACATCTCAACAGTTTCCTGGATCACATAAACAGTATACATCCCAAAATTAAATTCACCATGGAGACAGAACAGGAAAGAAAACTACCATTTCTAGATATCCTACTGAAAAGAAAAGAGGATGGCTTGCTTTTTCACACTGTCTACAGAAAGCCCACCCACACCAACAGATACCTCAACGCCGATTCACATCACCACCCCGCCCAATTATTTGCAGTAGTGAAATCACTTGCGTTTCGATCGCAGTCCCTTACAAATCGGGAAAATTACCACAAAGAGATGAACATACTGCAAGATGCCCTAACAAAAAACGGTTATAAAAAAGAACATATAGACAAGGCTCTAAAAAATAAACACTTGGCCCCCAAAAATCACAAAAACCAAGAGAATAGCTCCAAAGCGTTTATTCCTTATGTAAGAAGCACCACAGACAAAATCGCAAAAATTCTATGGAGATACAACATTGAAACCATTTTCACCCCAGACCGTAAAGTAAAAGATCTCTTGCCAACACCTAAAGAAAGAATCCCTCTAGAAAACCAGGGAGAAATTCCATGCGGAGAATGCAGCTCATCTTACATAGGTCAAACCTGCCGTAAAATAAGCGTCAGAAGAGACGAACATATGAATGCTGTCAAGCAAAAAACAACTTCTGCTCTGGCTCAACACTGGTTAAACACAGGACATAAGATAAATTTCTCAGGAACAAAAATGCTATCGAGATGTGAAAACCTGTCCACAAGAGTTATAAGGGAAGCCATTGAAATTGCAAAGAGGCCCAACAACTTAAATAGCAGAAATGATAGCCAACGTGTGCCTAATACCTGGAAAAGTCTGCTTACAAAACATCAACCAGTACCACTTAGCAACGAAACAGATTACAACCTGGCAACGCAACCCCAAACACTGGCAACAGGGCCGATGACGCGCAGCAGGTCTCGCAACCTGATTGGTCGGAACCATTCGGAAAACAAACGCGTTCGACGCGTACACGGAACCGACAGTACCCGGGTCACAGGTGTCAGTTCGCTCGTAGATGCCGTACAGAGAGCTTTGAAAATGGTGAATGGGATTTCACCGAAGCGTCAGCTGCCTTACAGTCCTGAGAGGAACTCAGCACATACTCGGGATACCCGAAAAAAAAAAATATATATATATATATATATATATATATATATATATATATATATATATATATATATATATAATACAAGTAATTCAACTTTTAACTGCTTTACGAAAAAACTAAAATTAAAATAACTTTCCCATTAAAAGAGTAACTGAAAACCACTGAAAACTAAGCTAAAAGCGAAGTTTTTTGTTGCTTGAATTACAAAAGTTTTAATAGGCACTCGTTTGTACTTATTAGAAAGTTATAAAATATGTGGTAGAAAATCAATATCTCGTGAAAAGTCTGGAAAACTTATTTTATTACTTAAATTATTTTCTCTTCGGTTATTAACCTTGTATGTTTTACTTAAGTATAAATAAGACACGACGGTACTACTGAATAACCGTAGAAAAATAATTCTATAATGATTTTAAAGAAAAATCCTGATCTTCATTATTTCATCTTCCCGAAACCCCTTTTTCCGTTACGGTCGATATATTTTTTTACGTCCCGTAAAATGCCACAACTAATTTAAAAACCAGCGTATCCAAATATTTATAAAGAACTTTCCCGCAAATTTCATTCAAATTAAATTATCGTTCCGGGTTTTTCCAACCTTCGTCGGAGAGGAATATATCAATTATTCATCAGAATATTTTACAGAAAAATTCACAAAAGAACGAAGTGTTGCAAATAGCGAGTTGAATTTTCCGCTTTTGATTGTAAACGAAAAAAATTCGTTTTGATTCGTATATATATATATATATATATATATATATATATATATATATATATATATACAGGTGTGGAAAGTCGGAACAGAACCTCTTAAAAAAAGGGAACGTAACAAAAAGCGACAGACAACCCGTTTAGCCATGTTGAAGAAGTGAAATAAAGCATACTGTTGTATCGTGGCTTAATTCTTGATTTCTAGCAAAAATGGCGTCGGGCAAGGACTTTTCGCTGGTTTTGGGTCGAAAGCACGGATAATAAAAATCGCAGACTGAAACTTTAAAATCATGAAAATAAATTCGAAAAACGTCTAATGTGGTTCAACGCTTTAAAAATAAAATAAAAAAAAAATAATTGTATTTACATGAATAAAATATTGCGCTTGACTTCGAGGTACATTTTAAATATAATACTATAATAATAAATACATGGATATCGATAATCCTTAAAAAGGCGAAAGTACTTTTTCCTCTATTCTTAAGATTTCTTAATAAATACCAATGCAAATAATTTGTAAGTAATATAATATTTATTGATTCACATAAATGAATAAATAATACGACTGTAATAAAAATAATAAAAAGAACTTTTTAATCACTGCCTTCTTTGTTAACAGCTCTTTTCTCATTCTCCAATACGTATGAATTGTTATCCGAATCCTTACTATGTCAAAAACAGTGTAAGGATCCATCGACGCCAAAAGTTTTGGAACAAACCCTCCATATTTTTTTTCGAGAAGATTTTCGGGCAAAGTTTAGACGATAGTTTCTTGTCAACTTGTCCGTTGATTTTTGTGCATCTTTCGATAGTTTACCTATCGGTAATATTGCAAATGATATCTGGTCAATGAAGTAAGTCATTTGTGGATTCCTGTTGGAATGTTGTACCAAGAATAACCTTCGAAGAATAATCTTGCTGTTTGAAGTTTGTATTCCCAAAACTTCTCTATTGCAATTTAATGTCCGCTTCCAATAGTTTGCAAAATGACGGGAAACCGGAGGATCAGTTTTCGCTTTACTCTTGTTATAATGGTTGTAGCTTGAAATACTCTGTATTTACTGAGACACAGTATCAATGTTGTTGAACTGAGATGTTGTTTGGCAGAGGTAACAATGTTGGACCGATTTCGCTTCAGCCAAAGCATTCACCTAGCCATCTATCATCGTCATAGATAAGTTGTACTCTACTGAAGCTCGGGTGGCAAAGAAAACTCTATTATATGGTGCAAGTTGTCTGGTTCGAGTTCATAATTTTCTATTTTCGTTAAAGACTTTTGTTCGGTGTTCTTAATAAATTCAAATTTCAGAGGCCCGCAGTTCATAGTAGACAAGGGTTTGGAATTGTACAACACAATCTGTTCTTGTTGAGTTTACGTGTTAATACCTGCTAATTGAAGTGGAATAAAGGAGTTTAGGAATAAGTTTGTATCAGAAATAGTCGGATCAGTGAATTTCATTTTGTACTGGCTCTGACCTGACGTTCCATCGAAGCCCCTTTTGCAAATGAAACTCATATCTACAAATCTAATTTATCGATTTGTTCAAGGGCGTCTAATTTTAAAAATATAATTCGATCCACTGTATGATCCAGTAAGCCTTGGAATTTAACCTCGGCTTTTGATTTAATAGAAGTTAGATACTCATCATGTGGATAACATGCTTTTTTTTGTATTTTACACACCAGAGTACGGCGAAAATATATTACTGCCTTTCTGTTTAGCCCAATTTTGTAATCGTTGATATTTGTTTTTCGACAATCCAATGTCAAATAGAAGAGCGGCGCACAAATATAACTGGGCGCGACGCAACCACAACACTGTTGCCTTTAACCTGAGACGAAACTTTAGAAAGAAAAGACTGGCCGTTCATATTACCGAGGTTTAATAGAAACGTTACTATAGCCAAACTTCTATTTTAAATTTCTTAACTAGAAATTATTTTGGCCGTTTCTCAAATTCTAACCCACTAAGCCCGTCTAACTTATTTCAGATAGTTCGGACAGAAGATCGTAGGGAACGCCTACCGTAATATTACCCCCGCTAACTTCCGTGCGACACGAAAACAAGCAGTACCTTGAAACGAATGAGAGGGTGTATTTACTTTTCGTCTAAACTTATAACGTAATCGACAGAATTTGAAATATTTAATGACTATTTGATACATTGATTGTTTTAAATACAGCAAATAGTCGAAATACAAAAAAAAATAGTTTTTGTTGGGCGTTGAGCGTAAAGAAAATTGATATTTCTGTTACAAAATAAACATTTATTCTAATAAAAATACTAGTGAAACGCAACGGTAATTTCTAAGTAAATAAGCTAATAGACAACTTTAAAATTAAAAATCATTCTCAAAAATAAACGTTTATTCTGGTAAAAAATAAAAGTAACACGTTCAGTAATTGTAAATAAATAAACAAATAATTAAATTCAATTTAAACCAACAAAAACACCTAAAAGTCTACAAGAGGTGTTCAACCAGGCCTCCACTTTGAGCGAGACAATAACCCAGTCTATTGTAAAATATGGTTCGCGTATTTGCCAAAACTTCAGGGGTTATATCCCTATTAGCTTTAAAATATTCCGAACTGTTCGAGCGTTCATATCAAGTTCTTAGGCAATTACGGTACTATTGCAAAGAAAATTAATTTTTACTAAACTACAAACGTCAGTCTCCCCGATTTGCTCGTTCTTCACTAATTTGAGGAACCGGTTGCTCCTCATTATTATCAGTGCATTTTTTACAAATTTTTAGACAACCGATTGTCTCATATTTTTTAATAATTTCCGAAATTCTAAATTTTCAAAGAACAGGATGATTTTCACACATAAATACATATCTGCCGATTATTTACTAGAATAGTGTACCACTTAATAATGTGCTCTTTTTGTTCTGTGGAATTGTAACCATTGTAACAAAAAAATTTGGCCTAAAACACGGTACTTACGCTTCGACGGCCGAATGAAAGTAAATAACTTGGCGTGGCGTATGCTGCCGCCCGCTCTCACCGCGCCAGCATTGGATTACCCCTCATCCAAGGGCCAAACTGGTAATTTACACATATATCGATGGATTTTCCAGACCTATATATATATATATATATATATATATATATATATATATATATATATATATATATATATATATATATATATATATATGTTTTATTAAAAATTAAATTTTTACAAGTAACCATATGCATCTCATCTATTGGCATTGTTCTTAATTGAAGTCGCGATTCTGTGTGGATTTTGGGGATTTTCGTTTCAGCAAATAAGTTATCGGCTTCTCTGTCAATTTAGGAACCCGACATGCTTAATATTTCTTGATAATTAGGACCTAAGTTGCAAAAGCCTCGTGAAAAATGTTTGTCGAAAAGTTTTGTAGAAATTCTTAACGGAAAAAGCAACAATCATCTTGTACTCTATTTTATTTCTTTTGATCAGGATACTCCAAAACCAGGTAGCAATATTCGATTTTCTTTGTTTCTAGTAATCTTTGAGTTAAATAAATGAACTTATTCCCGTTTTAAATATACTATCATTCCAAATTAACAGGGTCAATAAGGCCGTTTCTTTTTATTTTCAGGGGCCAGCTCCTTTAATATAACATTTTCAGTTATAATTACTAAATTGGCCCTAACATTGTCCAAGTTTTCCAGTTTCGTTATCTACTGGATAAGTTCATAGTTTTATAATGAGTTTTGCAAGATTTTTCTGATTTCCTGAGTATTATCCATGTACAATCATCTCAATATAGATAAGTAAGATAATATCCTAATTTCCTTAAAAATTGCTTTAAAGAAAGCAGTGATTACTTGGCTATACTAACTTAATTTGCACTATAAAAAAATGTAAAGGAAATTGCAATTTCAACTTTTGAGAAATACAATTTTTACCTTTTTTTATGTTATTTTTCTAACTTTTTTCTTAATTTTGAAAGTAGTACAGCTGAAAAAACGAACATTAGAAACCTAGCGCTGCCCTTGATTCGTCACGCGGATTAAGAATCGGATGTCCGATGAAAAGAGTCATTAAGAATCAACCAGACAATGGCGTGATCGCACATTTTCCTGTTCAAACTGTTCTAGAAGCACGTAGTGATTCAGCAGTTTCAATTCTATTGCGACTACCACTTGGAGCACCTGTTTTGAATGCCTGTGAAGGATTATATAATGTTGTACGACAAAATTTTGGAATGTGGCAGTACTTCGATTTCTAGTGACCAGTCAAAACTTCTCTTGAAGAATACAATGGTTTACTGAAGCCTTAGACACGATTCCAAATAAAGTTATGGTTGTGCAACATTGAATCTATGAAATGGTCTTGGATATGATCAATGAAATTAAACTGATAGACGACGAGAAATTAATTCACACCCAAGAAGAGTGTCCAGATGCTACATACCAGGAGGTTCAAGAGGAACAATCATCGCCAGATTACGAGTCGGAAGGAAAGAAAGCCAAAACAGAGGAAAACATCCCGCTTCCCTATAAAATTTGAGTTATCAATCTTGTAAAAACTCATTCAAAATGGTCGCTTGCAACAATACACAGAAAAGGAAGTAAACACTTAAGAAGAACAGACTACCTACTCTCATGGTAGAAAAATGTCAAAAATGGTGCATGTCGATACCCTGATGAGTCTAATAGAGACGAAACATGTATCTCTGCCGTATCACTGTGGCGGGGAGGGTAAGTTTTGACTTTCTTCTCGGTATGGTGGTACACGTAGGCCATCATCTCGATGGTGGTGGAATAGGATAAATTGTGTTCTGTTGCAATTTATTCAAACTGTGCAACAAGGAAAGGATATGATGGAAGGAAGTTTGAATTTACTGTTCACATTTTATTTCATATTTATATATATATATATATATATATATATATATATATATATATATATATATATATACCTCATTCTCTTTTCTTGGGCATTCGGTTCGGCAATGGAATAAAAATTAATTTATTTCCTCATAGTGGTTTATTGTTTTTTTATTACAAACGTTTCGACCTTATTTCTTGGTCTTCATCAGTGTTTTCTACAAGAGTCAGCAGTTGTTTTACATGAAGATTAAAAATATTCTGGAGCTTACCCAACAATATCAGTTTCTAAAAAGATAAAAACACAAATCATTAAAAGTTATTCACAACAGTCGTCACATTTTTAAAGTTATATACAAATGAAAATATTCAAAATATAACAGTTTGATATACATTATTTTATTAAGATTAGGAACGACTGCGCTCAGTATGCATAAAACTATTTTTCATGGTGCCCGTGTGTGGGTGTATTTACATTTTTTATAGGTATTTATTATTTTTGAGGGGCGTGTAAAAAACGTTTTTTTAATTTAATATATATATATATATATATATATATATATATATATATATATATATATATATATATATATATATATATTTATTTATTTATTTATTTATTTTCTTGATTCTTGAACCATAGATTATATCATTTTTCTTTTATTTTGTCTTTTCTTGGGTTTAGGTTCTATATTTAATAAATACATAAAATTATTGAAGTTTCGCCCTTTATTCAAGGCATTTTCAAAATTTTTGCCTCCTAAAAATATATAATTAAATTACATCACATAAAAAACATATTTAACATTTTCGAAAAACTAACAAGACACCTAAACAATAGTCAAAAATTTAAAATCTTTTAAAAATACTTAATTTTACCGGTACGCACCTTGACATTTTGCTGTTTTGTTTCTGAATAAAATTTAAATTTTACATCGTTTACTGAGGATACGTGGAATGCTAATGTGTTTTATTTTTTTAATATTTTTTATATTTTACAATACCTAAAAAAGCAAATAAGGTATATGTTTGGTTTTATGTTTAAGAGGATATTCCATTTTTGATTCTTATTTTCAAACCAATTTCATCTACCATTGCTCAGCTAGTAATGGAATATTTAGACGAAAAAGTTTTAGAAAAATTAAACTTTAACATAATATTTTTTAAACGTTTTGTCGATGATTGCATAGCAGCTGTACCACAAAGTAAAATAAATGAAATTCTCCAAGAGTTTAACAGTTTCAACGAAAAATTACAGTTCACGTCCGAAATAGAGAATAATAATAAAATAAATTTTCTAGATATGACACTTATACGCAGAAAGAACAAAGTTTTAACTGAATGGTACACCAAACCAACTTGGTCAGGTAGATATCTAAACTATTTCTCTAATCATTCAAAACTCAAAAAAATAGCGTTATAATCGGTCTATCTGATCGTGCTATCTCCCTAACGTCGCCAGAATTCCGACCAAAAATACTACAAAAAGGAAAAGAGACACTAATAAATAATAATTTCAACGAAAAGACTATCACCAAAATAATTGATAAACCAACATATAAGTTTTATAATAACGTAAAAACAAAAAACATAGAACATAAACAACAAAAATATGTGGCATTACCGTACACTAGTGAGCTGTCAGAAAAAATAAAATACATTTTAAAAAAGCATGATATCATCGTATGCCACAGGTCACATAATAAATTAAATACATTGTTCACAAATTTAAAAAGTAAAACTCCTCTAATGAATAAATCAAATATAATATATTCGATCCCTTGCACAAATTGTCCCAAAAAATATATAGGCATGACGAGCTAATTACTGAAGAACAGATTAAATGGCCATAAATATACAAAAAACGCCTCAACAGCGTTAAACAAACACACACAGGACGAAAAACACACTTTTGATTATAACAATACCATTATAAAGAACAAAGATATGAATTTCCAAAAATTACAGATAAAAGAAATGATTGAAATTAAAAAAGATAAAAACACTGTTAACGACAGAACAGATATGGGAAATTTGAGCCACATTTACGCAAACCTAATTTAAACATTAAGTATTCGATCCAGTCAAATAAGAATCAAAAATGGAATATCCTCTTAAACATAAAATCAAACATATACCTTATTTGCTTTTTTAGGCATTGTAAAATATAAAAAATATTAAAAAAATAAAACACATTAGCATTCCATGTATCCTCAGTAAACGATGTAAAATTTAAATTTTATTCAGAAACAAAACAGCAAAATGTCAAGGTGCGTACCGGTAAAATTAAGTATTTTTAAAAGATTTTAAATTTTTGACTATTGTTTAAGTGTCTTGTTAGTTTTTCGAAAATGTTAAATATGTTTTTTATGTGATGTAATTTAATTATATATTTTTAGGAGGCAAAAATTTTGAAAATGCCTTCAATAAAGGGCGAAACGTCAATAATTTTATGTATTTATTAAATATAGAACCTAAACCCAAGAAAAGAGAAAATAAAAGAAAAATGATGTATATATATATATATATATATATATATATATATATATATATATATATATGTATATATATATATATATATATATATATATATATATATATATATATATATATATATATATATTGACAAGTGATATAGCTGAATTAATTATATGAACCAATTTTATTGCTAGGCGAAACGCTGTAATAGACCTATAAATTAATATTATGGCCTACCAAACGAGACACACACCTCAAAAAAGTTTTCGATTACAGGAAGAAATTGAATCTAAACAGCTTTTTACAGCGATAGATGAAAAGATTCGGAAGAGGCCCAGATCCAGAAATATATGGACATAAATTGAAAAGAAATATTGTTAAAAGTTTCATTTTTTTTTAAATGACCCAGCCGCTGAAGATAAGATATGAAGCAATAGTTCCAGAACGAAAGCAAGAAAGCAGTAAATAATTTTTGAAATAAGGATTTGGATTATATAATAATATAGTTTAAAAAATTCTTTTTCAAACCTTACTTCAACAACAACAACAAGAAGAAATGCTAGAAAATAAATAAAAATACACAAACTCCGGGTAATATTTTACATATAAAGGTTTTTTTTTCAATTCGTTTCTTCCAGATGTATATAAAAGTTACTCCGTGCCCCCTTATTTTTCAAAACGTATCAGTTCTCATTTTTTTTGTAAATCCCCTCTGGCAGTATACATTATTCATCGTTAAGAAAACAAACCAAAAAATGTGTAAAAAAAACAGAACATAAAATACAAAAAAGGGGAGAAAGACGGAATTTTTCGGCTCTGTTTTTAAAGTAATGGATGGTAATGAAGAGCAGTTGCAGAGGGTATTTTTTTGCGCTTTAAGCAAATAGGGGTTGTATTGTGCTAATAAACAAGCCTGAAGTTGGAAATAATAGAAAAAGTTGTCGGAAATAGGAGAGTTAACTGTCAAAAGAAATGATACATTTTTTTTGGAAACTTTAAGCTACTACTTATATACAACTTAACGAAGCAATGGAGAAAACTTTGGGTTTTTGGTATAAGTATTTTGAGAGATTATCTGCAAAACTATTTAACAGGGTGTCCGTTACTTCCCAAATTAATTTTTCTCTGTAACTTCCCCTAAATCCTGAGGTGATATCCTAAAACTGAAATATGGACAGGAAAAAATTTTTTTCGATTCTTTTAAACTGTGTCAAAGTAACTTTACTTTTCTTATTAATTTAACATGAAAGATCCACTTTTTGGCTTTTTTCTCAACCAGTTGATCAGTTACTAAAAAGGTAATTGTTGGTTTTTGCTTTCAAATGATGTTTACATATTGGTGAATACGTCAGTCAAACAAGCATTTTGCCGGGACACTCAATTATCCAGGCAGAGACCTGGATTTTCGGGTAATATAGGCCTATAGAAATAAACCGTATATGTTCTTTACACGAGATTTTGTGTCATTAACTTTTTGTAAACAATTGAAGGTCAAAAAATGCCTTTTTTTGCACTTTTTTACATACCAGCAAACCTTAAGAAATTTTTGGACAAAATGGAATAGCCATCTTGTAGAGGATTGAAAAACCTACAAATTATTTTTTTACCGAACTCGATATTTTTATTGGTTGCTGAGAAAAATGCAAAACAAGATCAAAATTGTTATAATATTCAATTAACAATAACTATTGCTAAATGCAACCTATGACTTTGTTGTAACGCAAAAAGTTGGATCTTTTAGTGCTTAATATGTAATCAAAATTTCAGATCGATTCATCAAATAGTTTGTGCAAAATCTAAATTGTTTATAACAGGCGAGCGAATTTTGCAATAACATTCTAGCACCATCGATGAAGGTACACCGATTCCGAGCACATCTTATGAAAGAGAAACTCTTCTTCTACGAGAAGTATTACCTGGAATTGAGGAAAATTAATTTTAAATTTGTTTAAACTTCATTAGAAAACCACTATTATTTTTACCTTGTAAACAAATTAAATAACTTTTTTGTTATTGCAGATAAAAAATTCTATTTTTATATTTGTTGAAGTTGGCATTTTTAGATGAATTAAAAAACGGCTTAGGTCAATATACGCCAAAGTTAAAAAAATGTTTTTTTTAAATTCATTCCTATATTGTTAATAACAATTAAAAAACGAAACTAGCGCCATTCGAAAATTGAAGAGTTTAGGTTTAGGTGTGAATTGTCCGGAAAATGATAATACAAAAACAAAAGCTTCAGTGAAGTTTAAAATATCTCAATTGTTTAAAAGACGACTTGGTAAGAAGATGAGTTGCTAACAAATCCGCGCGTTCAAAAAATGAAACAGCAACTTCAAACTATTACCATTAGCTATATCTCCGAAAGTTGTTGACGGATTTTGATCATTCTTTTTTTAATTTGTGGTCATTTTCTGCCAAATTCCATATATGCATAATATTTATTTATTTGTTTATAAATTAGATATTTAATTTGTTTAAACATTTTTTTCCACACAATTTTTTCACTAAAAATTTCACGGGAAAATTGAATTATTAAGTTATTGTTATAAAACATTAATATTCATTACATTGCGTGTAAGAAAAAGCTGTATACATAAGTGTTGTTTGCTACCTTAATATATACATGTTATAGCAATATATGATACACTGAAAAATTACTATATTTTTAAGATTTTCATAGTTAAATATAGTAATAGGTTTTAAAAGTCTTCTTCTTCTTTCTAACACAGTTAACCATGCTAGTAGACTATTGCGTGTTCATTGCCATCACGTCTTCCCTGGAAGATGAGGTCCAACATTCTCGCCATGGTTTTGGTGATCTTCCCTGTGATTTTTTTCCTACTGGGTTATTCATTTTTGCGGTTTTAACGAGTCTACCGTCCTCCATTCTCCCTATATGTTTGTTCTAGAATCTTCGCCTTTGTCTAACCCATCTTCCTATGTCCTGTATCCCGCAATGTTGTCTGATATCTTCATTCCGTATTCTGTCGTGTAGAGTTTTGCCTTGTATACTTCTTAATGTCATCATTTGTTGAGTTCTACCTGTATCTGGTCTTGTTTCTGCCACGTATGTTATGATGGGTCTTAGAGCCGTTTTATATATCTTAGTTTTACTTTCGGTATTAAGGTATTTGTTCTTCCACACAATTTCTTTTAGGTATCCCGAAGTTCTAGCTGCTTTCATCATTTGCTCTCTTACTTCGTTAAAAAGGTTTCCATGGCTCGTTATTTCTGCTCCCAAATATTTGAAGTGATTTACCTGTTCGTCAATTTTGGAGTTGATTTCCAGCTTACACCGTATTGCTTCTTTGGATGCATTTGGTCTTCTCGGTGTTGATGAGCATATTTAATTTTTTCGCTTTAGTGTTAAAAGAGTGCAGTAGTCTTTGGAGGTTATAGTCAGAGTCTGCAATAAGAACAGCATCGTCCGCATAGCAGACGGTATGGAAGAATGTGTTTCCCATTTTGTATACAGTTGTTCTGGGGAGATTTTCTATTATTTTATCCATTATTAGATTAAATAAGAAGGGGCTGAGCGAATCGCCCTGTCTAATTCCTATGTTTACATATATGTCTTCCGTTGTTATATGCCTACTCTGATTTTTGTTTTACACTGGATATTAATATCGTATATTAGGTTAATTAGCCTTTAGTTCTCATTATTTCTAGGACGTCCTTTAAGCGTACTCTGTCATATCGAAGAAGCACATGTACGTTTTAAAAGTAAATTAGTTTAACCGCAATTAAAATTTCATGTTTAGAATATCTGAATAAAGACAAAACTATGACCTTCAAACGTTCTATGATCATTTAATTTATTTACACGGTAAAAATGATACTGGTTTTCTAATGAAGTTTAAACAAATTTAAAATTAATTTTCCCCAATTCCATGTAATACTTCTCATAGAAGAAGAGCTCCTTTTTCATGAGATGTGCTCAGAATCGATGTACCTTCATCGAAGGAGCTAGAATGTTATTCCAAAATTCGCTCGCCTGTGAAAAATAAATTAAATTTTTGCACAAACTATTTGATGAATCGATCTGAAACTTTGACCACATATTAAGCACTAAAAGACCCATCTTTTTACTTAACAACAAAGTTGTAGGTTGCATTTAGCAAATAGTTATTGTTAATTGAATAATATAACAATTTTGACCTTATTTTGCATTTTTCTCAGCAACAAATAAAAATATCGAAATCGATAGAAAACTAATTTGTAGGTTTTTCAATTCTCTAGAAGATAGCTATTACATTTTGTCAAAAATTTCTTTTGTTATTGCTGATAAGCAAAAAAATGCATTTTTAGACCTTTAACTGTTTACAAAAATCTCGTGCAGAGAACACATACGTTTTATTTCTACAGGCCTATATTACCCGAAAATCTGGGTCTCTATCTGGATGAATGAGCGTCTCCAACTAGGTCTTTTTTTTTGCTTATTTGACTGGAGTAGAAAATATTTTTTTACGATAAGGAAGATTACTTAAGCATAATTTTAATTATTTCGTGGCGATATTTGCGACAAATTTAAAAGTACATTTTTATTCTATAAATCTGAGTTATTTAAAAATTTTCTGCGTACTATTTTTCCACGCGGCGACTATAAAGAGCAGGCTCCGCGCTCACCAGATATCAGTCTAATCGATTAAAGGTTCTCGGTTATAAAACGACCATAAGCGATATCGAAGATCTTCGTCAAAAAATCCGATAAGTACCTCCTAATTTCTCTACAGGACACGGGGGGTCAAATTAACTCTACTTTGTCAGAGAAAAAAGTTACTAAAATGCCCCCATACCAATAGATGATTTAGATCATGATAGAAGTCAGGAACGGACTCGTTAACTCTAATAATTATTTTCTAATCATCTTTTACCTGTTTCTCTTAGACTTCAATCAATCCTTTGAAAGGTTTTTGGACTTGGCAATGTTCGAGCTGGAAATCTTGCAGCATTAAGTCTTCTTGCCTTCGAAGAATTTAACAGCGCTTCACCATAAATTCAGTGCATATCAGCATACTCTGTGTAAGAATATTCTTCCATTTTTTAAAATTATTTTTGCTTGAAGGCGGTTTTGACAAGTTCCATCAATAGTAATTTATTATGTAGATTATTGTATACAATAACAAACTGATTTTTACCTGTTTGTGTTTAGCATTAGAAACTTTTAAGTTATTCGCATAAAAACCGATTTTTCTGGAAAACTGCCAGTTTTATCGAAATAAATTAAGAGTACCTTTTTTAAAGAGGAATCACCAAAATATTTAAAAAATCAATTTTCAACTCTGTAAAATGACACCTGTAAAAAATTAGGCCTAACGAGTTTGGCTGCAAGTCCGTTCCCGACTTTTCTGCTGGTCTAATACATCTATTCTAGCATGATTTTATGAGTCTTTATAGCCTCTATAAAATATTAAAACTTCATTAAATTATACAACTTCGTTCAAAACTTAGAGCTGACAAGGTAAATCGCAGTCTACCCTTTTAGGGTTCTGTATCTCGGTTAAGGGGCACTTTAGGAATTTTTTTTCTATGAAAAAGTAGGGTTATTTTGACCTCCTCTATATGCTTCCGAAATATATATATATATATATATATATATATATATATATATATATATATATATATATATATATATATATATATACATATATTTATATATATATATATATATATATATATATATATATACATATATAGCTTCAAATTAAGAGACCTCATCTGGCCAGCTACACAGCAGCTTTTTCTGAGTCTATGTTTGCCGGTACTGGTAAGCCTTAAATAACCTGTAGTTGTTTAGTACTAAAACTGAAAGAACCAAGAGGAACGACCAGACTTTAATTATGCCTTTGTCAAAGTGATATTTATTTATGGGTTTTTAGAATAGCTATAAACTAATATGCGACAGAAGGAAATCGTAGACCTAATAGTATACAAGCCAGATAGTTTATTTTGTCGGTCATTTCCTCTCAAGCCATAACTCATGAAATGCTTGAGACAGTTGTGCCATGAAGCCTCGTGAACGTCAGCTGCGGCTGCCTGGGTGGGTGGAGCAGCGGTAGCCTCCCCCTCACGTAAAAAAAAATTGTTTTTAATCATTTCCTCCCAACTGAAAATTTGTCAAATCATAGCTAACACAATTATTTGAACATTAAAAAAAGTCAGCTAGCTGTACCGTGGTGGATTATACGTCAGCTGATCACACGAACATGCAAAAAAAATTTTTGTTCAGTGATTTCTTCTCAGTTAAAAATTAGTCAGATGATAGTTTACATGCTACTTTGAATAAATAAAAACGTCAGCTGGCTCTATGTTGGTGAAAAAGTCGTCAGCTGATGCAGTAAAGGTGCAGCGTGGGAGCCAGGCGTACGAAGAAGGGATTTTTTGACATTTTATTTATCCACCTTGGAGTATTCCATATTATAATGGCATTCTTTAAAACAGTAGGTTACTTTATTGATAACTGTGGCTTGTTGATAATCATGGTGAATGCAAACTAGCAAACACTTTAGTAGATGCAAACGTCTACATCCAATAATAACGTTAGCATTGAAAATGCTGCATTTTGAACAATTTGTCCAACAAGAGGACATATATTTTCCCACTGAATTTAAAGTCTATTTAATACAGTTTTCAAAGCAAACTAGATCATCTGAACCATCAATCCAATAAGCTGAAGTAAAAGAAATATTCGAAAAATACGAGCAATTCAAAATGGAAGGCAAACACGGCAAGACAGCACATGAATTACGTCAAATTAATCGATTACTACTTACTGCTAAATACGAGCATCCGTACCGGTAATTTTGGTTGTATAAATTCGCATTTCAAAAATAATTAATTTATATTTTTCTTTTAATCAACCAAATTTCGCGCGTTATTTAGTAAAATACCTCGAAAATTTAATGAGAATTGACGAGACGCATCCAGGATTACGTGAAAACTTTGAGGAGGGATCACTTGGTATAAAAAGAACAACAAAACCTTTCTCAAAACAACCGATTGATCTCACTCTTGATCAAACTATTAACGCTGATTCTGCGAATAAGCTGACTGGAATTTTGCACATTACCAATTCTATATCAGCTAAACAGCGATGATGCCGCAGCCATAATATTCGATCTACTATCATTAGCCACACAATGAAAGAAACTGGTCTGACTAAATTACAAAATATTACAGCAGTTCTTCAAAATAGCAAGATAAAAAAATATACAGCATAGCTTCACAGACTCATCGATGGTATCAAGCGTAACATCAATTCGGTTGATGATAATTTAGATAAAGATTATTTGTACAACATTTTCACTGGGAAGCGGCATCTGAAGCCTTTGAAAATTTCTTGCTTAATGTTGAAGAAGAGGGTAACAAATAAAGAGAAGATTTCATTGAAAGTTACATAAACGACCCGAAAAACTTCTATCAGGCAATTTCCAAGACAAAGTGCTAAACATTTACAGAAATGATTAGCGAGAAAAAAGTAACTGTTGCCCGAAAAGAGATGGAATTGCGAATGCAGCGCGACTTATTCGGACAATTGCTTTATATTTCTTTAAAAACAGTACTCGATTTGGACAAAGTCCTTGCGTACCCATTAACATCAGTACCACTCTCTCTTTTCCACCAACATAGAGCCAGGTGACATTTTTATTTATTCAAAGTAGCATGTAAACTATCGTCTGACAAATTTTTAACTGAGAGGAAATCAGTGAACAAAATTTTTTTTTACATGTTCATGTGACCAGCTGACGTATAATCCACCACGGTACAACCAACTGACTTTTTTTATCTTCAAATAATTGTGTTAACTATAATTTGACAAATTTTCAGTAGGGAAGACATGATTAAAACCAATTTTTTTTTACGTGAGTGGAGGCTGCCGCTGCTCCACCCACCCACGCAACCGCAGCTGACGTTCACGAGGCTTCATGGCACCACTGTCTGAATCATTTCACAAGTTATCGCCCAAGAGGAAATTGGTCCGGAAAATCTGTTGCTGACTTGTATACTATAACGGCCACACACTACCAAAATATTTCGTTTGCAGGAGTCTACGACCAAATGTTGTCATAGTGATAGGTAAATATTCTACTTTATTTTATTTTCCAAAAGTAATGAAGAATAACTTGACAAATCGTTTGAAGACTCGTAAATAATTCATCCTTCTCATCGAATTTACAAGTTTCAAATAAAATACATTATATGAAAGAAACTCTACATAAGAATGTTTATTTATTTCTGTTTTCATCATTGCTCCTAACTACCCAATTCCACAGGGATGAATAATACATTTCTTTCGGAAATAAAAACGGCGAAAAAAAAAGAAACTAAAAATGTACATATCTAACAAACTGAATTGAATTTAAATAAATTTCGTATCGTACAAAGGAAAAATCTGATTACAAATATTTGGAGAGGAATCGGCCTGGGCTTACATAACCGCCGCTAGTTGTTTGTTAAGCCATGCATATTTTCCACAAAGGAACGTGAAAATTGATTTAGAACGAGTCTATTTGGAAAATTTCGAGCCGTGTACTTTGGGCGAGTACACAGATTTATGAAATATTCCATTATTTGTAAGTTTAGCTCCCTATAAATATGGATTATACCATTCGGAGGAAGCGTGAATTATAAATATTACAGAATCTCGCTCGTTCACAAAGGGTTCTCTATGTTTTTGCACAGTCAGAGTTTCGTTCTCAATTGTATTGTGATAGTCGTCCTGTATCTATATCTAATATTTATCAGGTTGATCCATACAGGGGCGGATCCAGCCTCTCTCTTTGGGGGGGGGGGGGGGGGCGGTGACATCACAAAAGTACAGTATGGCAAGCAAGGCAGGGGGGGGGGGGAGAGACACCAGCAACATTCCCATTTCTAGTGTATAAGGCAGGGCCGGGGATATTTTTCTGAATTTGAAGCTCTCTAGGAGGGAGGGGGGCGATCATAAGAAAAAACAAATTATCAACAGGGGGGGGGGGGGAGGATGCGAGCACTATACACATTCCTAATATAAAAGGCAGAATCCGTTTTATTTTCCTGAACTCAAAGCTCTTGGGAAGGGGTTACATGATAGCAAGCACACACTTTTCTATACTCTATTCAAGAACTAGAGAGAGAGTAATAAAACTGTTATCGAAACCTTCAACGTTCCTGCTCCAGTGTCGCAGGTAACTGAGGACTGCCGTAAATCTATTTATATTTAGTTATATTTAGATATTATAAGCTTTTACAAATTTACTGCAACAATAAAATTTCTGATAGTTCAATTTAATTTCTGTCAGTGAGCAAAATACACCATACAGTGTGTCCTTAGTGATTACTCTTGTTTGTGTTTGTTTTCATATATTATTTGAGATTAGTAGGATACCCAAAAGATATGGCTTCCACATCAACATTTATTCCAAAATCGTTAAACCAGGGCATTTTTTCCTCAACGAAAAACTTATTACGATGAATGTTTATGATGCCTTAAGATATCAATATCTAGATAATAATGTTAAAAGCTTTATTGAGATGTGTTCCAACATGACAGAAGTTGGAAAATCTACTATGTATCGAATACTGAAGGAGATAAAAACGACTGGAATTGTTAGTACTCCCAAGCCACATTCGATCACAGGCAGACGAAAAACCTCGTTGGCAGAAGAGATGTAAACTGCAATAAAAGGAGTTGTACATAAATTTTATTATGAAAAGCAGATCCCAACCGTCGACAAATTTCTAATTAAAATCAATGAAGATCGGGATTTACCTCAAATTAAAATAACTGAGCGATGGAAATTGCTCAGAGAATTTAATTTTTGCTGGGAAAAACCAGATAGGAAATCTGTTCTTATAGATCGTCTAGAAAATATCTGTTGGAGAAGAAAATATCTCTCTCAAGTAAAAGGTAGAGTTGCTAGAAATAACACAACTTACAAAATTAGCAATTTAACTGACCTTTTGAAAGATTTTTTTGAATAAAGTTACTGCCGAAAATTGGGAAAAATCCATATAATAAAAGAATAAAATAGGATGTAGAAACTCTATCTCATGATCGGTGAGATAAAGGAACCAATTATAATAAATTTGAGCGAAGATAGCTTCACTAACTTTGATTACGAATTATATACGTAATGTTTACCAGCGTATACACAATTTATTATTTAAATTCTGTAATATATAAAAATTAATTACATTTGAAATCTTTTTTAGTGTTTAATTGTAATTCTGCAGATGGTTTAAAAAATAAATAAACTGAAACGTTAAAAGTCCTAAAAATGTTTTTAATTAATAATAGAATGACTGAGGACTGAGCCCAAAAAAAATTTAATATTATATGGACGAATTTATTTTTTTATATATGTTTATCTTCTTGTATTTTTGACAATGGGTATTTTGTAAGTATTTAAATTATAAGTTAAAATTTTTTGAGAGAAAAAGGCCACATTTTAGTCTGAATGTGCCTAAAACGGTTTTTATGCCAAAATTAAAAATAATATAAATACAGTTGTAATTTGTATTAAATATGTCAAAATTATTTATATTTTCTAATGTATGTGAATTATTAAGAAATCATAAGAAATAAAATAATAATAAAAAAACTTTTTATTTTAAGTTTATTACCGAAATAATTTTCTATGCCATAAATACTTAGTGACAAAATAAACCTCCTTCTGTCGCCTATGACAAGGATTAAAATTCTTTTTAACACACACTTCCAAATACCTATTGTTATCCAACCCAAAGAGTCTATTATTATAGACCGGTATTTTGGATTATAAAATTTCTAACCCATTCCTATGAAAAATATATGTCTAACAGATTTTGCCACAGACTATGGTCTAAAAAACATATGTAGTTTGCGAAGAAGAACAAAGGTAAAAAACGATTTATTACTCTCTCTAGTTTTTGAATAAACTATAGTATAAGAGGGAAAATCGGATCTATTATCCTAAATTCAAGGCTCTTGGCGGGGGGGAGATCGCCCCCACCGCCCCCCCTTGGATCCGCGCCTGGATCCATACAGGGCGGTACATTAAGTAACTCACTCATAAGTTCATTTATTCTCAAAAAAGAATTCTTATAGTATATTATTTTACCTCTGTTGCTGTTTTTTTTTCAGAAAGAGCCTTACTAGTTGACACATCTTATTGACCTTATTTTCTAAGCACCTTGCGAAAGCTGGACATTTTACTTGCCCTTTCGCTTTCTCTAACGAAGAAACTGCTGTTCCCAATATAGGCTTTACTTTGGTTATTATTTGTTTTATATTTATGTGTAGAATCATTTAAACACTAATCTTTTTCAGTATAATAGTTGATTTGTTAAAATAAAATGAAACCTAAACCTTAATTTTAAAACTATGACATTGATTTTAAATTACAATTCTGGAACTTGCAAAATATGGAATTACTTTACAAATATTTTAAGTATAAAAAATATATTAAAGTTTAAAATTATGAAATTTGAAACTAAAATGTGGAATCACCTTGCAAATATTTTAAGTTTAAAAATATTAATTAAATGTACATTTTTTTCGAAAATTCCGACTTATAAATCGAAATTTAACAACACATTTGAAATATACGTTAGACAACTTAAACGCTTTTCTGGTCCGCCGATAGCCATGGTTTTAAAGTCGCAGTAAATTTTAACGAATTTTCTCTTACGAGGGGGTTACTTAATGTACCGCCCTGTATGGATCAACCTGATAAATATTAGATATAAATACAGGACGAGTATCACAATACAATCGAGAACGAAACTCTGACTATGCAAAAACTTAGAGAACCCTTTGTTAACGAGAGAGATTCTGTAATATTTATAATTGAAGCTTAATCCGAATGGTATAATCCATATTTATAGAGAGCTAAACTTGCAAATAATGGAATATTTCATAAATCTGTGTACTTGCCTAAAGTACACGGCTCGAAATTTTCCAAATAGACTCGTTCTAAATAGACTCGTTCTAAATCAATTTTTACGTTCCTTTGTGGAAAATATGCATGGCTTAACAAACAACTAGCGGCGGTTATGTAAGCCCAGGCCGATTCCTCTCCAAATATTTGTAATCAGATTTTTCCTTTGTACGATACGAAATTTATTTAAATTCAATTCAGTTTGTTAGATATGTACATTTTTAGTTTCTTTTTTTTTTCGCCGATTTTATTTCCGAGAGAAATGTATTATTCATCCCCGTGAAATTGGGTAGTTAGGAGCAATGATGAAAACAGAAATAAATAAACATTCTTATGAAGACTTCCTTTTATATAATGCATTTCATTTGCACCTTGAAAATTCGATGAGAACGTTGAATTATTTACGAGTCTTCAAACGATCTGTCAAGTTGTTCTTCATCATTTTTGGAAAATAAAATAGTGTAAAATATTTACCTACCACTGTGACAGCATTTGATCGCAGACTATTGCAAACGGAATATTTTGGTAGCGTGTGGCCGTTAGACCTACGATTTCTTTCTGTCGCATATTAGTTTGTAGCTATTCTAAAAACCTATAAATAAATATCATTGTAACAAAGGCACACTGGAAGTCTGGTCATTTTTCTTGGTTCTTGCAATTTTAGTACCAAACAACTACAAGTTACTTAGAGCTTACCAGTACCAACAAATACAAATTCAGTGCTCAGAAAAAGCTGTTGTCTAGCTGGTCAGATGACGTTTCATGACTTGAAGCTCTCACAACTGCACGTCCGCTAGTATATTCGCGTAAAGATTTTTAATAAATTAATCAAAACAAGTTTCTCAAAACACTTAAATCTATTAACAAAAATAAATAGAAAAACGAAATTGTTTACAATGAGGAACTAACATTTGATAACGATTAACAATACCAAAGTAACTAAACTAATTGCTCTTGTTGACCGTGTTATTAATAAAAATGTACCAAACCCAATTTTGAAAATAATATATTTAAATAGCTTTCTAAAATATGAATCAATTAAAGAAAAAACGCGGAAAACAGCTATTTAAATTACTTAAACCAAGAGTACAAAAGTCCCTCTTTCGAATTATAAGTCCAAATTTTCGAGAAAAATTTACATTTTATTAATATTTTTAAATTTAAAATATTTGTAAGGTGGTTCCATATTATAGTTTCAAAATTCATAATTTTAAATTTTAAAATGTTTTTTTAAACTTAAAATATTTTTTTAAACTTATAATATTTATAATTTAAAGTCAATGTCATAGTTTTAAAATTAAATTTAAATCTCATTTTACTACAATCGCAGCTTGTTAGGGAAATACATAAAGTTATGAAAATAAATAGTAACCAAAGAAAAGGTAATATTGGGAACAGGTGCTTAGAAAAAGGGGTAAATAAAATGTGTCAACCAGGAGCGGATTCAAGTGGGGGCGATGGGGGAGATCCCCCCCCCCCAAAGAGCTTTGAGTTCAGGAAAATAGACCCAATTTTGCCTCTTATACTATAGTTTATTCTAGAACTAGAGAGAGTAATAAATCATTTTTTACCCTTCGCAAACTACCTGTATTCTTTAGGTCGATGTCTTTCGCAAACCTAATTTTGAAAATAATACGTTTAAATAGCTTTCTAAAATAGAAATCAGGAAAAAACAAAAACGCGAAAAACAGCTATTTAAATTACTTAAAATAACCTTCGAACCCACCCCTGTAGAATTAGCATAACGTCAGAATTAGGGCCCGGTTGTTTAAACGCTGAATAACGTAATAATATTTTTATTTATATTTGAAAAAGTATTGATAAACAGTAGATATTTCATTTCTTGGTACAGACATACCGATTTTATGCTATCCTTTTTTAATCGCATTATTTAAACGAATATCATATGATAGCTGGTACGTCAATTCTGAATACATAAAGTATGAATATATGGTTGCCTAAATTATTATCATTTTTATTTTCAAAATGTAAACAATGTCTAACAATATTTACCAATAAAAATAAATTTTTAAATCCCCTCTCTATAAAAGTGCAAAAGTTGAAATTACGCGTTTTGGAAAGTTCTTCTTTTCTTTCTTTAGCACGTTTCTAGAGAGAGTTAAAGTTAAAAATACCGAAAATTAATAACTTCCTTCGATCATACTCTAGATTTAAACAACAATAGATTTGTCTGAAGGCTGTTTATGGTCGGTGGGGGAGACGCTTTTTTGATGTTTGACAGACATAAATATATTTATTTATCTTGTCTTTCAGTTTAATTGCTTGTCGTGACTTTTTTCGGTGTTTTTAAGTGTTAGAAATTACTATAAATGCGAAGTTTACAATTAATATTAACAAAAAGAGGATTTAAAAACTTATTTTTATTGGTAAATATTGTTAGATTGTTTACATATTGAAAATAACAATAATAAAAATTTAGGCAACCATATATTCATACTTTGTTTTCAGAATTGACGTACCCAGGGGTATGTTCGAAGGACGTACCGATGATACTCGTTTAAATAATGCAATTAGAAAAAGATAGCATAAAATCGGTATGTCTGTACCAAGAAATTAAATATCTACTGTTTATCAACACTTTTTCAAATATAAATAAAAATATTATTACGTTATTCAGCGTTCAAACAACCGGGCCCTAGTTCTGACGTTATGCTACTTCTACAGGGATATGTTCGAAGATAACTTCAAATGCTTATGGAATTTTGAACCTCAAGATTTCAGTGTAATTTTTCCAAATTCTATAACTTTTTCCCTTTGAAATGCTCCATCTCTACAGCTTTTTTCTTTCAAGATATATTTTATTTTGTCTGAAACTCCACCAAATAAATTCACTGTATGGCGTAAAATGCACGTTGTATAGCAGAATTTAACATGAGAACTTTCAGCACTAACACAGCAAATACCCCGCTCGTTGATGAAAAAATACAAATTTCATAAACACTAAAAAGTGTGTCAACAAGGGACTGCTGTTTAACAAATAAAATTCCGGATTTTTTCCGGTTCGGTCGAACACGAGCCTTTCTGGAAATTTCCGACCAATTGCGAATTTAAATCAACAAAATTACTTCGGAAATTAAAATGTAAAGCTGCTTAATCCGAAGCACCATTAAACGTTCGTTTAGAACGTTGTTTTTAAAGGGTTTATTTTAATTTGGGGACCTGACAGATCAATTTGTCGTTAAATATACACGTTACAAATAATGGATCGTTTAGAATAAGTGGGGTATTAATATTATATATTTTTAATTATCACACATTGATTAGAAATGTTGAGCCTCCTTAATACCAACAGTAATAAATTCTTCATTAAAATTAAAACTGGCTGGTCAATTTTTATACTGAGTTAGTATATCAGTCAAATGAGCATTTTGTCGGGATACTCAATCATCCAGGCAGAGACCCGGATTTTCACGTAATATAGGCCTATAGAAATAAATCGTATGTTCTCTGCACGAGATTTTGTGTCATAAACTTTTCGTAAATAACTAAAGGTCAAAAAATGCATTTTTGCACTTTTTTACTTACCAGCAAAAACTAAAGAAATTTTTGGACAAAATGGAATGGTTATCTTCTAGAAAATGGAAAAACCTATAAATTGTTTTTCTACCGATCTCGATATTTTTATTTGTTGGAAAATATAGACAATTAGTTCGTGACCCCACGAAATCCATTGAGTCAAAAATCTACAGAACACTCAGGAAATACCAAAACAATATACCTGACAACCTACGATCGGCGCTCACACCACACTACAGTAAGCCACCACATCTCTACGGACTTCCAAAAATTCATAAAACCAACATACCATTGAGGCCAATAACTAGCTCCAGAGGATCCCCAAAAAATGCGCTGGCGAAGTGTCTCTTAAAAATCTTACAACCTTTAGAAGGTAAGACAAACACATATGTTAACAATTCTAAACATTTCGTGAACATTATTAGTAGCATCAATCTGGAGCCAGAACATTTTTCACGTTTTAACGCCTTTAAAGGAGATTTAAAGTTTCCTCAGAAAATTTTATTTATATATTTTTAGTTTAATATAATTTTTTTTTTTCAAAAAGATATTCTGTTCCCCAGAATCCCCCTGATAAACGTGTAGTTATGTCATTGTCAATTTTTCATATTCAATTTTAAAACATTAATTTTGGATACGTAATTTACTCCCTACGAACACCTCGACACCAAATTGGGAAAAGTCTGTCTTATTGAATCGGCCTTATTTAATTTTAAACAATTTGTTTAAATTTATAATCTTGGCTCCCGAAATTCCCTTTACACCAATTCTGAAGAAAATCATATTGATATTTTGTCCGCCACATACTATGCTTAGTTTAAATTCAATTAAGCTGTTCCGAAATAATTAGTTTAATGTAAACTTATATATATATATATATATATATATATATATATATATATATATATTAGATCGAACTACGTTACCACTGGACGGGGTGATGGACCTTTTGGAGTGTTGCCTGCGTAGTGCTTACTTTCAAGTAAAGGACAAGTTTTACGCTCAGGACGACGGGCTTCCGATGGGTTCTTCACTCTCTCCAGTCGTTGCCAATATATATATATATATATATATATATATATATATATATATATATATATATATATATATATATATATTTTCTTAATTCTTGAACCATAGATTAGAAACAGAACAGCAGAATGTCAAGGAAAAAATTTTGAAAATGCCTTGAATAAAGGGCGAAACGTTTTGTGTTTTATTAATTATAGAACCTAAACCCAAGAAAATACAAAATTAAGAAAAATGATATATATATATATATATATATATATATGGAATGGTTCGAAACTCATGCCATAAAAACGGCAACAATAAAACTGAAAGTCTGGTTGAGATATGTCGATGATACTTTCATCGTATGGAAGGGCAATGATCAAGAACTTAATGATTTCCTGAAACATCTGAATACCATTCGACTTACAATTAAGTTTACCATGGAAAAAGAGGTTATAATAATCAATTGCCCTTCCTAGATGTCATGGTGAACCGTTCAAACGAAACTATTAAAACTTCAGTATACAGAAAGCCAACACATACTGGACAATATCTTAATCATAGTTCTAATCATTCTGTTGTAACAAAACGAGGAATTATTCGCAACCTTTATAATCGCGCTATATCTATATGCTAAAGAGGTAGCAAATATTAAATCCGATTTACAACAGAATGGTTATCCTTTAAAACTAATTGACGATGTTATAAATAATTTTAGAACAACGAACACTGGACAGCAAGAAACACATTCCTTCTTCACAATTCCGTACATTAAGGGAACGTAGTAGAAAATAAGACCAATTGCCAGTAGTTATAATATAAAAACAGCCTTTAAATCAGGAAATACCCTTAGAGCTCATTTGACAAAAACAAAACCTAAAACTACCGATAAGAAAGAATGTGTTTACAGAGTTCCGTGTGAGTGTGGTGAAATGTATATTGGAGAAACCAAACTTTCCGCAAAAGTTAGAATTAAGGAACATAAAATTCATACACAAAAAAGGGAAACGTCGAGATCAGGTATTGCAGAACACTCCTGGGATAAACAACACCATATAAAATAGTCTGAGGCTGCGGCAATATATATGGAACACAATATGAAAAAAAGAAAATTTATAGAAGCAGCATACATTAAAAACAATAATGGAATCTTCAGTAAACCGAGTGTTGAGATACCTAATCTTTGGCAACCACTACTTTGTAACATCAAATCATTAAGGTGTATACAGTGAAGCGAAACGTTGCGCTTCAATGGACACAGTCCCTATATAAGCTAGTAGTCTAAGACAAAACATTCAGTTTATACTTGATAACGATTAAAGGTACAACCTAATCGAAACGTCGTAAAAATAAAAATAAAGACAATGCAAGTCCGAGCACATTTTAGTCATTTTTATTTGTTGCTGAGAAAAATGCAAAACAAGGTCAAAATTGTTGTAATATTCAATTAACAATAACTATTGCTAAATGCAACCTACGACTTTGTTGTTACGTAAAAAGTTGGATCTTTTAGTGCTTAATATGTAGTAAAAATTTCAGATCGATTCATCAAATGGGACCAATATTCTTAGAGATTTTCTCGTATTCCCCTTTAAAATTGATTTCGGATAGTTAATTAATACCAACGGCTAATCTTTGACATTGAGTCTCTCTCGAATCTTAATTTAGAACCTTGGATTTCTAATACAAAAACCAGGAAATGCGATCTAATTTATTCGAAATAAGAACAAAAAGTCTAATTTCAATGATTATTTCTTATTTAGTGTTGTAATATACTTTTTTTTTCAAAAAAATAACTTAAAAAGAAGTATCAAAAATGCAAAATTAAATTTATTACAGGCGAGCGAATTTTGCAATAACATTGTAGCTCCATCGATGAAGGTACAACGATTCTAAGCACACCCCATGAAAGAAGGTGTTTTATGAGAAGTATTATATTGAATTGAGGAAAATTAATTTTAAATTTGATTAAAATTCATTAGAAAACCACTATCATTTTTTCATTGTAAACAAATTAAATAACTTTTTTGTTTTTGCCGATAAATAAATTCTGTTTTCATATTTGGGAAGCTGGCATTTTTAGACGTATTTAGAAAAAAAAACAACTTAGGTCAATATGGGCCAAAGTTAACAATTTTTTTTTTAAATTTATTCCTATATTGTTAATAACAATTAAGAAACGAAACTAGCGCCATTCGAAAAATTAAGAGTGTAGGTTCAGGTGTGTTCTAACCCACTAAGCCCGTCTAATTTCTTTCAGGTTAGTTCGGGGCAGAAGATCGTATGGAACGCCTACGCGCAATATTACCCCCGCTAACTTCCGTGCGACACGAAAACGAGCAGTTCCTTGAAATGTCTCATTTGGGGTGTATTTACTTTTCGTCTAAACTTAAAACGTAATCGACGGAATTTGGAATATTTAATGACTATTTGATACATTGATTGTTTTAAATACATCAGATAGTCGAAATATAAAAAAAATTGTTTTTGTTAGGCGTTGAGCGTAAATAAAATTGATATTTCTGTTACAAAATAAACATTTATTCTAATGAAAATACTAGTGAAACGCAACGGTAATTTCTAAGTAAATAAGCTAATAGACGACTTTAAAATTAAAAATCATTCCCAAAAATAAACTTTTATTCTGGTAAAAAATAAAAGTAACACGTTCAGTTATTATAAATAAATAAACACATACTTAAATTCGATTTAAATCAACAAAAACAGTTAAAAGTCTACAAGAGGTGTTCAAATAGGCCTTCACTTTGAGTGAGACAATAACCCAGTCTATTGTAAAATACGGTTCGCGTATTTGCCAAAACTTCAGGGGTTATATCCCTATTAGCCCTTTCTATCATGTCCTCACAAAACACCTTACGTGTTTCCTGGTCTTTCGGAAAAATTTCTTGAGTTATTCGCGATTTGTAACAACGATATTTGTTCCGCTTTAAAATATTCCAAACTGTTCGAGCGTTCATATCAAGTTTTTCGGCAATTACGGTACTATTGCAAAGAAAATTAATTTCTACTAAACTACAAACGTCAGTCTCCCGATTTGCTTGTTCTTCAGTAATTTAAGAAACCGATTGCTCCTCATTATTACCAGTGCATTTTTTACAAATTTTTAGACAACCGGTTTCAAATTTTTTAATAATTTCCGAAATGTTCAAGGAACAGGATGATTTTTGCACGTAAATGCAAATCTGCCGATTATTTACCTGAATAATACCACTTAATAATTGGTTCTTTTTATTCCGTGAAATAAATTACCATTGTAACAAAAAAATTTGGCACGAAACACGGAAATACCAACACGCGTTTCTTACGCTTCGACAGCCTGAAGGAAAGCAAATAACTTGGAATTCTCTTATTGTGCTAGGGCGTGGCATATGCTGCTGCCCGCTCCCACCGCGCCAGCATTATATTACCCCTCACCCTAGGGCCAAATAATAAACACGTATGTCGATGCTTACGACTGTCTCATTCTGATTTGATGAATAATATAGTATTTTCTTTATCTTACTTAAGAAACTTCCAGGGTCCGGTTTAGATTTTCCAGACCTATATATATATATATATATATATATATATATATATATATATATATATATATATATATATATATATATATATATATACATAACTTTAAATTTGAAATACCTCGTATTTTAAGTTACTGAATTGCATTAATTAAAACCTGTATATTCAATATCCAATTTAAAATTGTAAAACGTAAATTTTTCTCAATCTTCCTACCTAACAACTAACAAATAAATTCAAATTCAATTTAGTTTGTTAGAAATGTACATATTTCTTTTTTCCTCGATGTTTTTACTTTTTCTACGATCAATGTTTTATTCATTTTTACGGAAAATTGAGTAGTTACGAACCCCACGATGGAAGAAAAATATGTACTTTTAATGCAGGGTTTATTTAAGGGTTGTTTTTAAAAAATATATTTGGAGATTTACCGAAACGAATTTTAATCTTTTGAATTTAAATGTATGTGCAGGATTAAAAGTAAAGACTTAAATGATTTTGGAGTTTTATGTGTAATAAACATTTCTGTATACAATTAATCGTGCTAAGACGTATTACAAAACACAAGCCGCAATTTAAATTTTTTAATTTTACCTTGACGCAATTTATCCAAAATAATTTTATGTTTTAATAAAAGGAGACCGAGAAAAACAACAATCTGGACAGACAGGTGTATACAAAAAGCTCAGTGAGTTTTGGTGGCTGATGAAGAGACATGGCTCCACCAAAATTTTTTTTTTATGTATTTTGATCCTGTCGAGGATGGAATCCCTAAAAACGGTTAGAAAGTTTGTTATAAGCAAAGAAATAGTAAATAATTAAATTGCAAAATAAAAGGGAAAGTTAAAGAACGTTAAATATTTGAAAACTGGTATTTTTTGCTCCTTTTCAACATGAATAACTTTTGCTTAAATAAATATTTTCAAATTTTGCGCCCAGCATTCAAGTTTAAGTTAAAAAATACAATCTAGGATTAATTGCAATGCGAAAATGTAATGTTTTTATTATATAAATAAATATATATATATATATATATATATATATATATATATATATATATATATATATATATATATGTGTTTATCGGTGTTTACCGCACCTCGACTTTTTATACATCTTTAGGTGTGTAGCGAGCCAAAAAGCGGCGACACCGCAAATGTGGCGCTTCGGTAAAACAAGTACAAAAATTAGATATTCCTGAAAAAGAAGTTAAGTGGTTGCCGCAAGAAAAATTGTAGAATTTTATCGAGCGCAATGTATCTGGAGGGTTAAAGTTTTTCTATCCAATTTTTGTTATTTTGACGAAAAATAAGAATGTCTTTGGTCGTTTATTTTTCGCGAAAAAAATGACTTGTTTTTTTGAAAAGTTATTTGTTTGGTTGAGTATGGGAAATCTCAATTTATGATATAAGGTTTCGCGGTCTTTAGTTGCCAGATCCCATTCCACCTCAATCTCCTTCAGGTATACGGAGTATACGCGATCTTTGGCCGAACACAAGTGAATCTGGGGTCACTTTTTATTTCCGGAAACTTACCTAGGAGTCCGTAAACACGTATTCCTTATATTCTTAATTTTCGTCAAAATCAAAAAATTAGATAGAAAAACTTCATTCCTCCAGAGACATTACGCTCTTTAAAATTCATCAATTTTACTTGCGGCATTCCATTTAACTGTTTTTCGGGATCATCTAATTTTTAAACTTGTTTCTACGGAAAGCGATTTATTACCCATACTTTTTTCGAACTTGCGTTCAGTTACCCATACATTCTTTGCACACAATTTACATCAGAGTTCAAATTACCCATATATTTTTTACAAACCGACTTGCGGTGATATGAAAGCTTAAATCCAAGTTAATTGATTTTTTGATAAGAAAAAATTAAAGAAATTTTTTCCAAATCCAAAAAACAAGTCAATTTTCGCGGAAAATAAAAGATAAAAGACCTTCTCATTTTTGGTCAAAAAACAAAAAATTAGATTAGAAAAACTTTAACCCTCCAGAGACATTAAGCCCGATAAAATTCTTCAATTTTACTTGCGGCATTCAATTAACTTGTTCTTCGCGAATATCTAATTTTTGCACTTGTTTTACCGAAGCCATCTTCTTACCCATACATTTTTTCGATCTAATATTCGAATTACCCATACATTTTTTGCGTCGATCTTTTTCATGTCTGCTCCAAGGCTCCTCTCACTAGTGATCCCCCTCGCAGTCTGACCTCAGCAATTAGCATGCCTTCTTTATCCCATTCAACACCATTTACACTCACCTGACATAAATTAGAACTATGTTAAATTTATATAGAAAAAACTGCCTTTGTTTATATTATTAATTAACCTATAATAAAAATAATAATATAATGATAATTTAATAATATAATAATAATTTAATAATATAATAATAATTTTATAAATAGTAGAAATTTGTTTAAGGCGCTCAACACGTATGCTTGCTCTGCGCTGAGCTACTCTTTTGGAATTGTAAAGTGGAGCAGGACGGACATCCAAAACCTGCAAAGAAAAATAAGGACACTCCTAACAAAAGCACAAAAACATCACCCTCGGAGTGCTATTGAACGTACAATGCTTTCAAGACACCAAGGAGGAAAAGGATTGGTGGATATTGGCAAACAGCTCGACCAACAAATAATAAACTTACATTCATATTTCCACAGGTTAGCGGACTCTTCCACACTACATCGAGCAATATGCTAGGCAGACGATTCAACGCTACTACAGTTGAGGGAACAAGATATTACTTCTCACCACCAAACAGACCAAGAGAGATTACAAACCTGGCTACGGAAGCCAGTTCATGGACGGCATCCAAATGAGGTCAATCAGGACAATGTCGACAACTCAGCGTCGAACTACTGGTTGATTTCAGGACAGATGTTTCCGGAAACGGAGGGCTTCTTGTTAGCTATCCAAGACCAGGTTATTCCGACGAAGAACTATCGGAAGTTCATCATTAGAGATCCCTCAATAGAAAATGACCACTGCAGATATGGCTGTCGAACATCGGAGACAATTCAGCACATAACTGGAGGATGCCAAGCCTTTGCCACAAATGAGTATAAGGAAAGACACAACTCAGCCGCTAAGATACTCCACCAAGAGTTAGCAGAAAAGTTAAACCTATTACATGTAGAAAAAGTGCCTTATTACAAGTACAATCCGGAACCTATTCTTGAGAACAACCAGTTCAAGTTATTGGGACCGAACGGTTCTGACGGATCAAACAGTAGCTCATAATAGACCTGACGTTATACTAATAGATAAAATTTCTAGGCGAACTACACTAATCGACATTACCGTACCTAACAACAACAACTTAAGGCCAAAATACAACGAGAAGATCGCCAAATACAGAGATCTGGAGGTGCAAATCCGAAGACAATGGGCAATGAACAGCGTCCAAACGATTCCCATAATACTGTCCACAACTGGAGTGATACAAAAGAACCTCCTGCAGAACATCAAGGGACTGGGCCTTAGTGAGCATCTGTATAAGCCGATGCAGAAAGCAATTCTCCTAGCAACAGCGCGAACCGTCCGAAAGTTCGTAGGAAATACAACCGACCACGTCACCTAGGACCCGATAACATGGAAAGGGTTCCAACAGAGCTTCATACTTTTGGTATCTTTGTATGCCTGGTATGAGTGAATAATTCATGGAGGGAGTGCGAAGCCGTTTGGCTTGTAAATCATTTAATAATATAATGTTATGTGTTAAGAGCAGATGAATATTTATAAACCGAGATAAAGAACGAAACCCGAATAAGTTATTTGTAAAATTAATTTTTTTTTATTATTTGACTGAACAAATGACGAAAAAATATCTTGATTATATTCATTTTCAACGAGATATTCTCATCACAGTAGTCATTTTTAAGGAAAAGGACCACTGCATGTTTTCAAAATTACATAGCCTGCATATTTTACTTTTTGATGTATACTTAAAATTCTATGCAATTTTCCATAGAACTCGATACATTAATAGATATTATCGTGGTCTATACATATTAAGAGTTATTCTTTCAAGCGCCGTTATAGTACAGTTATCATACTTGCAACCTATTTATTATATAATGGAAACAGGAAAAATACACTTTGAATTAATCACCTTCATTTACAGAACCCAGTGAGATAAAACAACTTTTTTTTCTTGAAATATTTTATATAAAACCGAATTACATTAGCTTTATTAGAGTTAATTTACTTCACTCTAAATTATATATTAAAATCCAGATTATTTGCATTTTTTCTAATGTGTTCTCTTTTTTTTTTCAGATTTTTGACGTTTTGCTACCTAGCGGCATTTAATTTGTGGCTCATACTTTGTCCGGCAACATTGTCGCACGATTGGCAGATGGGATCCGTACCCTTGGTAACATCCATCAGTGATACGAGGAACTTCGTCACGTGTTTTTTCTTTGGTTTAGTATTTTTGTTGGCCATAAGAAGCATCGCAGATTTTGAGGTAAGATTACGCAACGTTTTATTAATATTAATTTATAATACAGTAGAAATCAAACTTTAAACAACAAATATAACTATTGCGGGCCAAGACTAATACTAGCGATGAGGCCAAATGATCATCACCTAGCGTTAAAAAAATGAATTGAATGTAACAGAAGTTTTATGTAAACCTACTATTCATTATAATGAGCTTGTTTACACATAGTAGGCCTAACCTCCCGCATACGGAACGAGCAGTACGTTCAATCGCGGAACAAGAATTAGAGAATATCGAATTCGTTATCCTTGTTTATCTTGTTTAATTTGCAAGGATGTACTACATATGTGCAAAGGTTTCCAGAGTGTTTGATATCATTCGTCGTAGATGTATAAGATAATAATTAATTTAAGAAATTAATATGTAAGGTTTGTATATATGTATGTGCGTAGAATTAGGGACTGTACACTGCGACCTAAAAATACCTTACCGGCTAAAACAGGTCCTCTAGTTACATTTCTCTCAGGAATCTTAGGATGATTGACGGCTCAAAGTGGATAGCTCCCCTTCTTATATTTAGTCTGCTAACAAGAACCGTATCCTAGAATTTTCTAGAACGCTGCACCCTGAGAGGATATGAATAGAGGATTTGTCCTTCTCACAGAATCTGCACTTTTTTCCTGTACCAATCCGAGTTTTTTGGTATGTCCCTTCAGGTAGCAATGCCCTGTCAGGATCCCTTTCAGAACTCTGAGTTTTTACTTAGGTGTATGCATTCCTTTAATCTCCTCTGGCTACAGTTCCCAAAAAATATCTTCGCTTGTCTCAATCCTGACAGTATCATCCAATATATGGATCTCCTGCTTTCTTATTATATTTCTAGTTTTTCAGCATTACGCTGCTACTGATTCCACAGAAAGTCTCTAGCCCCAGAAATGGTATCACAGCCCTTTTTTCTCGCAAACCTGTCTACTATTCCCTTTACCCCGGTGTATCCCGGTATCCACATGAAGATAACCTTATTATTCTTTTAATTCCTCTAGGCATTCCCACCATCTTGAAGCACATTGAGAGCACAATGCACTGATGACTGCCTGACCATCCGACATCATGATAATCTCTTGGCAACGAAATTTTTATTTTGTTGAAATAAATTAATTTCCTAATGTTTGTTCCAGAAAAGTTTATTATATAGGCCAGTCCCACATATTTAACTTCTGACCCACTCAATAAGGTTCCCATCAATTTTGATGGTTTTCAAATTTTAGTATCTTTTCCTTTTGAAGGCCACTAAAGTTGATATTCAGTCCCATCATCTACCACCATTCCCTAGTGTCTTCAATCCCTCTTTGAACTATGTCACAGAGGGTTCAATTAAACTCCACATAAGTTGAGAGGTTACTCTCTCCGAGGGCATCTTCTGGTGGTACAGAGGGCGATAGTGTTCTGTCCTATCTGCCTCTTCTATTCTAGTGGAGTGGAGTTTTCCTTCTAGTATCAACCGCTCTTAACATACGACTGTTCGACGTCGTTCGAATCCGCTTCTCTGAAGTACAATCGCTTCAATTTGTGCTAGATTTTGATCGGCCACTAGTATTTGATTTTCCCGGCTACATCCATATCTGAGAGGCATTCCTCTATCTTCAATGATGCATTAATGCGAATGAGGCCAATACTCCAAAACTTTTTATCCTAATAAATATTTACATTCATGTATCCTTTGTTTAAAATGGATGTCCAATTGGTAAAGCTCAAAATAAAGTATTGCCCTTCATTTTTTAAAACACCTTTTATTTATTTTCTTATTTCTCTTTGAACTATGTCACAGAGGGTACAGTTAAACTTCACATAAATTGAGAGGTTACTCTTTCCGAGGCATCTTCTGGTGGTACAGAGGGTGATAGTGTCCTGTCCTATTTCTACCTATTCTATTCTAGTGGAGTGAAGTCGCGCTATCCATTTGAACGTCATTTCGTCCACTCCTCTATCATCAAATGCTCTTTTGACTGCCTCGTGTGTCAAAATCCCATTATATATTAAGAAAGGCACATATTACAGTTTCCTTACTGTTCAGTGTTTCTTGAAACTCATCTGTTAATTGTATCCTTAGACCTACCTGCATGATACGCATGTTGATGAGGGTGCAATGGCGCCTGTTCAAGAATTTCTGTTCTGATAGAATGCTCTACTGCTTTCTCCATGGTTTTTTAAATTAACGATGTGAGGCTGATAGATCGCAGGGATTTAGGGTGTCTAGTATCCTTTTTCCCAGCTTTCGGAATGAAGGTAACTCTGACCCATCTCCATACTTCTGGTATATATCCCAATTCCATGCTACTTTGACTGATGTATACTATGTGTGGTAAAATCTCTTCCTGCCCTCGTTGGAGCAGGGCCGGAATTATTCCATCAACTCCTGGGGTTTTAAATGGTTGAAAGTTGTTCTTTGCCCATTTTAAACGACTTCTACTGCAAATGTATCTGGCCATTGCTATAGCTTCTTTGATGGGCCTCTATTACGTCATTCGCGATGCTAGGCTTGCTCCCCGGAAAGTGAGTGTTGAGTAAGGATAATGCTTTTTCCTCCTCGCTCTCCGTGAGCTACCGTCTGGCTTTCTGAGTGCCATTGTTGTATCCACCCTCCCCTTCGCCATGACTTTGTGTAGTTTAGCTGCAGCAGGTGCAGATTGAATGTCTTCACATTTCTTCAATTTCTTGAAGCAGTTTCTTTTGACTTTACCAATTTCTTTGTTGTAGGTTGTAAGTTTCTCGGTGTAGCTCTGCCAGAAGCCTCCATCACGCTTAGCTCTATTAAGGATTTTACGCGTTTCAGATCTTAGCTCTGACAAATAGTCATTCCACCAAGATGCATCCCCACAACTTTTGCTTGTTTGTAACGGGCAGCTCGATTCATAGGCTCATTTACTTATTTCAAGTCACTTTCCAGGTCCAGATGGTGCTTAGCGGGCCCTCTGGTCTAAATACGTACTAAGTTTGTTTTCAGATTGGTGATGCATTTTCCATAAACTGTTTTCCTTGGATTCCTTCTGAGGATTGGCTCGAGAGGATCGATTTCTAAACTGAATGCGATTATTCTGTGATTTGAAAGAGAAGATTCGTTTGTGAAGCCTGATGTGCTTAATGTGATATCTAACACTTCTTCCCTTACTTTTGTTACTAATGTAGGGGTATTTCCTATATAGTGTATGGTAAGATTACATTTAAAAATGTATTCTAAAAGTTTCTCACCTCTTTGATTGGTATACTTGCTGCCACAGATTGTGTTGTAAGCATTGGCATCACATCCCTATAGTAGTCGCAGATTTTTTCCTGGTAGTACTCTATCAATCTTTGCACATTTGGCGATAGTATGGGCCCATCTCCTGCGATGTGGCATGAAGCTATGATGATCTCTACCTTCTTTTTTTTCAGTTCGAGGCATGCTCGAATAGGAACGAGTCTCCCGTTAGACAAAAATAATTAATAGTTTTTCTGACTATGATATATATTCTGGGTGTGTCATAACAACTTCCAGTCCGCGCTGTTGCCAGATGTAGTACATTATTCATATTTTCTGCTTTATTTAACGAACCGTTAAATGTAATTCGCGGTTCGCTAATTATTAGCTTTTTCTAAAAAGCAACCGCATATATAATGAAGTAGCAAAAAGTGCAATTACCGTTTGATACAACTTCCAGTTACGTAACTACTATTAGTCCCTTATAAGTATTCATTACGTCGACTTTTAAGAGAAAAGTTATTTGGAAAACTTCAAAAACTAAAGGAGAACTCCATCAAAAAGTTAAACACGTCTCGGAATTTTTAATCTGAAGTTAAGCAAGTTGCGACCGCGGCAACGGATTGCATGCGGTTTAAGAAATAAAAGTTGGCCGGCTAAAAGTTTATGGATGAAATTAAAAAGTGGGATACATCGGGGAGTTTTGGTATGTTCAGTATCTGGTAATAATCCAGAAAAGGAATTTAAATTTACATTTATGAATGAAATGAAGACTCCACAAGGGCTATAAATTTTATTATCTCTGTTTTATTGCGTAATTACTTATATTAAGTAAAAGTCCCTCAAAGAAATAAATTTATTTTTTTTATTTTTTGCAGACTGTGCGTCATCCACCGCTGATACTAGGAATATTACTTCTAGTATTGCCATTTTTGCCTGCGTCAAATCTACTTTTGACAGTAGGTTTCGTTGTAGCAGAAAGAGTATTGTATATACCTAGGTAAGGACTAAACATTTTGTAAAAATAGCTTTTAAGTAGATCAGAATTCTAAAGCAATTTCAGTTCAAAATAGTTTTTAATTTTCATATTTTTAAGGTTCTCTACCTCTTATAGGAATGCTCAGGCTTCTATTTGTCTTCTATGGCCTTTTTATATATAATTAATTTTTTTGAATTTTCTTGGTATTTATTAGATGTCAACTTCGTAATGCTTTAATTTTTCTTTTTATATTAGTAAGATTTAACTTGGAGAGTATTTAGTGTAGAATTTTCTCTTTGAATATATCACAAAAGCTCAATTTATCAAAGAAATAATTTATCTTATATATCTTATGAATTATATTCAAGCTTTTGTCCCCATTCTGGGTTTAAAATTTATAAAAATAAATAATATGTCTGTTGGCTAAGTTACTTTCAGTTTGACACCAGTTTAATTTTTTCGTTAAGTTAAAATTCAAGAAACTTAAAATTATTTTTCTTTAGAGCTCAATTAAAATTTCGTTTGTTTTTATCAGGTTCGAACTGATTTTTTTTAACAGTAATTAATATTAGTAAAACTGTAATGATTCGATTTATCATTTTTGGAATACGTAATGCTAGGAATTGCATTTTTTTTTTTGAGTTATTTTTAACGTAACCACATTCTCTCAATTTTTCCTTTTCGGGTGATGACTTTGATTTATTTGGTGTTTCTTTTCCAGCTTAGGATGTATTCTTCTAGTAGTATACGGAATCCAGATACTGTGGAACAGCTGTTCGAAACATAGACAGACAATTCTGTGTTTCATCACACTAATTTTAGTCAGCAGCTGTTTGAGAACTGTGATCAGAAATAAAGATTGGAAGTCTCGGGAGTCACTGTTAAGGTAAGATATGACGTAATTAAAAAATATACGTACAAACAAAGCAACAAACAAATAACAAACTTCTGAATTCTTCCAAAATGTGTCCAAATTTTGATAAATGTAATTTTTTTCCTCTAGCTAAAATTTCATTGAAACAAACTAATATATCATAATTTTGCTCTAAATATTATTTCTTAAAAATTAAAGTTACCGACGTGATGAAGAGAAAGAAAAGAATTGTACAGCGGTAAAATTCCTTTATGTCTAATTGACATTTTAATTTTTAAACTTCTGAATACTCCGGTGTATGTATAGATTTTTATATTAGACTGGTGATTGATTTTTTTTTTTTGAGAATTATGGCTTGAATATTATTTAAAATAAGTGTTTAATGTCTCTGGAACATAATGTAGTGTAAAAACTGAGGTCAATCCTTATTGTATACTAGACTTCATACTTTCTCAAAATACGAACAATTTCTAACCTTATTATGCAAACAAAAGCAGATAAACTAACCCAACGGAACACTCGATGAAACATTTTATTTAAGTACTGTTGAAAATGGTTGCCATTTTCTTTGATATAGAATTGGCACATTTCTGCAATTTTCCTTAAATTTTTCCACCGAACGATGTTGGGCTTAATAAATCACGTGTTATAAAAAGGCCCACAAGAAAAAAATCAGAATACGTAGATAAAGCAATCTGGGACCAACTAACAGACTCGTTGATACGAATCCATCTTTGAGGAAAGCTAGTTTCCAAAAAGATCTTACTACCTGTAATCTATGACTCGGTGCACCACTTTACCGGGAATATATATTATTATACTTCACCAAGGGAAATTATCATCAATTTACTGGCTTCATAAAAGCTTTGGACAGTCCATTTTCCAATATTAAGTTTAATTTTGACTTCGAGAATTTTTAGCACCCTCGTATTGCCGAAGACTGAGGGCCATGTCTCTTTAGAACTTTTCATGTGATTTTCTTGGAAAGAATACTTCAGTGGTTTCCCGTTGCCTTCTGAAGGGTTAAACAGTTTTCCTTCTAGTATCAACCGCCCTCAACATAGAACTGTTCGACGTCGTTCGAACCCGCTTCTCTGAAGTACAATCGCTTCAATTTGTGCTAGATTTTGGTCGACCACTGGTATTTGATTTTCCCGGCATCATCCATATCTGGGAGACTTTTCCCTATCTTCAATGATACATTAATGCGAATGAGGCCTATATTCCAAAACTTTTTATCGTAATGAATATTTACATTCATGTATCCTTTGTTTAAAATAGATGTTCAATTATCAAAGCTCAAACTAAAGTGCTGCCCTTCATTTTTTAAGGCAACTTTCATTGCTTTTCTTACTTTGTAACTCTGACAACACGATTACGAACTGTTGATGCAAATTTTAGTAAATCTTTGTATCATTTTGATAACAGTAATGAAATTCTTTCGAAGTTATACACATACTGAAAAGAAAACCATCTAAAATATCTTCTAAAGAATTAATTTTCACTAAATAGTCTACAACTGAACCGTATTTTCTTTCCAATGGTGATTTTTGGCCACTTTGGCTCCTTGGTGATGACGGCGTTGCAATTTGTAATCCTTTTGTGGATCCTTTAGAGTTTTCATTATAGCTGGGCATAATGCATTACTCCGTATTATCATTGGCGATTAGGAAATAACTCCACACTGATGATGCATCTCCGTCTTTTTTGTCTTCCACATCAAAACTTTCTTCAAACAATGACATTATGGTTCATGTTAAGTTTTTCTCTGGGACAGTCTGACATCAATTTCTTTAAATACAAAAAAAAACCATACATAATATGAAATTACAATAAAAATTAATTACATTAAAAACATAATTTTACAAAACTACAGTAATATAAAGTCTGTTTATTACCTAGGTTAAATATTTGTAAACACTCATAAGATGACTTCTCAATTAACATAATCTCCTTGTGTGCCAAATCAACTGTCAAAACAAGATGGCGTTTCATAGAGTGTTTTTTAGGTTCGGTTAAAAAATTTTGTCAATCTCGAAAATCCCGGTTCTGTGAAATTTATTCTCGAATTTTTCGGAAATGGAATTGGGCCGGTATCGAATCCTCTAATTGTATTCAATTTCGAGTTTTACATGTCCATAAATCGGAAACAGTTACATTTAGATATAGAAATTGTAATAAAAAAATGTTTTCGAAGAGAGTCTAAAAGTGTAAGCAAATTGAGGGTTACTATTTAAAAAATCAACTTTAATTATAGCACAGCTTCTTTCGAGTCACCCTATATCATTTTATATATTAGAAAAATTCTTAACCAGCGTTATTTAATAACTTTACGTCCTCATTGTATATATATATATATATATATATATATATATATATATATATATATATATATATATATACATACATACATATATTGTTACGAACTTAGTTGCGTTTTATATTTCATAGTATTAGTTTGTGTTTGTAGTTTGTAGGGTTTTAGGTATATTTTCTACGAGTTCATAATTTACATAATTAATTTCACCTTTGTTCATTTCCTCAGGAGACGTCTATGAAAGAAGCTCTAGAACTTTATAGAGAATTCTATTTCCTTATTTTTTACATGGAACGCCTATTATAGAAGGTCTAGAAATCGCCGGATTATTATTTTTCCTATTTTTATTACCACATGTAGTATGGAAATCCTTCTAAGGAATTAGGGAATGTTTCGGTATCGACCAAAAGGGTACATAACGGGTCCAGATCGGCTTTGGTAGACAGTATAGTTTGAGAGTTTGTCGACGCAAGTTGAATTAGTTTGACAAGTGTTACAATTACAGTTGACAATAAAAAGCTTTTGAAATAATTGAGTGTGTTCAAAGATCGGCCGTCCGACGGATTTCAAAATTGACTCCCCGAGATCTTCGCACTTAACTAGACCAGATTTCTTTTTCTGGGGATACATAAAAGATATGAAAATACGCATAAGAGACGCTTTTCAAACTGTAACCCCGCAAATGTTGTCCAGAATTAGCAGTGGCCTCGAAAAAAGAATATGTTAGTGTTTGGAAATGGATGGTCGTCATTTCGAACATCTACTATAAATATTTTGCTTCTGTTCTGTGCTATCGTCAATATGTTATTACCATTATTGCTGTTATAGCCTCTGTGGACGATTATAAGACGGGTTCCGAGTTTCTGAACATTTGTAAAGATATTCCTGATTATTATTCTTATAATTATAAATTACCTGTCATTTTCAAATGCCATAGGCAACTAAATACATTAAAACATCTATTCAAAAAACACAAAATGGTGCAGAAAACGATTATTTGGCGTATTCTGAGAAAACGCAAAGATTTAGCTATAGAACACACTTATAACATTCGATAGGTATTTAAAAGATACATTTTCTGGTAAGTTAAAAAGTATAGCATTCTATTTAAATTAATAAAGTTATAGCCACTTAAACTTTTTATTTGATTAGTTCTAATTTTTGGACATCCTGTTTAATATAGCAAGTTTATTATAATTGGAAATAAAATATAATTTATTGTTACACTTCGCTGTAAATTTTGAGTACATAACTTAAATACTTCTTAAGTATTTGAAACATGAAAATTAGGTTAGATTTTGTCAAAATTCAAATTATTTCAAACCCTGAAGGTTTTGGTACTATAAACCTTATTAAAATGGGCACTTATTTTGATCGAAAAATTCAAAAATTCAATAATACACAAGGGTTCTATTTAAAAAAAAAACACATCTTCGATACTTTCAGAGCTTTTGAGACACTCTATATAATTTAAAAAATAACTATATTAGACTACCGTATATCCCAAAAATAAAACTTTTTGAAAGTCGCGTATTCTGGCCGCAATATTCCGTGCCGTATAGGATAAATAACCCTGTATACAACTATATCAAAAAATACCTAATATAAATTGTTAAACCTATTTTACTTAGTATTGTTTTCTACTTGTGGAAAGATTTAAGTTAAGTGCAAGTCATGATATGTTTAACTAACTTTGTTTATTCCTTCTCTCTTAGAGGTACGAAGATAATATAACTTCGAAACAATAATCCTTTGGAACTGCTAAGACGCTCAGGAGTCTGTTATACATGCTCTTGTGTAGATTTCCACAGATTTGTAACTCAACGAGGATAAAATAGAGTTAGAGAAAGCGGTTTACATTAAAATTAGTTGGGAGACAGGGTAAAAAGTAAATTAAAAAGATTAAACCTCATATGTAAAATGAAGAAATGTTTGTAGATCTTTTGCTAAAACGAAGCAAAAAAAAAAGATTTTATTGCGGTCTCTGTTGTTCTTTAACAAGGTAAGAAGAATATATATATATATATATATATATATATATATATATATATATATATATATATATATTTATATATATATATATATATATATATATATATATATATATATATATATATATACATTTAATTTTCTAAATTTTTTCTTAAACCATCTTTCTATATAAATGTATGGTAACTTCTTTGGATTAGGTTTCAAAAATTAATACTACTATTCTGTGCTTGACGTTTCGTCCAACGTAGTGGGCTTTTTCAAAAGTATAATCTCAATTTACCTTGGCCATGTTTCACGTGTGGTGGAATATGTGTACTGGTGTTTTCCCGGTTGTCAATCCGTTCATCAATAGAAAAATCTAGCTAGCATTTTCAAGTCATGCTTCCTTGGCGGCTGTTCGATCTCGAACGAGCGTGCTGGTTCTGTGTCCACTTTTTTATAGTGTGGCGCTTGCGCAGGTTATGCCTTGGTTCTGCCTGGTTGGTTTCCTTGCTTCCATGGATCTGGCCTTCCTCTCGACTCGCTATCCTGTTTCTCTTCAGTTTTAATTAGGGTTTCCGATATATTTGAGATGTTGAGTGTGTAGTTCATTGGCTTTTATAAAACTGATATACCTTTCTCTCTCGCTCTCACGGAGCTCTTATGGAAAGTACTTGAACTACGTATTCGATATGCAAGGGTGATACACCGTTGAATTTGTAATAAAAAATGCTATCAAATACATGGAATACTTTTTTTTGTTCCATATAAAAAATGAAAGTTCATGATGGTATCTCAGAAATGAAACGTCGGATTTAAATTTTGTTTAGACCAAATTATAAAAAATAGAAAGTGGCAATGAGAATCTACCTTTTATTTTCTGATATCTCTTTAAATAAAGCCTGCAAAAATTAAAAACGATTTTGCCAAATTTCGTTTTTTTTCGGAAATCTCCGGAACTGTTTGAAATTTTTAAATTTTTTTAACTGCGTTTAATTTAGCACTAAATTGCGCAACTTTTCTCTAATTTAACCGACCTCGTATCTCCAACTGTTTCCGAGATCCCCATGCTTAGGATCCTTATCTTGGACACCCTGTATATATGTATATATATATATATATATATATATATATATATATATATATATATATATATATATATATATATATGAGTAGAGCCTTCGACACTTTGGATCATACGATGTTTTTTGCAAAACTGGGATACCTTGGCTTGGGGAGGAGTTCAATGGAGTGGTTTAGGAGTTATCTTGGAGATAGAATGCAAATAGTGTGCATTGTCAATGAGAGGTCTGAATTTGTGACTTTCAATAGGGGTGTACCACAGAGCAGCATTCTTGGGCCGCTGTTATTTTCGCTATATACAGCTGATTTCTGTAAATTTATAAAAACTTGCCATTCTCACCAATACGCTGATGACTTACAAGTTTACTACTCGTTTAATTTAGTCAGTATGGCACAGGCTGCACAGCAGATTAATGATGATTTACAGATCATTTTGGAGATATCCAGGGATTACAGACTGTGTCTGAATGGTAAAAAGTCGAAACGTCTTCTTTTTGGTTCGCACAACCAATAAATTGTAAGGAGTAATATTTTTAAAATGAAAATTGGTGATACAATGTTGACGCAGTCGGACTCTGCCAAAAACCTGGGGGTAATGTTGGACGCACAACTTCGCTTTGAGGCACATACCTCGAATTTATTGCAAAGGTGTTATTATAAGCTAAAAATTCTTTATATGCATTAAGATGTCTTAAAAACTGATATAAAGTTGAGACTCTATTACCCTTTGGTGTCATACTGTGACGTATATTGGCCAGCACTTACATTACGTGAGAGAAATAGTCTCCAGGGACTTCAGAATACCTGCCTTAAGTTTTGCTACAGTATGAGAAAGTTCAATCATGTGACACCTTTATTTCGGGCATCCCAATGGTTTAATTTTGAGGAAAGATTCTTTATTCATTTAGCAACCCTTGTCCATAGGATTGTGTTGACAGAAGCACTTTCTTATCTATCTAATAAATTAATTCGTGGCACTGATATTCATAGGAGACAAACACGTTATAGTTCCAGGTTCATTGTCTCGAAATATAGAACTGCCCTTTTTCAGAGATCTTACAGATATAATGCAGTGAAAATTTATACTTCACTTCCTAGTGATGTCGTAGCCCTTAAGAATGTCGCTAGCCTCAAAAGAGCTGTTAAATTATTTATTATTGGTACGCGTGGTCAGGTGTAGTGATTTTCTGGATCACTTGCACGTAAAATCCCAAAAGTGTGAATATGAATATTTTAGAATTTACATTTTTATTTTTTCTCAAATAATTTTATATCTTAGATTATATTTATTTTTAGTTTATCTTAGATTTAATTTAAGAAAACAAACGGTTAGATGAGTAGCTGTACTAGATCTCGCCGTCCATTATTGTATTTGTTCAATTTATATTTTTGATGCTAATAAAAAGACATTATTATTATTATTATTTACAAGCCAAACGGCTTCACTCGAGGGATTATTCACTCATACCAGGTATACAAAAACACCAAAAATAAGAAGCCCTGTGGGAACCCTTTCCATGTTATCGGGTCCTAGGTGCTCACTAAGGCCCAGTCCCTTGATGTTCTGCAGAAGGTTCTTTGGTATCACTCCAGTTGTTGACAGTATTATGGGAATCGTTTGGACGCTGTCCATTGCCCATTGTCTTCAGATTTGCACCTCCATATCTCTGTTTTTGGCGATCTTCTCGTTGTATTTTGGCCTTAGGTTGTTGTTGTTAGGTACAACAATGTCGATTAGTGTAGTTCGCCTAGAAATTTTATCTATTAATATAATGTCTGGTCTATTATGAGCTACTCTCTTATCCGTCAGAACAATTCGGTCCCAATATAACTTGAACTGGTTGTTCTCAAGAATAGGCTTCGAATTGTACCTGTAATAAGGCACCTTTCCTACCTGTAATAGGTTTAACTTTTCTGCTAACTCTTGGTGGAGTATCTTAGCGGCTGAGTCTTGCTTTCCTTATACTCCGTTGCGGCAAACGCTTGGCATCCTCCAGTTATGTGCTGAATTGTCTCTGATGTTCGACAACCATATCTGCACTGGTCATTTTCTATTGAGGGATCTCTAATGATGAATTTTCGATAGTTCTTCGTCGGAATAACCTGGTCCTGGATAGCTAACAAGAAGCCCTCCGGTTCCGGAAACATCTGTCCCGAATTCAACCAGCAATTCGATGCTGAGTTGTCGACATTGTCCTGATCGACCTCATTTGGATGCCGTGCATGAAGTGGCTTCTGTAGCCAAGTTTGTAACTTCTCTTGGTCTGTTTGGTGGTGAGAAGTAATATCTTGTTCCCTCAACTGTAGCGGCGTTGAATGGTATACCTCGCATTATATTATCATTATATATATATATATATATATATATATATATATATATATATAGTTACGATTGTATTACCGTTAGTGTGGTTGCTTGTAGAAACTTGACGATGTTTCTCCAAAATCTCTTTTGGCATCTTCGGTGCCTGCTAATTGAAGATCAACTGCTGCTAATTAAAAAGAACTCGATTGAATTTATTGATTTTAAATAAAACTCCTGAGATCCAAAATTTCAGAAAATTAATTAAAAATCTGGTATATATCCAGTTTCCTTGCTGTAATCTCTACATACACTTTTTACTCGTCGTTGTTGGACACCTCTTGTTTAGATTTCCCGAGATTTGTGTCGGATTCATGTACGCAGGGTGTTGTGTGACGTCTTTGAAATTTAGATGCAACGTAATTGTGAAGCACTTGAGATAAGAGGCTATGTTAAGAGACTGTTGGTGCATAATTACTGCAAAAAGTTAATTGCTTCACGTTGTATCTCGGCTTCGTGTTGTCCTAAACATGGAAGTAAATTATTTTAATTTATGCTGAATTATATACAGGGTGCTCGTTTACTTTTAAAGGAGATTCTACATATGCACTCTTGAATAAAATTTAATTTGAACATAGGTCCGCAAATGCAGCATAAGGAAGCTATGGTTGTTTGAGGGTGGTCCACGAACATGTTTTTTTTTTGGAACTGTTTGAAGCACTTATGTATCTGGTTTATACAGTGTGGCCAGTAGCGTCCGCATCATATGGGATTTTTTTATTAATAGCTTTATTCGAAATTTGACTTTGGCAACAAATTCTGCTTCGATCGAGATGAAAATTAACCAGAAAAATTGTGGTCATGTGATTAGCAGCACTATCTGTCAAATTTCAATTTTTTTCAAAAAAAAGTCATAAGAGGGATTAAATTTTAAAATATCGAAAAAAGTTATTAGAAAAATTTATATATATATATATATATATATATATATATATATATATATATATATATATATATATATATATATATATAGTGCTGCTAATCACATGACCGCTATTTTTCTGGTTAAGATTAAATATTTTTTAATTCAAGTCTTAAATAATTTTAAATTAACACTTCCAAAGGTAGTAGGGAGGACATTAAAGAATTTAACACCATAATACTCCGCACCTCTAGTTCTTGCGAGTCTTTGGTAGCCAGGAGCTATGTCTGGATTGTTTCTAGTTGGATATTTGTGGAAATCCGAATGGGTTTGATGACAAATTCTCTTTTATATAAACCAAGAATTGTAATATATATATATATATATATATATATATATATATATATATATATATATATATATATATATATATTTCGTCTTTTCTTGGGTTTAGGTTCTTGATTTAACAAAAAATCCAAAACAATTTGACGTTTCGCCTTTTATTATCATATTTTTTGTTTTTTTTTATTTATTGATCTTCCTAAAAATATTTTTTATATAATTAAAAACATTCATACACAAGCATATTTACAATTTTAAAAAACAAACACTTTAAAAAAGTAATCAATTTCTAAAAAAGTATTTAATTTTACCTGTACATACCTTGACATTTTGTTTATTTATTAATAATGAAATTCAAGCTTTACATCGTCTGTTTAGGTACTGAGGATACATGGAATGCGAGTGTTTTTCTTTTATATTTTAACAATGGACCAAAAAAAAAACGAAAGAACCCATACATTTAATTTTATGTTTAAGAGGATATTCAATTTTTGACGTATATTAAGAGGATCGTATTAATGTTTTTCTTTAAACTAGGCTGGTGTTAATATGGCTCAAATTTTCCATATCTGTTCTGTCGTTAACAGTGTTCTTATCTTTTTTAATTTCTATCATTTCCTTTATCTGCAATTTTTGATAATTCATATATTTGTTTTTAACTATGATACTGTTATAATCAAATGTATGTTTTTCATCCTGTGTGTGTTTGTTTAACGCTGTTTTTCGTATATTTATGGATATTCAATCTGTTCTTTAGCAATTGGCTTTTCATGCCTACATATTTTGTGGGACAATTTGAACAAGGGATCGAATATACTAACATCATTCAAGCACGAATATATAGAAAACTCAATGAAAACGTAGTGACACGCAGTTTGGCTTCAGACAGGGACTTGGCACTAGAGAGGCCTTGTTTTCCATGCAGGTTCTGATTCAAAGATCACGTGACATCAATGCCGACGTCTTTGCATGCTTCATAGATTTTGAAAAGGCATTTGACAAAGTGCAGCACAGTAAACTGCTTTCAATCCTACAAGAGACAGGAATCGACGACAGAGAGATAATATCAAAGCTATATTCACAACAAAAGGCTATTGTACGAGTTGAGAATGAGACAACAGAAGAATTTAAAATAAAGAGAGGAGTACGCCAGGGCTGTATACTGTCACCACTTCTATTCAACGTATATTCAAAACATCTCTTTAAGGAAGCACTGGGCAACATAGAAGATGGAATTATTGTAAATGGAGAAGTAATAAACAACCTAAGATACGCGGATGACACCGTTCTTATAGCCGATACTGCAGAGGGACTTCAAAGAATTATCGACCGAATAGTGACAGCTTGCAACAGATATGGTATGAAGATAAACTGCAAGAAGACGCAAACGAATATTGTCAGTAAAAACGACGTCGGCAATATACAGTTTACTGCCAACAACGTAACTCTCACAATGGCCGAGACGATCACATATCTAGGCTGCACGTTGAATAAGGACTGGGACCACTCTCGAGAAATAAGAAGCCGAATCGAGAAAGCAAGAGGTACTTTTAATAAGCTGCGCAACATACTCTGCAACATATCCCTCAATATACATACGCGGATCAGGATTTTGAAATGCTATGTACTCTCAACTCTCTTATATGGAGCAGAAGCCTGGACCCTTACCGATGCTTCATGTAAACGTATAGATGCGTTTGAGATGTGGTGCTATCGCCGCATGCTTAGGGTTCCTTGGATTCACCACGTATCAAACGAAAACATTTTACAACGTATCGGTGGAGAACTGGAATACCTTACAAATGTCAAACGCAGAAAATTGGAGTACTTTGGACATATCATGCGGAATGAGAAATATCGCCTGCGCCAACTTATCCTACAGGGGAAAATGGAAGGCCAGAGATCAGCTGGACGAAGACGAATATCATGGCTGCGCAACCTGCGAACATGGACTGGAATGACATCAACAGGTCTGTTCAGAGCAGCAGTGAATAAAGTAATAAGGACCAATGTGATAGCCAACATCCAAAGAGGATAGGCACTTTAAGAAGAAGAAGATCGAATATACTACATTTGACTTATTCATAGTTCATCCCAGACATATTTTGTTCAAAGTAGCGCCGTATTAAATGTATGTTTTTTTTTATCCGGGACCTGAAGGGGCCAATGATGCGGGCCCTCCGGATTTCAGAACGATAGTGCCACAGGGAAGGTCTCGGAATAAACCCGGACAAGACCGAGGTGGTACTCTTTACAAAAAAGAGGAAAATAGAGAAACTTCCCACAATTACATTGATGGGAAGGACTCTTCAATTTAAGAGGACAGTTAAATACCTGAGAGTAATTCTGGATTAACGACTGAGCTGGCTTGAGGCACGAACCATGAAAGCTATTTGTGCTTTCTAAGCTTGTAAACGAGCCTTTGGGTGTACATGGAGACTGACACCTAAAGAGCTATTTTCAATATACACTATGGTATCATGTATGATGTCATAGTACAACAAAGCGCAATATTGAATGCGATGAGGACTGCTCTCACCAGGGCTCTTGAAGTCCTGGTGAACCTGACTCCTCTTCACTTCTTACATAGAGAATGAGGCCCTGAAGACTGTTTATCATCTCAGTTGCCTGGGACATCTTGGATTTGGAACTGACGGCTACTCAGATGTCTAAGAAAGCGCGGTGGAGAGGTGTCCTAAACTTCCCATGCGGACAGATTACATGACGCCGAGAGAGAGTATTGGGAGGAAGAACAAGATCTTCCGAAAAATGGATCCTGGTGGTATACTGATGGATCTCGACAAGATGAAAGAGATGGAGCCGGAGTATTCGGAGCACAGAAGTCAGAGAGTACTGCCGTCTCAAATAATGTGCGACAATCTTCACAGCGGAAATTTATGCTATTCTAAAGTGTGTCCATCTCTGTGAGAAGGATATAGACAGGAATAGAATAATAAATATATGTTCAGACAGTAAGGCTGCGATATTGGTACTGAAGTCCAGTGTCGTAACTTTGCGACTGGAATGGCTGCACAGTCAGTCTTGTATGGGTTCTGGGTCAGTCCAGCATACGCGGAAATAAGGAAGCAGACCGTTTGGCAAAGTTAGATTCGGCAACTGAACCGTATGGACCCCAACCAATACTACCTGTCCCCATTGCTATTGGCAAAAGGGAATTAAAGTCATTGCTGGAAAGCAAATTTATTGAATCGTGGAGGAAAACTCCTGGAATGAGGTGTGCTAAGGAAAATATAACTGGGCCAAGCGCACGGCGTACTAAGGTGCTTCTCTCCTTGGAAAGGAAAGTGCTGCAAATTGTGGTGGGATTGTTGACAGACCATTGTCACCTCAGGGGCCATCTTTATAGAATCGATGTCGAAGACGACCCGACGTGCAGATGATGTTTGGAGGAGGATGAAACTGTTAACCATGTTCTCAGAGAGTGGCCAGCACTCAACGGACTGAGACAGAGATATTTCGGAGATACAATTTTGTTACCGGAAGCAGTTAAGCAAGTCCAACTAACGAAGCTGCTTGGATTCGCAAAGGCTATCGGCCTCGAATAACCTGCAGCTAAGGTGGGATGTAAAGGGCTCAATTGAGGCCTAGGCATCGATGATCACCACCCCTTTTTCATTCATTCATTCATTCTTTCATTCAAATGTGTTTTTCTACAAAATCCAAATACGACTATCGAAATTTGGTCACATGTTATGTAAAGTTTATTTATTTTTAACCCTGCATAAGATAACTTCATAAAATAACTATTTTTGAAACGAGGTTTGTGTTTAAAAGTAATACACATTAATATTAAGAAAATAGTTAGAAAAATATAAAAATTAAACGCATTTAAAATTCCACCTTGTTAATTGATAACAAACTATTTTGGGTATTTGAATATTAAATTAAAAACAATTCGAAAACTCAAAATTAAAAATTACATTTCTGTGTGCTTTCGATTGCGTCCAATTCAAACAATTGTTCTTTTTGACACATCTTTAATGGAGTTTCTGATACTAAGGGACCTTATTTCTAAAATACAGTTTTGAATTACCGTTTCCAAATGACTTTGCTGATGACATTGTGTACTTATTTATCTTAATTATAATGTGTATTACTTTTAGACCCAAACTACGTTTTCAAAAATATTTATTTTATGCAGTTACCTTATACAGGGTCAAAAAAATATAAACTATGCATCACATGTGACCAAATTTTAATAGCCCTATTTGGATTTTTTAGAAAAACACACATTTAATATGGCGCTACTTTAAACAAAATATGTCTAGGATGAACCATTGTCAAAATTAAGAAGTTTTATGGAGGCTACGTTGAGTTTTATTTTTCAACTGGGGTGCAATTTACAAAAAATGGGCGAAAAATCGAAATTATCTTATACAGCTGAAATACCGGCATGCAAATGGGCTAAAAATTGCATTTAGAAAAACTTTTTCCAATATTTTGAGATATAATCCCACTTCTGAATTTTTTGGAAAAAAATTAAAATTTTACAGATAATGCTAATTATGTGACTACTATTTTTTGGTTAATTTTCATCTCGATCGAAGCAGAAATTTTGAATAAAGCTATTAAAAAAAATCCCATATGATACGGACTTTTTCGGCCACACTGTAAATCCATTTTTCTTTAATATAACACTTTTTTAAAATTCTATCCGCAAAACTATTAACATAAAAAGGAAATTTTGGTAAAAACTCACTCCACTAATAGTTTAGGAGAAAAACCAGCTTTAATTAAATCAATGCAAGCAAATGAGTCTATTTTTTCTGAATTAAAAGCTTTTGGATCCGCCTCGGCCGTGGAGTTGTCTGCTTCTTCACCTTACGCAAATCCAATTGAAAATGCAAGGAGTTTAATGACAGTTCAGGTTTGTAAAAACCGTATATTCACTCTAAAACAATTACGCAACGTTACCATAATATTATTAACAAACTTCCTTACCCACTCATAGAAACCATGAAACATTATTGACTTTATTCTTAATGTTTCTTTCTTCTTCTGGATAACAAAATATTTGTAAATAGATGAAATTTTATACAACCTGACAACATCGTTCTTTTTTTAATGTAACCCATTATTAACGGACTTAACTGCCAAGCTTGATAGGCACAAGAGCAATTAAAGAAAAGTTCTGCAGATTAAAAATAATCATGATGCCGGTTTAATTGGGAGAAAGAATTTTTATTTGCACCCTGAAGTCGGAAGAGATTTTTCCATTATTACTCTTCTTTCGAGGAGACGTAAGTCAGTCTTAATGGAGAAGTGTGATGGAAATTTACAATTCTGTAAAAAATAAATACACTGTCGGACAAAAGCAGGGTAACAGTGTCGAAAGATGTGCAAACAGCGATATTATAATAAACTAATGCAGGATATTTTATTTAAATAGGTTGTGCTTTAAAATATCCAAGTAAACTGCTGATGTCAATTACAAAAACTATTTTTAACAATCAAATAAATGAACTGATGCACCAAAATCAGGAAGATTACGAAAAGGAAGAATGTGGACTGACGACAGGTTCATTAAAAGTATTAATTAGTTTTTACTTTTTTGGGTTTCGCTCATACTATTACTTTATAAGAAATTAACACATGTTTTTTTCTGACGTTACGGTTTATTTTATTGATTAAACCATCTTTAGAGAATTACTGTAAATATGAAAAGGTATATGTAAATTGTTGTTATATAAACTGAAATTTGAATTTCTTACCTAATGTTAACTGGTGGTTTCCTTGATTAACTTACATTTAACTATGTTGTTTATTTAATACAAATATAATCAAAAACTTCTTTTTTAATATAAATATAAATATAGAAAACTGATTTTTTGAATGCATTTTTTACACAAACCGTTATACCTAAACATATAAAATACATACTCTCGTTAGGACAAAAAATCTCTTTTTCTTTACCCACAAATCCTTTTCTCTGTGAAAATATCATATATCGAACACTGAAAATACCATAGAATCACTAAGTATTGAAAACAAAGGAATAGTTCGTAATAAAACTTGTAATATATTAACAAACTATAAAAACAAAATTTTCTATTCTAGTAAAAAAATTAATAACCAGATTAAATTTTACATCAAAGAAACCAAACAATTTTTAAAAAGCAATCCAAACTTATACATTTTAGCTGCTGACAAATGTAATAAAACTGTTATTATGGACAAAGACGACTATAACGCAAAAATGCATAACCTGCTAAATGACGCCTCCACCTATAAAAAGAAAACCACAATCCAACTAGTAGGGTTCAATCTAAGGTCAATAGACTTGTAAATGATTGGTTTAAACGAAACCTAATAACAAAAGAATTAAAGACTAAGCTTAATTGTAATAATGGTCATGCTCCCTTCATATATGGCCTTCCAAAGTTACATAAACCAGGCACCCCACTTCGTCCTATTGTTAGTAATATACAGTCACTCACATACAATTTATCAAAATACTTATCTGATATTATCAGTAAACTTCTAGGTAAAAATGATTATTATGTCAAACATCCATAGGACTTTTGCGACTATATTAAAAATAAAACTATCCCTCAAGGTTACATGTTAGTATCATTTGATGTGGTATCCCTATACACTAATATCCCCATTAACTTAGCTATTCAAAGTATAGAAAATTATTAGGAAAAAATAAAAACTTCACACCCTTAACGAAAAGTGATTTTATTGAAGCTACCAAATTATGTTTATCGCAAACCTTTTTTCGCTTTCAAGATTCCTTCTTTCCACAAATTTACGGTGTTGTCATGGGTTCATCAATATCTGGAACAATAGCAAACCTCGTCATGGAACTTCTAGAAGAAAATGTAATTAAACAACTAAATTACACACCTTTTTTCTTTAAAAGATACGTCTACAACTGTATATTATGCATACCGGAAGACAAAGTTCAGTACACCCTCAAAAAATTCAATAGTTATAATAAAATACAATTTACATTAGAAAAAGAAAATTATAAAGCCATTAATTTCCTTGGCGTTACTATTCATTATGATCACAATGGTAAAATAAAAACAAACTGGTACACAAAACCGGTATGGTCAGGGACATACCTAAATTATAATTCTGCAGCACCTAGAAAATACAAAAAGAGTGTTGTCACAGCACTAACCGATAGAGCTATCAAATTTTCGCATCCACAATTTAGATCGCAAAAAGTTAAAGACACTTTAGCGAAAAACAATTATCCACAGAAATTTGTTGAACCCATAATAAAAAGCCGAGTAGAAAAACTCTATAACAATAATCAACCAACAAAAAGCAATGTTCCACCAACCCAAAAATACGTATAATTGCCGTATATACCAGAAATTACTAATCCCATTAAAAAAGTGCTAAAACAATATGATATCCAAATAGCTGAAAAACCTTCGAATAATTTCAAAAACCTTTATACAAAACTTAAACCCGATATCCCTAAAGACGAACAAACAAATATCATTTACAAGATCAATTGTTTAGATTGCAACCAAACATATGTCGGTCAAACCAAACATTATTTAAAAAATAAAATACAAAATCACAAATACAGCATTAGACATGACAAAAACGATAATAAAACCGCCTTAGCCAAACATGCACTAGATAACATACACAACATCGATTTTAACAACGTGGAGATTTTAGACAAAGAAATTAATTGCAAAAAAAGAACAATTAAAGAAATGATCCATTTTAAAAGAACAACCTGTACAATGAATTTCAGAACGGACACAAACGACCTGAGTAATGTGTATAACAATCTAATAGGGCAATAAAATTGCAAATGGTCCTGAAACTTTCAAACCCTTTAGTAGTACTCTATCAAATGCAAAACCAACCAGATGTGTAAAAAATGCATTCAAAAAATAAGATCAGTTTTCCATATTTATATTTATATTGAAAGAGAAGTTTTTGATTATATTTGTATTAAAATAATAAAAAAGTTAAATGTAAGTTAATCAAGTAAACCACCTGTTAACATTAGGTAAGAAATTAAAATTTCAGTTTATATAACAACAATTTACATATTCCTTTTCATATTTACATCTTCTCTGAAGATGGTTTAATCAATAAAATAAACCGAAACGTTAGAAAAAAACATGTGTTAATTTCTTGTAAAGTAATATTATGACCGAAACCCAAAAAAGTAAACACTAATTAATAACTACACGGTCAGCAAATAGAAACAAAATTAAAAGTATTGCTTAAACCAGTCTTTAGAAGCACGCACGTAGAATTATTGCAGGAATTTCAAAAAAATAAGTTCAGCTCACGGACACTTTAGAGAAGCTTGGTAGACCCAAATACATTTCTTTATTCAACTCATTTTATTTCCTTCTTTTGATGTTTTCCCTAGAAGAATGACCATTTCTTTTTTCTTATCGAATCAGTTGTGTTCTGGTCTGTATTTCTTTCTCTTATATATTTTCCCCTTTCTATTAGATACAATTATTTCTTAATCCATTCTCATTCTTTGCCTTTACCACCTCAACTATCTGTCCTCCACCTTCTCTACAATTGATTTTTTTCTGTAATTATTTTCGAAAGGGAATCCATAATTTCCAACTCCATTTTCTGAATCACTATCTTTTTGATTGTTGTATCTCCTTCTGTTTCATTGTCTGATGCAAGAAAAGATAGTCTACGTTTTTATGCTTCCAATTATATGGTAGTACCACGTCCTTTAACTTGTGATTATGATGCTTTCGCGTCTGCAAGAAGTTTTACATGCAAGCAAGACATCTTGAGAAAGCATTTTAACATTCTCTTTTTTAGTGTTGAATTGAAAATTATTACGCTGCAATATGCACATGAAATAATCCATAAATAATAACTTTTTTCTCGACTCTCCCAATTTTTCAAAAACTGCAATAATGCACTTGTTGAAATAACTCTTTTGGGTAATCGAAATATTAACAATCAGCAGTCACAAAACTTCACGATTTGACTGCTTCACGCCACTTGTTGCATCAACAGTCACAGGAAGATTCACAAAACTGTTTACTCTTTTACTCCTAATTACTCTAAAAGCATTCTAAACTCACTAAAGAAATCTGAACCCATCAACGATAATGCTCCAACATCGCAAATAAAATTATAAGTTTTTCCGGAACTCGTAAACTTTTGTTTTAACTGCAGTTTCGGAGTTCTTCCGTGGCATAGAAGAAAAATGCATTTAAAACGTTTTTATGGAATTTCCATATAAATAGTTTTATGGAAAAGTTAAGAAGTTTAAAATGGAGTTTAAGTTCGGGCTATTGAATTAAATGTCCTGCCTCGGTCGATTTTAGAGGATATTTAAATCAATGTGAGTGTTCGCGATTTAGGATAGTTTTTATTAAGTGCAGAAAGATTATCTTTATTACCTTGTTATGCTGAAAGTTTTAGGACAAGGTTGGCAACCCTATGGAGGTAAGGGTAAAAAGGGGCAAATACTATTTGACAAGTAAACGAACTCTAATACCTATTGGCGCGAAAACAACGCAAACTCTGTCTATTTCATGATCAAGGGATATAACGCCCTACAAAAATAAATAAAATAACCCAAAATTTATAAAATTAATTGAGTTTTTATCATTTAAGCTACAAAAATAAAGTTATACATTTGCATAGTGGTGTATTGGTGTTAGTGAAACGTGATGCTCGTTAACTGATACTGAATGTTCTTATTAAAAGGGTAAACGCAAAAAATAAACCAAAAACAAAAACGTGAGGAAGAAAGAAAAACCGTGAGGAAGAAACCAGTAAGAAAAACCTTAGGAAAAAAAGAGCGTTTAAGACTACTTATAAAAATTAATTTAAAGAGACAAATAAATTTGTTAATTATGCTTCATTAAATAAACAAGGAATAATAATGAATTATTAAGTCACTTTCTATTTGCCCAAGCACATAGTTACAGAATATCGCAAATTCTGCAGAAAAGAGATTGCCACAACCAAAGGAACCGCGCATGTGCAATGTGAAATATTGTAAATAGATATAAAAAGAAAACAACTGCCCTGCAAAGTTCCCCGATTCTGAATGTCACATCTTTTAAAAACTTATTTACTTCTATAGCTAACCAGGTTGCTAACAATCTACCTAACTCTACAAAACTTACAGCGACTACTTATCTATCCCAAATCAAAATAGTAGCTTTGCTTTACGTATTGTTTCATTTAATTATATAAGAGATCTGTTATCTTCTCTAAAAAACAGCAATAGCAAAGATCATTTAAAAATTAATTCGCAAATGGTCAAAACAGTAAAAAATAACTAATCTGATAAATCAAGCTATCGCACAAAGTAGCTTTCCTAATTACCTAAAAATAGCTAAAGTAACGCATATCTTTAAAAGAGGCTCTGTTGAGGACCTCTTCAACTACCGACCGATTTCAGTGCTGCCTATCATATCAAAAATTTTTGAAACTGTATTAAAATCTCAGATCTGTGAATATTTTGAGTCAAACGTTTTTTCTTCCAAAATCAGTTCGGGTTTAGACACAAGAAGTCAACTGCCCTGGCTTTGAACTGCTTAACACACCATATATGCGAAGGTTTTGAGAAGGGTTTCGATACCTTTGGCTCTTGCCTCGATTTGACTAAGGCCTTCGACTGTGTGTCATATGACATCTTGATTTCCAAACTTAAGTTGTACAACTTTGAATTATCTAGCATTGACGTGGTTAAATATTACTTATTTGATCGAAAACAGTTTGTTCCTTTTAATAGGTTTTCTAAACAGCATGCAGTCAAGTACGGAGTCCCTCAGGGTGTGTCAGTTCGCTCGTAGACGCCAAAAAGTGAGGTTTGAAAATGGTGAATGAGATTTCACCGAAACGTCATAACATATATATATATATATATATATATTACAATTCTTGGTTTATATAAGAGAGAACTTGTCATTAAACCCATTCGAATTTCCACAAATATCCAACTAGAAACAATCCAGACATAGCTCCTGGCTACCAAAGACTCGCAAGAACTAGAGGTGCGAAGTATTATGGTGTTAAATTCTTTAATGTCCTCCCTACTACCTTTGGAAGTGTTAATTTAAAATCATTTAAGATTTGAATTAAGAAATATTTGATCTTTAAAGAGTTTTTCTCTTTTAATGATTATTTGCAGAATGACTTTAGTGATCTTAATATAAATTAAGAAATAATCAAAATAAATTGGTACTTGCCATATCTAATAATATAAGTTTTTATACCTAGGGCTAAATATTCAATTTTTGTATAAATGTTGTAAGTAAATTTAAATTTTTTGTAGTTGTTTTAATCCACCTTTTATTATTTACATACGTGTATTTATTTTACTGTGCGACTTGTAAAAATGCATTGTATGTATTTATTTATGAACAAACTAAACTAAACTATTTATATATAAGATCTTAAACTTCCTTCAGATTTGGAAAAAGAATTGAAGGTGTCCATAAAGTTGAAGTATCATACGAAAATGAAGTAATAATCAGTAACTAATGAGTATTATTTAGTTTAATGTAAGATAAAACAAAAAATTTACTTTACAAAACAAATAATTACTTAACTAAATTATCCATTACATAATGGAAAATAATAATAAAATAAAATACGTAAGAATTAGGATTTGAGACCACTGGTTACCATAAATGCTTAGTTTTCTCAACATTAATTACTATTCAACCAATCAGCTAAAACCGGGCAGAAATAAACGCAATTTTAATTAAACTCCAAAGCAAAAACGATAAATCAAAATATAATCAAAACGTTTACCATAATACTGAATAGAAGGCCTTGATGCACATTTTGGCACTAACTTTTTAATTAAATAAAAATTTTAACTTGATTTAAACAGTCTTAAGTACGTAAATATTGTTATCAAACACAAAAAAAATCACACTGAAGTCAAACCGAAAGTAACCTAGCCACCAAGTATCACTATGCTAACTAATTTTATTTTCACCAAGTTGATGGTGGTAGCCGTTACTATGTGGTAGTTAATCATCTTCGGGAAATGTTTAAAAAGGAACTACTATGTTTTATACCACTAAATTTATTAAGAAAACAGTGACTGCAGTGTCAACTCACAGAGTCATTTTCAAACTGAATTACAAAGGTACACTAAGTATTCAATACAGAAACATGAGAAAATTTAATAATAAATAAGAACTATCTGCGAAATTACATTATTACAAAGGGGAGGTACTAAATTTTGGGGACTAATTATTATTTGGCGACAACAAATAACAGGAAAAACCTAAGTTCTGTCTGGTCATTAAGCAAATTTACATTTTTATTTTTACTGTGTTTAAATATTCCTAAAGATTCAAGAATATTTAACTTTTTGCCCTTTGCTGAATAATGTAATATGTCAGTGTTGCCTAAATCAGAAAAACTGTGGCAGTGTTCTAAGCAATGGTTGGCAAAGCTCGAGTCTGTTTTTTGTAGTCTATATGATCGGTGGTGTTCTGAAAAGCGAGTTTTAAAGCTTCTACCACTTTGTCCAATATACAAGCTATCACACTCTGAACATTTTAACTTATAAACTCCTGATTTATCAAATTTATTAATTTTATCTTTAGCATTGTAAAGGATAGTGGACAGATTGTGTTGAGATTTAAAGGCTACTTTTATGTTATGTTTGGAAAGAGTATTAGCTATGTTTTCTGATAGGGTACCACAGTATGACAAAGATATCTAAGATGAACTATCTTTATCATTTTTTATTTTAGGATATATTTAATTAAAAGCTAGTTGTTTTTGTTTTTTAGTTATTAATTTCTTTATGGTTTGTTGGGAGAAATTGTTTGATACTGCAATCCTTTCAATGATATTTAGTTCCTCTTGAAGATCTTCTTCAGAGAGAGAGAAAGAGAATGATCTATATATCATTGAATTGTATGCAGCCATTTTGTGTTGTAAGGGGTGAAAAGAATCATAAGATATAGTATTACCTGTAAACGTTGGTTTTCTAAAAATTTTAAATTTAAACTGTTTATTGAGGTGAGATATGGTGAGATCAAGAAAATTTATTTTATGGTTTCCAGAGTAAATTGAATTTTTGGATGGCAATTATTAATGAATTGTAAGAATTTTTGAAGCTGTCTAGTAGTGCCTTTAAAACATGCTAGAACATCATCTACATATCTGTACCAAAATTGAACATGGTTTTTGCTTAAAGGGGAATTAAGAATTTTGTTTTCTAAGTTTGACATGAAAATGTCTGCTAGGAGAGGCTAAGAGGAGAACCCATTGGTAGGCCTGAATTTTGTAAATAAAATTTGTTATTAAACTGGAAATAGGTTTGTGATAGGCAAAGTTCGAAAGAGAACAAGATTTCAGAAATAACTATTGGATTTATATTTCGTTCCTGTAAGATTTCTTGGATGAGTATAAAACATTCATCTGTTGGAATATTAGAAAACATGCTTTTTATGTCAAAAGAAACTAGTATGGAGTTATCTGGGATTTTTATGTTTTTTAGTTTTTGGACGAGATGTACTGAATTATTTAAACTGTGATTTGGTTTAAAGTTGCTTATTTGTTTGAAGAATGAATTTAGTTTCATACTGAGTTCTCTCGTGGGGCTATTTATGTATGAAACGACTGGTCGAATGGGATTTCCTAGTTTGTGATTTTTTATAAGGCCATAGAGTTTTGGTGCTTGTGGGTTCATATTGATTATTCTTTTTTTATCGAATTCTGAAAAGATGGTTGTTATGTTTGACAGGGTTTGTTTCAAATTTGTTTGAAAAGCTTTTGTAGGATCGCTTTTAATTTCTGTAATATTTTCGGATTGAATAAATGCTTCTATTTTATTGACATATTCAACTTTTGGTAAAATAACTGTTGCATTTATGTATAAAACATAGTAGTTCCTTTTAAACATTTCCCGAAGATGATTAACTACCACATAGTAACGGCTACCAGCATCAACTTTTCAGTATTATTTAGTTTAATATAAGATAAAACAAAAAAATTACTTTACAAAACAAATAATTACTTAACTAAATTATCCATTACATAATAGAAAATAATAATAAAATAAAATACCTAAGAATTAGGAGACCACTGGTTACCATAAATGCTTAGTTTTATCAACATTAATTACTATTAAACCAATCAGCTAAAACCTGGCAGAAATAAACGCAATTTTAATTAAACTCCAAAGCAAAAACGATAAATCAAAATATAATCAAAACGTTTACCATAATACTGAGTAGAAAGCCTTGATGCACATTTTGGCACTAACTTTTTAATTAAATAAAAATTAATTAACTTTGTGCTGATAATCTCTTAAATTTTAGACAGTCTTAAGTACCTAAACATTGTTATCAAACACAAAAAAAAAATCACACTGAAGTCAAACCGAAAGTAACCGAGCCACCAAATATCACTATGCTAACTAATTTTATTTTCACCAATTTTATATCCTGAAACGGGGCCAAGAGAGTAGCGTTAGTGACAAAAACTATGGAAAATTGAAATAATTGAGCAATATTTCTATCAGTTGTTTTTACTTTTGACATAAATCACTTATAAAAAGGCGCAAAAGTGATATTTGAAGAGATTTCAGAGGTGCACGCACTTTTGGGTCGAATCTAGTCGAAGCCTACCATGTTGGTATATAGATTTTTATCTGTCAATTTCTAATTGTCAATTCGAATAAGTGAATAACTCGTTGCCAACACAAAAACGCAACCTTACACCATCCTTATCAATTTATGCTTCCATTTAGTTTAAATAAATTAGATTCGTAAAATTAATGAGATAACAATGTTTAGATTCAATTAAAGTTTAAAGTGTAAAATAAATTTAAGACGGAGACTCGAAAGTTTTCCCGACATTGACTAATTAACTAGTTTCGAAAACAACCTAGTGGAAAATTTATACTTTTAGAGAACAAACATGTCTTCTATAACAGGATAAATGCTGAATAGCTTTTGTAAACTATTTTCTATTGTCTGGAACTAATTGAAATCTATTAGTTTCAGTAAGAGAGACAGATAAATTTACTTAAGATGGGAAATTTAAGTTTTATAAATCTAATGCAAGTTTCTGTACGCTTAAAGTGGAAAATCGTTTTACTTTTCCTGAGAAGATTTTAAATAATTGAATGTTTTCTTTTATAATGTGACGCAAATTGAATCAACGGCTGTAGCAAAAAGAAAGTTGCGAATTCAATCAAAAACATTTCTATAAAAATAATATCTTGATTTTTACTTCTTCTTCTTAACGTGCTTTGTCCTATCGAACTTTGGCAATCATCAGCGCTCTCTGAACTTTGTTCATCGCTCTCCTAAAAAGCTTCCTTGTGCTGGCTCCATACCATTGCCGTAAGTTCTTCATCCAAGATGTTCTGCGACGGCCTGGACCTCTTTCGTTATCAATTTTACCTTGCATAATAAGTTGAATCACCTGGTATTTTATATAACGTAAAATGTCTCTGATATTCTAATTTTCTTTTCTTGATGGTATGTATGATTTATGTTTGTTTGTTCATTCGGTTTAGTACTTTGTAACGAAGTTATGAAATTTTTGGGCATGAGTATGTTCGCCGGGATTTAATTTATTTACTATACATCCGAAAAACCTAATTCTTGCGGGAAAAGATTGCTTAAAGTTTCAATATTACCAGAATATAATTAGATTCACCACGCTATGCCGGGAAATATAATTTTCCGAGATTTTCTGAGCGTCCGACCATAGTAATCGCGCGCCGCATACATCAGTATCGTATGCGCGATCACCGCACACCGTCACACGTCGGCGTAGTGCGAGCTCGGGCCGTCTATTTAAGTCCGAGCAGACCATTATTTCGCTGAGAACTACACGTTCTCCACCCGGGTTAATAGTCCAAACGGACTGGACTGGGTCGCCTGCTTAATCGCGCCTTCTTGGTCTAGCAATGTAGGTGAGGCTAGGCTTGTGTGTATATGGTATTTACCATACACTTCCTTCCTTACGTCCTACCCCTCTAATCGCCAGCATTGCCGAGGACCCTTATAAGAACGGGCAATATTGTATCATCCTACCGTCACTGCCGAGGACCCTTATAAGAACGGGCAGTGTCGGTTCCTTTCCTAATTTCCTACCGCTATTGGTCGGCATTGTCGAAGACCCTTATAAGAACGGGCAATATCGTTCCATCCTGCTGACGCTATCGAGGACCCTTATAAGAACAGAGCAGCGTCAGTTCCTTTCTTACCTTCCTACCGTCACCGATACACACACGCATTGATGCCGTAAGTTTATTATTGTTTCCGTAATGACCAGGAATGTGTTTTACCGCCAGGCGCCCGCCGATGTCCGTTAACAAGGGCGCTAAACAACTGCCGCCCCGACGCCTATCGCCGCCGCCGCGTGTAAAGACCACCGCCGTGTAGAGACGCCGCCTATCGCCGATCGATGCCGTGTTATTGTTACATACCGCGTATACCGCCGTCGGTCGAATCTTAATACGAAGCGCCGTGAACGCGGATTTTAGATACAAAACACGGTAAATTGCGTACGAGCCGTCGTGAATAGCATCGCAAACGTGTAGTACGAGGCACGTGAATAGCGTCGTGAATGATAAAGCCGGGTTACCGTCTTTAGCGCAACCGACCAGTAGGAGCTACCGTAAACAGCTCTAAAACATGCTCTTGCCCTCCAGACCGTTTTATTTGTTTATATTATTATCCACCTTGGATTGTAAGTTAGTTTTAGGCCATGTCTTTGTATGAAAGAATGGAATACAGGATACAGGATGTTTTATAACCGTTTGTTTTATTACCTAGTCCCATTTTTACCATTACATGTAACAATTGGCAGCCGGCAGCCAGCACTAACACACGCAATTGACCCCTGGCTTACCGTTTCTCCACTGTAACAAGCTGTCCGGTGCATAAGTGGGCCCTAGACCACATTAAATCCCGAGGGTGGCGCCCGAGAACCGACCACCGAGTGGATGTTTTGACCTTCAGGCAATCAAACCGTTGATCAGCTGAGAGAGCAAGGATATCCCGAATATACGTAGATACCGCCGACCCGATACCCCTGCGCTGAGCATTTGGCCGATGACTGTCTGCATGAGAAATATCCACTGACCGATGTTCCGCTGCCGTGAACGAAGAAGAGCCGTAGAGCACGACCTTGCTCCCAGCCTACGTAAAAACGCGTCATAACTTCTATATTTCGGATTTTGTCCATCCATGAAATTCGCATCATACGTTGGTAAGTCAATATTTCGAAGGCCTCCAGCCTCCTACACATGGCATCTGTGAGTGTCAATGCTTCAGCTCCATACAAGAGTATCTGAAGACATAGCATCTAAGAATACGTGTCCTTAAGGGTAAACCAATATCACGGCTGCATATTACGGCCTTCATTTTGATAAAAGCGTTTAGAACCTGTTCTATTCGGGACCTTATCGCTTGTGTGTTGTCCCCTTTTTTTATTGAGTTTGCATCCCAAATTCTTGTATTGCTGGACACGTTCTATTAGTTTTTGTGTCATATTCTAAACGACCTAACACATCTGTTTGTTTGCTTACCACAAGCCACTTTGTCTTCGTGATGGTCAACTTAAGCCCCATCTCTCCACTCTTGTCTTCCACGCAGTTTAGAAATTCTTGTAGGTCTTCAAATATATTTGTGAGAAGTACAGTATCGTCTGCATATCTGAGATTATTTATAACTGTACCGTTAATAATAATACCTTGGTGTTTTTCATATAACGCCTCTTGAAATATTTTTTCAGAATACAAGGTAAATAAGAGAGTTGATAGTACACATCCCAGTCGGACTCCACGCATTATTTGTATCTGATTTGACATCTCTCCGTCTACTGTTATTTTTGCTCTCTAATGCCAGTAGAGATTAACTGTTATTCTTATATCTAGATCATCCATCTTCTTAATATTTCAATAAGGTTTCCGTGTTGGACGGTATTCTCGTAGTCTATATACACGCGAACACATCTACAGACACATCTCGACATCTCTGCACCAACACCTGCATGCTGAACAAAGCCTCACGTGTACCTATCCCATTTCTGAAATCAAATTGTGTGTTGCTCACGGTCCCTTCGCATTTGCTGGAAATACGGGCATGAATGATTTCCATGAATATCTTTAAAACATGACTCATGACAATGATTGTACAGCATTTGGCGTTCCGCTTCGTTGGTATTGTCACGAAGTAGAAACTTTAGGAATTTTGCCACTTTTGTAGATTAAATTAAACAGCCTTACCAAAACATTGAGTAATTGCTCTTCTAGAAATAGTTTTAGCAATCCCGAATGTGTTTCATCGGGTCGTGGTGCCTTACCATTTTTTGCAAGGTGTATTGCATGTTCCACCTCTGATCTGGTTATATCAAATCTCTCTGCTGATAATTCTGTAGACCCATTTGTGATGTCATAATAAAGCTCTTAAATATAATTACACCATTCCTTCAGCTTTGCTTCTGTATCAAGGATAACTTCTCCTTGTTGGTTTATTAATAATCCAGTCGATTTACGTTTTTATAACTCAGCAGCTTCTTTGACCTTTTTATGCACATTAAACGAATCGTGTTTGACTTGTAGATTTTCGATTTCACTTCACTGAATAGACAGCCACTCTTGTTTTGCTTGTTTGATTTTTTCCTAATTTCCACTTGGATTTGAGAATACCTTTCTCGGTTTTTATTTTTTGAAAATCTTCGTTGTTTCATGGGATCCAAGATTTTTTTTAGTTCGAGGTTCTTCCTTGAGTTTATCTTTGCTGGTTTCATCTATGGCCTATTTAACTGATTTCCATGTTATTTCAATGTCTCCTTCGCTAACATCGCTACTTTGTAACTTTCCGTTAAGAAGTTGTGTGATTTCTATTCTGTTTTCCATGTTATTTAGTTTGGACATACTAAACTCGCTAGTGTTTTTCCTTCCCTCTAATTTTTTAAGAGCCAACCTTAGGGACACTATGACAGGGTTGTCGTCGGAGTTCAAATCTGCTCCAGAATATGTTGTTGCTGATCTAATACTGTTTCGAAAACGCTTTTCAATCATAATGTAATCAATCTAGTTCCGTATAATCTTTTCCGGAGTGTCCATGTTTGATCTCCACGTTTAGGTAGCTTAAAGAAGGTGTTTGTGATTATTAGGCCCTTTTTCTGACAAAACTGCACCAGTCTATCACCCCGTTCATTCGGTACACCAAGTCCGTATCTACCAACTATATCTTCTCTCGACACATTTCCGTTAAAGTCGCCCATTACCACGGTATTGTCAGATTTATTAATCAGTCTCATTGCTGCTCATAAAATAAAAAAAATGTATATTTTATAAAAATTTCCAAGATGTGATTTAAAGAAATACTCCTGACCTGTTATCTATATTAAAATTTGGCACCGCACTCGATACCACAAAAGGGTTTTAATGCCCTAGGTAGCGACCCTCATTATTGAAGCCAGGAGCCAAACGATAGATCTTGAAACATACTTTGTATTGCAGCAGCTTCCGATCATTCCATATAGTCTTGTTTGTCCTAGGCATGTTCCGCAATATAATATCTCGACGTTTTCCCTTTTCGTCCGCTTTTATATCCATTAAATCCAGCTAAGAAAAAATAAAAACATGTCTTGAATAAGTAAACAGCACCAAAAGGCACTGATAAATTCCGAAACTTTCATAATAATTATAATTTTGTAGCGGTTTTGTAAAAGTTATTTAAAAATTTAAATTTATTCTTTATAAATTCTTTGTTAAACTGTTGCCAGCAAAGAAGGATTATTAAAAAGTTTTACTTTGTAAAGGAAAATTTGACTGAAAAAAAATCACTTTGATCATTTTATTTCCTAATTCTTAAATCGTCGTTTTTTATAAAAATATACTAAGTGACGTAGAAGTTTAATCTAAGAATTTACATATTTCAACACATGTTCCTAAATCAGCGTGTTGACAAACTGGTCAATAGTTGCTAAAATAATCATATTAATTGTTTGACTTAGTCGACAATGTTATTGTAAATATTATTACGTTAGGAAAATAGGTTAGGTTTAATTTGTGTATTTGTACACCGTAAATGTTGAAAATAAACCAGTTTTAAACCAAAAGGGTTTTACTCACCATATTATCTATTTCAACCCATGAAGTAGCAATTGTAAGGGGTTGTTATCATTATCAGCAACTACCACAAAAACAATTGGTTAGTACAACCACTCTATTATACATAAATATAGAGGGTTGCCGCCAATATTAGTTAGTGAAACTAACATAAAAAGAGAAATACATAGAAATAATGGTAAAATTTTTTCTTTGTATGGAAACTTATCTTGATATGCAGAAATCTGCCTCTGCTGTCATCATCATGTTTGTCAGCGCTTTTTGCAACCGCACATTTTAAGTCGTTATGAGCCAAGCCAAGCTAAAATGGAAATTCGCCGGTCATACTTTAAGACAGAAAGACAATAGATGGAACCCTGGTAACACAAACGAAGAAGAAGAAGACAGCAAATGAGATGGACAGACGACTTAAAAAAGCAAGCCGGACATAGATGGGTACAGACCGCTCAAGATAGAGAACAATGAAGAAAACAATGGGAGACCTATGTCTAAAGATGGATTATTGAGGCTCATTAGATAAAAAGATTTATTTACGAGTTTTATTTGACCCACTTACCTATGTATATCCTTTTTTTTTTGTAAACTTGCTTATCTATAGGAGCAATGTTCAAAGCTAGTTTCTAACGACATCGCGGAATGTTTCTGCATTCAACCTAGCTACAGATGCAGTGGCGCCCTCAATAACCCACCCCCTACTCTTCGGCATAGGTATCAGCTCGGCATTTTTGCTCGCTGGTACGACTACTAGCCTTCAAGTGAACTCTGGTAATTTTACTTCAGTTTTTCTTAATTAATTATTGAATTTCTTCTTACTTAATTGCGAGATTTTGATGTGAAATACCAGCATTACAATATAAACGAATTATGTAAGTTCAAGATAAAATTAGGTGTAAGAATATCCATCTGACCAAACTCTCGCCTAATAGTATTTTAATTTTTTTGTAATATAAGACATTACTTATTTATTTAATAATAAAAATAATAATAATAACACATAACTGGAGGATGCCAAGCATTTGCCGCAACCGAGTATAAGGAAAGACACGACACAGCCGCTAAGATACTCCACCAAGAGTTAGCAGAAAAGTTAAACCTATTACAAGTAGGAAAAGTGCCTTATTACAAGAACAATCCGGAGCCTATTCTTGAGAACAACCAGTTCAAGTTATATTGAAACCGAACGGTTCTCACGGATCAAAAAGTAGATCATAATAGACCAGACATTATACTAATAGATAACATTCCAGGCGAACTACACTAATCGACACTGCTGTACCCAACAACAACAACCTAATGCCAAAATACAGCGAGAAGATCGCCAAATACAGAGATCTGGAGGTCCAAACAATGGGCAATGAACAGCGTCCAAACGATTCCCCTAATAGTGTCAACAACTGGAGTGATACCAAAGAACCTCCTGCAGAACATCAAGGGACTGGGCCTTAGTGAGCATCTGTATAAACCGATGCAGAAAACAATTCTCCTAGCAACCGCGCGAACCGTCCGAAAGTTCGTAGGAAATACAGCAGACAACGTCACCTAGGACCCGATAACATGGAAAGCGTTCTCACAGAGCTTCATACTTTTGGTGTCTTTGTATGCCTGGTATAAGTGAATAGTCCCTGGAGTGAGTGCGAAGCCATTTGGCTTGTAAATCATAATAATAATAGTAGTATATTAACGGGTCAAATAAATTCAATCCATTTCAAAAATAAAAAATGCAAACACTATTTAAAACAGTCAGAACAAAAAAACTTACAAATCTAAACATGCATTAAAGGGCTTCAAAAGACAAGTATTGACAATTGACAAGATTAACTAGTTTTTGTTAGAATTGTAAAATTTTTAATTTAAAGACATTAACTGGAAAATGAAAAATATCAATCTCGGTAGGAACTGAATTCATTTCCCTACACATTCGAGAAATAGGACTATTAATGCCATAATTCGTTCGGTGATATATCACATCAAACAAGTTGTGCGCTCTAAAAGCTCTTTGAGGAACCGATAATCCAATATTATTGAGTAATTCAGGAGAATCAATACAAGAGTTAACAATCCTATAAAGTAGAACTAGGTCAAGATATATACGCCTCGCACACAATGGTAGCAACCTCAAAGCATCGGTAGTATCACCATATACACACCACTCCTGCTGCATTCCCTGTTTAAAGGCAATGAAACTTAAAAACTTTTTTGTACTCTTTCTACTTTTTCTTTGTATGTAAAATAATAAGGTGACCAAACTTGGGACGCATATTCTAAAACTGATCGAACTACAGAGCTATCACTTTAAAACAGTCTACACTATTAAAATCTGTAAACATTCTCTTCACAAACCCTAGCAACTTCAAACCCCTGTTTACAATATTATCAATATGTGTGTCGAAGCAAAGGGCCAGATCAAATATAACACCCAGATCCTTCACACATTCAACGCGATTAATCATGTTATTATCAAGAAAGTAATCAAAAGTTATTCAATCCCTTTTACGATAAAAACTTATAATGGAGCATTTATTAACATTGAGGTGCATAAAATTTAACTTACACCATTCAAAGAATCGAACTAGGTCCTGCTGAATGCCCTTGCAATCGTTGCTACTCCCGACAACCCAAAATATCTTTAAATCATCTACATAAAGAATACATCTACTGAAAGTTATCCTGTTCTCAATATCGTTAATTAAACAGTTAAAAAGGAGCGGAGCGAGGTGAGTACCCTGAGGAACACCAGAGTTAACACATATATCAGATAATTCACAGTTATTAATTTTTACTCACTGTACTCTACCAGACAGGTAACTATTTATTCATTGTAGAAATGATCCATGGATGCCCAAGCCTTCCAGCTTGTAAATAAGAAGTTGATGGTTAATCTTGTCGAAAGTCTTAGAGAAGTCAGTGTAAATAGCATCCACTTGACACCTCTCCTCCAAAGCCTCTACCAGGTACTGCTCATAAACAAGCTGATTAGTAGTAGTCGATCGACCTGCCATAAAGCCATGCTGTGAAGTTGCTAACGCATGCCTAAAAAGAGGACACATCTTTTGGTAAACAATACCCTCAAAAATCTTACTAAATAGTGAAAATTTCGAAATACAACGATAATTTTCGACGTTAGCTCTGTCTCCATTCTTATGGATTGGCGTAATATAAGTAGTTTAACATACTTGATAAAGAAATATTAAAAATCTGAGCCAACACTGCAGACAAAACACCCTGAAAATTCTTAACAAATATGACTGGTATCGCGTCGGGTCCGGTATCCAATTTACTGTTTAAGTGATCTATTGCATTAAACACATCCACCGGCTCAACTTGAAGGGAACTAAGGTTTACAGTTTTCATGTAATTAAAAGTACGGGTCTCACAATGCTCATGCGCATTTATTTGTTTACTTAATTTATGTGACACTGCATGGAGTTCCTCAGCTACTTGTGTCCATTCCTTACTCTTGAACTCGTTGCTCTGCTTCGGTCTGACTAAATATAGATAAATGACGTAAAAAATTGGTATCGTAAAACAGTATTTTTAACACTGGCAGTGCACGATAAAAGTTTAAATTGTACCTTCAATAATCCGTGTAGAAAAAAAAATATATAATATGTCGTTTAATTTAATCTAAAATATAAGTTTCTGAATACCTCGTAAATATATAATTTTTTTCTTCACTTATTTCATGCGAAACAAAACCTATAAAAGCTGTTATCGGTCTTTACCACCCACTAAAACGATGAATGCAAATTTTTACGACTTCGATAGCGAAAACGCAATTTTTTAATCGGTTGAGTGTGAAAACGATAAAAAATTCTGCAGCGCCAGCTAATTTTATACCGAGTAATCACAACTTGGACTTTGAGTAATTAGCTGTTTTCGGTGTAAAAGCGCTGCGAAATGGCTAGCTTTAAGAGACCGTTGCATTGGGGATAATGAGATTATTACTTTGAAAGTAGAAGTTTTACAAGGATTTTTTATTATGTTATGGAATAATCCAGAAGAAAAAAAGGTCCGGAATAAATGTAATTTTGACTGTTGATGGTGATGTCAGCAACTGTTAAATGATGATGTTACTTCTTATAATTTATTTAAATAGAAATTAATGATTACAAATATCTAACAATACATACAGGATGTCCGGAAAAAGCCTGTAAAATGTTTGATAATAGACCCTTTACGTCAGAATATATATATATATATATATATATATATATATATATATATATATATATATATATATATATATATATTGTATAAATAAGTGTTCAGACTCAGTTTTACTTGAGATAAAAAGAGAAGAAATCAGACACAGAAAGGTTAAATGATGTATTTTAATGGTTAATATGCCAGTAGATCTGGATTAGAATAGGACAAAATTAGATTTAAGTATAGTATAAGATGTATTGTTTAAATCGTAGTGTAAATAAACATTATGTATCTAATTCCTAATCAAAGTCATTGAAACTATCTTTGCTCAAATTAATTATAATTGGTTTCTCTATCTCACCGATCATGAGATCGAGTTCTCACATTTTGTTTTATTCTTTTATTACATGGATTTTTCCCAATTTTTCGCAGTAACTTTATTCAAAAAAATCTTTCAAAAGTTTAGTTAAATTACTAATTTTGTTAATTGTGTTATTTCTAGCAACTCTACTTTTTACTTGAGAGAAATATTTACTTCTCCAACGGACAGTTTCCGGACGATCTATAACAGGGGTCGGCAATTAATTTCTCGTGGAGTCCGGATGATTAAAATCTTTCATTCGGGAGTCCAGAAAAAAAAATTAAAAGCAAATTTGTATACTAAAATAGGAACGTAGGATGTATTACATCATACATATTGTACAATAGAAACAAATGGATAGACGTAGCCGGTCCAGATTTATACCCTTCACGGTCCGGATCCGGACTGCGGTCCGCCAATTGCCGACCCCTGATCTATAAGAACAGATTTTCTATCTGGTTTTTCCCAGCAAAAATTAAGTTCTCTGAGCAATTTCCAGAGATCAGTTCTTTTAATTTCAGGTAAATCGCGATCTTCATTGATTTTAATTAGAATTTTGTAGACGGTTGGGATCTGCTTCTCATAATAAAATGTATATACAACCCCTTCAATTTGCAGTTTTCATTTCTTCTTCCAACGAGCTTTTTCATCTGCCTATGATCGAATGTGGCTTGGGAGTACTAACAATTCCAGTCGTTTTTCCTCCTTCAATATTCGGTACATAGTAGATTTTCCAACTCCTGTCATGTTGGGACACATCTCAACAGAGCTTTTAACATTATTATCTAGATATTGGTATCTTAAGGCATCATAAACATTCATCGTAATAAGTTTTTCGTTGAGGAAAAAATGCCCTGGTTTAACGATGTTGGAATAAATATAGATGAGGAAGCCATATCTTTTTGGTATCTCACTAATCTCAAAAAATATATAAAAACAAGCACAAACAAGATAAATCACTAAGGACATACTGTAAGGTTTCTTTGCTCACTGACAGAAATCAAATTGAACTATCAAAATTAAATATAATTAAATATAATTAGATTTACGGCAGTCCTCAGTTATCTGCGTACCTGGAGCAGGTACGTTGGAGGTTTCGGTAACAGTTTTATTACTCTTTCTAGTTCTTGAATCGAGTATATGAATGTGTATGCTTGCGATCGCCCCTCCCCTTCCCAAGAGCTTTGAGTTCAGGAATATAGAACCCATTCTGCCTTTTATATCAGGAATGAATATGCTGCTTGCACTCCCCCCCCCCCCCCCCGTTGACAACTTGTTTTTCTTGCCATACTGTACTTTTGTGATATCACCGCCCCCCCCCCCCCCAAAGAGAGAGGCTGGATCCGCCCCTGGTGGGTTTATTATGTGTGTATATATATATATATATATATATATATATATATATATATATATATATATATATATATATATATATATATATATGACTTTGGAGGATATATTCACGTCAAACGGATAATAACTCTGTCTAATTTTGATCGCGATGTTCAGGTTAGTTCAGGTTAGTGTGGAGGCTGCAGAAAAACAAATATTTGGCTTAAAATAGTTATAGCAGGAAAAAGACTGACGTATTTAATTACGAATAGGCTCAAAATATTTATGATTGACGTACTTTAAAAGAAGGCATAATTGATTTGCCAAAATCAAAATGGTGGACACAAAATGGCGACCGAATTACCTGAAATCATCAGCAAATGAAAAAATTAGTACTTTGAATTACGTTTTTGACTTAACGTTTTAGTATATTGTCAGGATTCGTTAGTATTTTATCCGGCAATTCCAAATGAGATGTCAGATTCGCCAAAATCAAAATGCTAGACTGTAAATGACGGCCAGATTGCTTCAAATCATCAAAAAAAGTGAAAGAAAAAATCCGAACTCTTAATTACTAATATGAGTTGATACAAGACCACGACTTTTTCCACTTGGATGGCGTAGTCCTTGCGAAAATCCTTCCGTGAATTCCTGCTGCGAACTTTTAACTTTCAGGTTTTGTCATACCTTCCCAACCGTGTGCCCTTCATTGAGCCATATTTCGTGAGTGTAATACAATTTTTTCCCTTTTTTTATGGTACTAAATGAGTCATTGACAAAAATTATGAACTTCAAGCATAATTACTGCTTTATTAAGCACTGAATTAATATCAGACTTTATGATACATCCTCATCGTATACACAAGTCTTTCTCAATCATCAAAAAATATATAAAATTTCACAAATGATTTAAAATACGATGTTCTCAATTCGAAAATACTAAACTCCGTTTCTACAGACGGTTTTAAGTATCGCTCGGATATTTCGACTTGAAATTTATAGCTAGAAAGTAGTAAAAGTCGTTTACGAGAAAGGCGTTCCAAATATCTATAAACGGTCTAAAAGTGTACCAGTTACAACCAATATTGTTAAGTGTATATTTGCCTTTTAAAATTGTGAAATGTTCAGAAGTAAAGTGTACTCTCTAAAATGGCTTACGTTCTATAAATTATAAATAGAAAATATGGGTTAGGCTAGTAGACTAGGAGCTAGCGAGGTTTTTGGATAGCATCACTTAAGAGTGAATAAATTTCTTACATCGGTCAAATAAGTATTTTGCCGGGACACTGAATCATCCAGGCAGAGACCCGGATTTTCGGGTAATATAGGCCTATAGAAATAAACCGTATATGTTGTCTGTACGAGATTTTGTATCATAAACTTTTTGTATACAATTAAAGGTCAAAGAATGCATTTTTTGCACTAATTTTTGAACAAAATGGAATAGCCATCTAGTAGAGAATTGAAAAACCTACAAATTGGTTTTTTAACGATCTCGATATTTTAATTTGTTGCTGAGAAAGATGCAATACAAGGTCAAAATTGTTATAATATTCAATTAATAATAACTATTGCTAAATGTAACCTACAACTTTGTTGTTACGTAAAAACTTGGGTCTTTTAGTGCTTATTATATGGTAAAAATTTTAGATCGATTCATCAAATAGTTTGTGCAAAATTTAATTTGTTTATCACAGGCGAGCGAAATTTGCAATAACATTCTAGCTCCATTGATGAAGGTACACCGATTCTAAGCACATCTCATGAAAGAGGAACTCTTCTTCTATGAGAAGTATTACCTGGAATTGAGGTAAATTAATTTTAAATTTGTTTAAACTTCATTAGAAAACCACTATCATTTTGACTTTGTAAACAAATTAAATAACCTTTTTTGTTTTTGCCGATAAAAAAACTCCGTTTTCATATTTGGGAAGCTGGTATTTTTATAGTAGGGGAGCCCAAGCGTGGATTTTGGGATTTTTACAAGCTCGGCAGAATACTATAAAGGAAGAAAGGTTGTACCCTGTCATGAACTATCAACCTGTTATGAACGTTAAATATAGGGGGGTGCGTCTAGGGCAGCCGATCAGATTAGCAAAAAAAAATCGATCCTTAAGACAAGGTAAGTTAATTACCTGCAGAAAAGTGTACATTTCAATATTCTGACGGTTTTAACGTGACATAAAAAAATGAGCGAGTGACAAAGTTGCAAAAAAACGTCACCTGGACATATTCGAGCGCGGTTGAATTTTTTTTTATTTTAATGGAAATCATGTAAGGATCACGGAAATAATATAATCTGACGATTTTTGCAAACCGAAAAAGCTAATAATGTATTTCCCACTCCGCGCCTCTCTCCCCTTCTCACTCTTTCTCTATTTCTCACTCTCTCGCACCGTCCCCACACTACTTTCTGCCGCTATGATGTTATTCCAGCTGATCACAACAACGCGTTTGTGCTCTTAGATGTATAATGTTTGTTTATTGTATTTTCAAAAAGTTTAGTGAATTAAATACAGTAAGTTTTATATGTATTACTACAATGAGTGATAATAGTGATAAAAGAGTGAACTGTGTATTTTGTGGTCAAGAAATACATGAAAAATTAATAAAATTTACACCAGAAACATTAAAAAGATGCATGATGATTTTGGAGTATCGCCGAACCAAGCCGGTTCGAATAAAATCACACAGCACCTACACGAAATTGAAATTTCAGAGGAAACATCATTAAATGACGGCTATCACGCGCAGTGTTATTATGACGCTTGTAACTTGCTCCCATGCCAATCAAAGCTACGGCAACAATTATTACGAACGCAATACATCGCACGCTTATGGAGGATTGCCCACTTTCGAATCGTCACTGAGATGTCGCCAGCAGATTTCGGGTGGAAAAATGTGATTGGAAAGTTAGAGATGACTTGGTTCGTTGGAAATCAACTCCCAGAAGCATATGAAGATATTGTCATAACACCTGACATTTTAGGGAATACTCCAGATTCAGATATGTTTTCTTTTTAAAATACTAATAATATCATGAAATAAATTAAATATTGTTAAGTATCATAACCATTTCTGATTACAGATACGCAAGATGTAGATGAAAATGACCAAAATGATTCGAACTCCCAATCTGAAGACGATTCCACTGATGATGATGAAGATTAAACGTCTTTTTGAATTTTTTTTTTCATTCAACATTCTTCTCATAAATACATGATAAAATTGTACATGTATATATTTTTCTATGACATTATATATTATTTGCTGTTCATTGAAGTTATTCCGTTCAGTAATAAAAAAAATTAGACTGTTAGATTTAAAAAATTCCTCCACATAATTGTCAGATTATAGGTCTACACGATAAGGATATCATGCTGAACCGACTGTATATAAATCTGACGCGCTCGAGTATTTCAAGGTCAGGTTTTTTTTACACTTTCAAAAATCGGCTATGAGTTCTAGTTGCGTCAAAATCGTCAGTCTTTCTAATATGACATCTTTAAGGGTTCACTTAACATTCTCCCTGAATATCTGACGCGCTCGAATAACTTTTTTTTTTAATTTTTTCCACCCCTTCGTGTGGCCACCCCCATCTAGCAAGCCGTCAGATTAACATCCCTCCGTTACCAGAAACAGGTTGCGCGTATACATTGTTAATGTCTGACGCGCTTGAGTATATCTTTGTGACTGATTTTTTTTACATTTTTGAAAATTTATACTCGCTTCCCCCACCAGTATTTAGGCATACATCATATAAACTTTTTTTCTATTTAGCATCTAATCTTCACAATCCAATAGGTCCCGACAACGCTCGAGTAACTACTCATTTAGCCTCTTGGGCTCCCTTACTATTAGACGAATTCAGAAAAAAAAAACGGCTTAGGTCAATATGCGCCAAAGTTAACAATTTTTTTTAATTCATTTCTATATTGTTAATAACAATTAAGAAACGAAACTAGCGCCATTCGAAAGTTTAAGAGTTTAAGTTTAGGTGTGAGTTGTCCGGAAAATGATAACACAACAACAAAAGCTTCAGAGAAGTTTAAAAAATGTTAATTGTTTTAAAGACGACTCGGCATGAAGATGAGTTGCTAACAAATCCGCGCATTCAAAAAATGAAACAGCAACTTCAAACTGCTACCATTAGCTATATCTCCGAAAGTTGTTGACGAATTTTGATGATTTTCTTTTTAACTTGTGTACCTTTCTGCGTACATTACAAATATGCATACTATTTATTTATTTGTTTATAAATTAAACATTTAATTCGTTTAAACATTTTTTTCCACACAATTTTTCATTAAAAATCAATATTTTTTTTGCTATTTTTATTAGCAAACATGGTTATAAGTCAGGAAAATTGAATAATTAAATTATTGTTATAAAACTTTAATATTCGTTACATTGCGTGTAAGAAAAAGCTGTATACGTAAGTATTATTTACTACCGTAATATATACATGTTATAGCAATATATGATACATTGAAAAATTATTATATTTTTAAGATTTTCATAGTTAAAGATAGTAATAGGTTTTGAAAGTAAATTATATTAAAAATGCCAGCTTCCTAAATATGAAAACAGAATTTTTTTATCGGCAAAAACAAAAAAGTTATTTAATTTGTTTACAAGGTCAAAATGATAGTGTGTTACGTTTTTAATTTTCCTGTCTAATTTCCTATCTAAAATAGTAATGTTTACGCTTACCTCCTCGATCATTTATGTGTTTTGTTTTTTTTTTTGGTTTGGGAACACATTAACAAATGAAAGAAAACGTTGGCAGTATATCTTGTTTATTAGAATTAGGTTCACAATTATGGTATTATAATTGATGGTCATTGTCCAATGGTCCTTGTTGTTGTTTAGTTTAGTTCGTAAGGCTTCTCTCCTTTGTATCTAAAATATAGAAATGTATTAGTCTTGTACAGAGTGGTTCGGTATAGAATATTTAGTTAGAAATTCTTAATTTAAATTGTCTTTTACGGTTATTGTTACCTTCATCGAGACATCTCGAGTGAGCAGATAATCATTTGGCTGCAGGATCGACAGATTTCTGAGTGGAAGCTCTCTGGATACTGTTGGATCTTCTATGTCTTCTAGGCAGTTTAATTTTCCCATTGTGTCAGTTATCGTGCGACTATGAGAGATTCTATTAAGCTAAAAATGGAAAAACTACCTTAGTGTCAAATGTAAATAAAGTTTAAGGTCTACGCGACTTTTCTTGCGAGATAGCTTTACTGCAACAAAGCCTTTTTATTGCTATAAAATTTTGAACGTACCACAATTGTCCTAGTTACTTGCTAATAAAATTTCTTATAATAATTTTAAAATTTCATATTTTTATTTTTCATTGCTTTGAAGCTTGTCAGTTGTCAGTCGATAGACAGATCCCTGTATCTTTTCCCGCCGTTTCCGTGGACGTTTTTCTGGGGACATGAAAAAAATCTGAGAGTGATAAGGACTTTCCTTGCAGAGTTGCATCGAAAAGGTCACTTGGCAATTTTGCTAGTTTTGAATTGAAAGTTTCGGGTCCCTGACCAAATTTATAGTAACTATGTTGTTAACAGCTGTATGCTGATTTGGTTTGGTCAGTTCGGGAGACAAACCCGATATCAAATTTTGCTATTTTTTTTCTGTTCCACCACGAAAAGGCCACATAACATCACTGGTAAGTCTTTGTTTTAATTTTTGTTTTAATTCTCAAGTGTTAATAATTGTGGGTATGTTTAAGAAGAAAAGAAATGAGTAACCTACCTCACTCGTAACATAAAAGGTTGAGTTCTTTCTAAGTCCATCTTTTGTTTTAGGCCTTTTTTTCCTCTTTTTTTCTTTTTTCTTTCGTTGCCCTCTTGCTGACTTCTCTACGGTACCTGCCTTGGCTACTGTACATACCAGACCACTCGGGCCTTCTTGCTAATATCTCTACGGCACCTGCCTTGCATGCTGTCCATACCACCACACCGAGCGATCCAGAGCCTCAACATCAGAACATCGAGAAGCCGCCGTTAATCAGATTTTATGTATCTGTGTCGTTTTCAGGGGATCATAGACTTTAGTGCCTTCGGCATCGCCTGTAAAATTTAATGTTTCTTTTCTTTTGGATATAAAATTAATGAATAATCAGTGTACTTACCTTGGTAAGATCTATTGCGTTTCCTCATATGGTACAATTAATCAAATCTTGCAACCGTATGCAGTTGATATATTTCACATATGAAAAAGGGCACATTTGTTAACTCAGGCCTATTTACGCGGGTAGAGTGAACTTAATACTATCATTTTATATATATATATATATATATATATATATATATATATATATATATATATATAATACTCATTTTATGAGACTATTTATTTAGTTTTGAATTGTCAAAAACCAGCTGACTGTCCCAGGATAATTCCTTCGAACAGAGAAGCGCTAGGCCACTCTCGGTGGTTACATTTACACCGTAACACGTAAATATAGATACTTGTGTTTAAATTTTTTTGGGTGTTTTCTTGGATTTGAATTAGATTTCCTGTTTTATTTGTAGATCGGTCTCTGCCTTAACCTTTAGGGCACCAAAACAGGTGGCGCATTTTACCTAGACCACTCTCCGTTCCCTTGGGAGCTAGCTGGATGAGCCCTAAAAGGTAGAGACGACTCAAGAGCAACCTGACAAGTATAGATAAACATCTCTTTCTATCTTTTACAAGTTAGGTATCATATTACAAATTTGACACCTCTTCTCTTCTCCCAACGATTATTTTTTTTATAACAAATTTGTCGCTGGTGATTTATAGACAATTGATTATTTTTTTCTCTAACAAGTGGTTTTCTAATAAAGTTTAAACAAATTTAAAATTAATTTTCCTCAATTCCATGTAATACTTCTCATAGAAGAAGAGTTCCTCTTTCATGAAATGTGCTCAGAATCGGTGTATCTTCATCGATGGAACTAGAATGTTATTGCAAAATTCGCTCGCCTGTGATAAAAAAATTAAATTTTGCACAAACTATTTGATGAATCAATCTGAAATTTTTATCACGTATTAAGCACTAAAAGATCCAACTGTTTACGTAACAACAAAATCGTAGGTTGCATTTAAGAATAGTTATCGCTAATTGAATATTATAACAATTTTGACTTTGTTTTGCATCTTTCTCAGCAACAAATAAACATATCGAGATCGGTGAAAAACCAATTTGTAGGTTTACCAATTCTCTACAAGATGGCTATTACATTTTGTCCAAAAATTTCTTTAGTTTGCGCTGGTAAGCAAAAAAGTGCAAAAAAATGCATTTTTTCACCTTTAATTGTTTACAAAAAGTTTATGATACAAAATCTCGTGCAGAGAACATATAAGTTTTATTTCTATAGGCCTATATTACCCGAAAATCCGGGTCTCTGTCTGGATAAATGCGTGTCCCCAACTAGGTTTTTTTTTCGCTATAACAGAATCGAATTGCAGAGTAAATTAACAACGTCTATAACTGCTACGAGACCCTAACCTAATGCGTATTTTCAACACACTTGACCTCTTTCTTTTTTAAGAAATTTTACGAATTTGTAATAAATATATTTATAACGTGTTATTTTGTTTTCAGGGCTGGGCTTCAGACTCTTCCCCACAATGCCAAAATGCACTATAACTACGCTAATTTCCTTAGAGACTCATCGAGGCATGAGTTAGCCAAATCGCATTATTACATGGCTTTAAAGTAAGTAGCATACACAAGGCGTCCGGTAAGTATCTGTTAATCTCTCGAGAGCTACTAACACTTTCTGTACATTTTTTTTCCTGAAGTTTATCCTGACAGAGAGATCGGGCCCCAAAAGGGTACGTAGGGATTTATGTTTTGAATTCTAACTTTAAAACCATTTTATATGCTTGAATTAAATTTTGGCGTATTGTATTACGGACAACCATTTATATCATTTAATTAAGGAGCCAGAAACGGACTCAACTCAACACAATTTGTTAAAAACTTTAATAAATTTCAGGCTTTCGAATCATACTTTTGGAAAACTCACGAAAACCATACTTTTCATTTATTTTGATTAAATGAACAATTTTCAAGATATAACGGTTAATGAAACAAATTAATACAATTAGTCTGGCAGTAGGAATCAGAATTAATTTTTTGTTGCTAAATCTAAAAAAAAATTAAAACAAAGAAAACGAGAAGAAACAAATAAACCAAAATAAAACATTTACAAATTGAACTAGCTCTACATAACACTAAAGCAGGACAAGAATAAATAAATAATGGTAATTTTCACTTTGGTGAGTGTTCAAAAGTTACCTACATTTCAATACAATTTATTTTTGTACAAATGTTTTCCCAGCATACTTGAAATAACATATCATCTTCTAGCCTCAACAGAATCGCACCATATTGTATGACAGATAGCCATACGTATATTCTTCCAATTTTAAGTGATTATATATATATATATATATATATATATATATATATATATCAACTAGTTAATATTGAGGTGTGCAGCAAGTGAAAGAGTACCCTTTAAAGTTAATCCAAGCTTTCGAAAATTTTTATTATCATTTTCATCTTCAGGGAGACTACAAAAATTACAAAAAAAGAGGAAATTAGTGAGATAAATTTTCCCTAATAGTATTGATAACTTACATCTTTATTTGAGGATGTTCACTAAGATGTTAAATGGTTTTATGACAAAGTACATTGGTAAAAGAGACTAAAAAAACTACGGTCACAGACCAATTCACAACAAACTATTACATCAAATTGATTTTAAAATTTAAATTAAAATAAAAATTTTTTAAAACAGGAGGAACCATTTTGTTCTGTCCCGAGTCACATGTAACTGTAAAATGAATTTGAAAATTATGAGGTTAGGAAATTTGTCAGCTGTCAGTAGGGCTGCAAATCTTATCCCATTAATATTTAGTTTAGTTCGGATGAACTGCATTTAAGGTTAACTATACAATAAATGGCCAGTGATGATGAAGTTATTAGGATAGACAAATGAAAATTATTTTTCCTTCCAAAAAATATGAAAAAAATTACTGAAAAAATTACTTTTATATTAGGAGTCAGCAGGGCTGTCCACTATTAATGTATTTTGTTAGGTTGAGATTGCAATTAAAGGTAATTATGCAATGTTTGGTCAGCCATACTGAATTATTAAATCGTTAATATCTAAGGAAAACTATCACAGAAATGTATCACCATTAATATTTCTGATACAATTCATACTATTAACATGAATGTTAACATAAATGTATCTAACAATGATCACCAATCTATAGCAGAAGAAGTTCTAACAAACACGGTTTAATTCACCTCGTTGCCATATATTAGGGAGATAACACCCAAACTTTCAAGAATTTTCACAAAGATTGATAATATTAAAATTGCTACTAAATCTATACTTACAATAAGCTCTGTGCATTCAAAACTAAAAGACAAAACACCAACTGGTTTTCAATCCAATGTTGTTTACAGCATTCCTTGCGCGGATTGTGACAAAGTGTATATCGGTCAAACTTCACAATCACTTAAAAATAGAATTACGTTACACCGAAGTGATTGTATACAACATCCTGAAAGATGTGCACTTGCTGAACATGCAAACAATCATTTACACAATATGGATTATGGGTCAGTGAGGATACTTTCAACTCAGTCAATCATTGCCAAGAAGCTTTTCTTAGAGATGGCCTTTATCTCACAAGAACCGAATAATTTAAATAAAAAGACTGATATTAAATATTTGAGTGAAATTCATTATTATCTTTTATTTTTGGATAACTCTTTAACTAGCTCTACAAATATTACTAACAATAATGATCATAGTTTTCCTTTGATACTACCGATTTAATAATTCAACATGGCTGACCAAACATTGCATAATTACCTTTAATTGCAATCTCAACCCAACAAAATACATTAATAGTGGACAGCCCTGCTGACTCCTAATATAAAAGTAATTTTTTCAGTAATTTTTTTCATATTTTTTGAAGGGAAAAATAATTTTCATTTGTCTATCCTAATAACTTCAGCATGACTGGCCATTTACTGTATAGTTAACCTTAAATGCAGTTCATCCGAACTAAACTTAATATTAATGGAATAAGGTTGGCAGCCCTACCGACAGCTGACAAATGTCCTAACCTCATAATTTTCAAATTCATTTTACAGTTACATATGACTCGGGAAGGAACAAAATGGTTCCTCCTGTTTTAAAAAATTTTTATTTTAATTTAAATTTTAAAATCAATTTGATGTAATAGTTTGTTGTGAATTGGTCTGTGACCGTAGTTTTTTAGTCTCTTTTACCAATGTACTTTGTCTTAAACCATTTAACATCTTAGTGAACATCCTCAAATAAAGATGTAAGTTATCAATACTATTAGGGAAAATTTATCTCACTAATTTCCCCTTTTTTTATAATTATTGTAGTCTCCCTGAAGATGAAAATGATAATAAAGATTTTCGAAAGCTTGGATTAACTTTAAAGAGTACTGTTTCACTTGCTGCACACCCCAATATTAACTAGTTTATCCTAACTAGTCAGCAACGACTACCCTTTCTATATATATATATATATATATATATATATATATATATATATATATATATATATATATATATATATATATATATATATAGTAACGAAGGACTAAAATAATTCGAACGCGTTTTTATAGAAATATTTTATCTATTTGTTAATCATGTTTTTAGTAAGATTCCAGACTTTTATTCCAGTAAGAGGATAATAAGACGAATTTTCGATAAAGTTCTAGCACGTTCTATTTTCAACCACAAAACCGCGAAAAATGGATTTTACATTCGGTCTTTTTATAAAAAAAAAGAAGCTTAAAAGTTAATTTTCAACAAAGTTCTAGAATATTCTATTTGAAAACTATAAGAGATAGTGTGTGATAGGGTGTTGACCAATATCGAAATGCCCCTAGAATTATTTCCGTTCGTAGCCTGGGAAGGAACGCCGACAGTCTTATAATTGAAGAGAAAGTGGCCAGATGGCTTGAAAACTATAACAGTACAATTTTAAAAACAAACACAGACCAGGAAGACTGCATAACAATGCATATTTCTTGTCAAGGAGAACATATAAGGAAGAATACAAGCACTGTAACAAAATAAAAGAAAGAGAAGAGTTTCCTATTCAGAGAGTTATAAAGTACAGTTCACATGAGAAAAGACCAACTTGAAGACAATGATCTGGCACCTTTTCTTCAACGTAAAAAAAAATAATGAAAGGCGACCTAGTTGGGACCATATTTCGGATAAAGGACTTACACTAAAGGCACTTTGGGTTCGGTGGGACTCACTATTGATTACCAGTAGCAAGAAAATTAAAATTCAGTTGGGAGTACCCAGAAACAAAGTTCTGATTTCACAATGGAAAGTCTGGTGCTTTTTACTGGATTAACTACTGTCAAGACGTAAAATCGTGGTGTAGACAGTGCTCTAAATGTGGAGCTAGCCTAGGTCCAAGCACAATATCTAAGGGAATAAGGAAGAAGAATATTGTTGGAATACCTTTGAACGGATGGCTACTGATATAGCTGGATCATTTCCAGAAACAAATAGAGACAAGAAATATATCTTTGTTCCTATTGATTATTTCAGTAAATGGCCTAAGGTATTTTCCTTCTCTAACCAGATAACCTCAACAACAGCCGAAACCTTATCCAACAATATGATCAGTCGATTTGGTATTCGCTTGAAGCTACATTCTAACCAAGGGGATAATTTTGAATGTAAACTTTTTCCAAAACTCTGCGATCTACTTAGCATCAATTAAACCAGGACAACAGCTTTACATCTTCAGTTCGCCTCTCAAAGCTGATAGACAGACATCAGAAAGATTGGGACAAATATTTGCCAATCTTCTTAATGGCCAACCGATCATTATATCAGCTAAGTTCTTGTTTGGAAGGAAACTTAGATTGCCTTGCGATATAATGTTCAGTTTCTTAACTGACGAAAGTATGGGGATTGAGGACTAGGTGAATGAATTACAAGATAATTTACGAGAACGCATGGCTCTGGCCACGGACAGAATGAAGACAAGATATGACATCAAGGCAAACTCGGCAGGCTTCCAGCACGGTGATAAAGTTTGATTATGGAACCCACAAAAGAAGAAAGGCAAATCACCTAAGTTGGTGCCTGCATGAGAAGGACTAAGCACTGTTCTCAAGCAAATCAATGACGTTGTTCATAGAATCCAATGAAGTCCCAACGCCAAAATAAAAGTAATACCATATTACAGAAGTATCGAAGCTGATCGTCATCATATCTTACAACTTTTGTGAGAAACATTTCATCTCGAAAATGCGTTCCTGGCTAGGTATTTCAGTGAATCAATGAATATATGACCTTCAAATTACTTTCAGGTGATTCACATTATGTATACTATTATGCTAAGGAACAGAAAAAAATCAATCAATGAATACGTTCAACTAAGTCCAATCGACAGCCAACAATGGGTCAGTCATTTTAAGGACTTACTCCAGGCACCAGCTACAGAAAACAACGTAGACGAAAACCAACAAGAAACCACAGAAGTAACAAATGTTAACATCAGTGAAACAGAGATGCACCTGACAATTAAGATATTAAAAAACAGAAAATCACCTGGTACCGACCAAAGAACGAAGGCCCCAGCTCACTGTTCTATTTCAAAAAATACTCCGCACAACGTCAGTACCCAACGAATGGCGGAAAAGCATCACAATTCCGATCCACAAAAGAGGATCAAGAAACAACCCGAAAATTACAGGGGAATCAGCTTACTGAACAGTTCAGCCAAATTGTTAACCAAAATACTGTCACAACGGATCGTAGACAAGTTAGGGGCGTGCGAAGAACAGCAGGGCTTCCGGAATAACCGCTCTACTATCGACGGTATATTTATTATCAGACAGCTGGTTGAAAAATCTATCGAATACGATAAACCGCTGTTTATTTATTTTGTGGACTTTACACAAGCGTTCAACCGAGTCAAACTGGAACACATAACAGAACTACTGCGAAAAAAACAAACAGACGAACTGAATTCCAAAAACACCATGGTAATTAAAACAAATAACACTCTAACAGAAGAAATCCCACTATCCATAGGAATAAGACAGGGCCTAAGTTCAACACTTTTCAATGTAATCATGGACGAAATCATTGATGAGGTAAAAAGCACAAATATTGGGTACCCAATGGGATACAACACCGTTCAGATTATATGCTTTGCAGACAATGTTGCTTTGACAGCAGATAGCGAGGACAACTTACAAAGAATGCTTTTCCATCTCAATCGAACAGCCAAACAGGAGAAAACCAACGTAATGGTAATAGCAAAAGAACCGGTAAGATGCAAACTAATGGTTAATGACAAACATATCGAACAGGTTGGGAAGTTTAAATACTTTGGAGCACATATAACAGGTAATAGGGCAGTAACGGAAGAAGTACGCACACAAGTCAACAAAGCTGCCATGACATCAGGCCAACTAAGAGACATAATCTGGAACAATAAACATATGACGGTTGAGAGCAAAGCAAGAATTTACAAGGTCTGTGTAAGACCGATACTGACCTACGGCGCAGAAACAAGAAATGAAACAACAAAGACAAAACAAATTATGAGAACCACAGAAATGAAAACGCTGAGAATGATCACGGAAACAAGTTTAAGAGATAGAATAAGAAACGCAAAAATACGCGAGGTCAGCAGAGTGGGGGATGTTGTGAAGTGGGTTCGAAACCGTCGTAGGCAGTGGAGAGATCGCGTGGAACGAATGGACGATGACAGACTAGCAAAAACCGTGATGAGAGAGAAACCAAACACCAAACGGCCGCCTGGGTGACCCCCCAAAAGATGGAGGGACAGCTGGATTTCGACCTCAAACGAGGATCTATGAGGCATTGTGTAGATAACAGAACTTGGTTCTACCTAAAAGAAGAAGATGTATACTATTAAATGTGGACTTTTCTCCGTTTTCGATTCCTGAAATAAAGAACAGATATTCCTATTTAAAAAAAAAATCCAGAGATATTTGAGTGGATCAATTAAATTGCCTCGTTGAATTTCTATTAGAGTCAAAAAAATTTTTATTAGTTATAAAAAAATATTTTTCTTTTATTTTAGATTATGGCCCACGTACGCCAGTGCTCACAATAATTTAGGAACTATATTAAAAAATAACCATGAAGCTGAGATGCATTTTTTGGCTGCAATTAAGTACGCTTCAAACCATGTTAACGCTCATTTTAACTTAGGACAACTATACAGGTAAACTCAAAAAAAAAATATTTCCTCAACATTTTCATTTTTTTACCTTTAGTTAGTGACATTTTAAACTTTAGAACAGCTTTATAAGCCAGACTTGACAAAAATTGAAGGTATGGAAGATGACGAAATGCCACGTGTCTTATACAAGGTGTTATAGAAAAAATTTCATATATTCAAATCTATAAATGGAAAACTCAATTTTAAAAAACGAAGGAATAGTTTTAGTCTACTAAGAAAATGGGACTCTTTATTTATAAAGTCCCCATTTCTTGCAATCGTAGGTAAAACGTCGAATAATAATTCCAATTTGACAATGTCTAAACCTAAGAAGCATGATTTTCAGCTGGGTTTAAAATTCTATTTTAGTGTCAGATTAACAAAAATATAAATTATTTTTTCTTGTGTTCATTTTCAAAGAAAAATCTAAATAACCAAAACTTCTTAGCACACAAATTCCATGCAATCGTTTGGAATATTAAGTTTATTATTGACATACCCAATACTTTAAAAAATATTTTGATTATAAAGATAATATAATAATAAAACTATGATAAAATAATTTTTAAATACTTTTTTAGAAAAAACAACAAAACAATGGAGTCCGAGAAAATGCTCAAACGTTGCATTAAGCTAGAACCAAATTTTACTCCAGCCTATCTGGAACTAGCCCGATTAAGAGGCCCAAACCATAAAACAGCATCGGGACTCTTAAGGAAAGTAGTGGAACTAAACCCTGATGATCCGTATTATGCGTCAAAGTTTGGTGAATGGTTATCAAAAAAAGGTAAAGGAAACTTCTTTTTTTAATACTTATTAAAAGAACCAACCTTCCATAGAATTATGTTTTTGGTACAAATAAGTGAGATCAGTTGTTTGTAAATATACTAGTAAATAAATAGTTGAACTCTCTCTCAACGGCTGAAGGTCGATGTACGTCAATTACGAGTAAATTACACTGGATAACGGCCAAAATGTATCTAAAATAAAATCGACTAAATCTTACAATTTTTGGTGTGCTAATTTTTTTAATATTAGTTCAAGTTTTAGATATACGTGATATCATGTCATATTTTAACAATGTAACCGCTAGAATGCACATGGTATATTTGTATTGTTATAACAATAGAGGGGCGCGACGTTGCTAAATATATGTTTTCCCCAATTTAAGAAAATTTTGCACAACTTGGCAACCTCACATGCGGGATGATCCTCCATATATGAAATCTCAACTCTGCAGGGCTTAAAATAAGGAAGATAGCCATTTAAATCCATGTAAATCGACTTTTATGTCTGCTTTGTATTGAACAACCCCTGTATACAAACAAATGACAAACGCCACTATTACGAGAATTCTCGAATATTCTCTTAAAAGCTCTACAAAGCGCAGAGGTTAGTCAACTGAAGTTAGTGAGTCGAATCGAATAGTTAAGATTATAGGATGTCTCGAAAATGTGTAAATAATCGAGATCACTTTTATTATGTTTGTCTCAGAAGCGGTCTATTACCTTATTGATAAAAAAGGCATATCAGATTTATTTCAGTTGCAATATTAGGGATCTAGACAAACGGTAGGCGCCGCATATCTGCAATAATGCATGCACTTCAAGTCTGAAAAACTATTTATATAGGAAAAAAAAACATGCGATTTGCTGTACCAATGATCTGGAGAGAGCCTTCAAATCATATTAATGATTGCTATTTCTGCATTATACCTCATGTTGGGAAAGGCACAGATATATCCAAGAAGAAAAAGTCGGTTATCAACTATCCAAATATATCAACTGCCATGAGAGCTGTGCCTCATAGTGACGAACCCTAGAAACATTCACATACGAATCAGACAATAAAGATTTAACGATTTCTCTAGAAGAAAATATACCATCAACATCAAGAGATTCTGAGCACCGGATCTGTAAGCATATTTTTTGACATTCCCTCTCCTTATCTCTTTTAGGACAGTGATATACTTATGTGTTACTATATAACGAACAAAGATGGAAGATCCTTATTATGACACTCTCTTTTTCTTTACTTCCATAGAATCGCAGCCCTGATTTCACATCCAACACACAAACTATAATTAGGAAGAATCTGAAGATTTGAAATTGTACTAATGTGCATGGGGGACAACCGGCTAAAATATTTTCAAGATGGCGGCACTTCCGGTTATACCGGAAGTAGATGTCAACTTGCTTATTTTAAGCGGAATACCCTATATATTATGGAATTTTTGATTTTTACATAAATTTCTAGACATATTTCATCTATAATGTTCTATACTTAAGTCTTACCGTTTTGGACATATTTAAATTTTTAAGTCAAAAATTGAACGAAATGCTACAACAGCTGTAGGCCTTAAAATGTGCTACAACAAAACAAAAATAATGAGCCACAAACAGGCAAACATAACAATACAGAACCAGATGATAGAAAACGTCGAATACTTGGGTCATGACATCAGAACAGAGAAATCAAACCAGGATGCTGAAATAAAAAGAAGAACACAGCTGACATGGGCCGCTTTCGGTAAACTTGCATACATCCTGAAAAATAATTCAATTCCCATAAATCTAAAAAGAAACGTATATCACACATGCATATTATCGGTGTGTACGTATGGATTAGAGACCATGTCCCTTACCAAAAAGTCCGCTAAAAAATTAGAAACAGTCCAAAGAGCGATGGAAAGAAACATGCTTGGAATATCATTAAGAGACAGGATTAGAAACACCGAGATAAGACGCAAAACGAAAGTCAAAGACATCGTGAAGGAGGTTGCAAAGATGAAGTGGTGATGGGCTGGTCACATAGCCCGATATGAGGGCCACAGATGGACACGAAGAATCCTGGAATGGAGACCGAGGGAAACAACAAGAATCACGGGAAGACCTCAAAAAAGATGGGTAGACGACATAAGGACAGTGGCGGGCAAACAGTGAATGAGATTGGCGAAGAATAGAGAAAGATGGAAACAATTGAGAGAGACCTGCATCCAGGAGTGGATGGACAGAGGTTGACAAAGAGAGAGAGAGATTTTCAAATTTAATATACCGGGTGTCAACGAATCTATTAGACAAGTCATAATTTCTAGAGTATTATGTGTATCAAAATGAGAATTGGTACAGGTAAATGATATGTGAAGGGGAGAGTTTTCCCATATTTTCCACTTTCCGGCCACGTTCGGTTTCACCGGAAATGGCCCCGGTTTTGAATTTTTAAATGGAACACCCTGTATATTTTAACATCTTTGGATTTCTGAGACAATTCTAGATCAGAATGTAACATTTTAAAAACTTTTTACGTTTACTTCATTTTTTTAGAGCCACTTTTAAAATTGCATCTAGGTGGCCCTGATCGGACGCAAACTAATCTAAAGGCCAAAATTTTAGTTACTAGTATGAAAAACAGGAATAAGACAAGTTGACAAAATTACGTTTTCATTTCTAACTATTAATTTTCAAATGGCGACCCCTTTTTGACAACTACTTTTCAAAAAAAGCATTATTTGAAAAATCTAACGGTACTAATTTATTTGCGATTGGATTAGACATAAGAACAGAAATTAAATATTATTAAGCAAAATACTGGATAATTTATTTACTTATGACAAGTACGCCATGGACAGCCATGATGCATAATAATTTGCAACTGTTTTTATCAAGTCTTCTTTGGAAAACAAAGCACTCAGTTAAGTAGATAATGACAGTGACATACGCTCTAAGAACAGACGTAAAAGTTTCTTAATTTTCGTTTAGTTAAAATTTTAGTTAAAATAATGTATACTCAAAGTGAAAAAGTGGAGATGTTATTAGTATTTGGAGAGTGTCATAGAAATTCAAGGAATGCTGCCGAGTTGTATGCTCATAGATATCCGAATCGGCAACATCCAGCCCATCAGTATTTTCCGTATGTCGAGACTCGTTTTAGGCAAAAAGGAAATCAAGAGGCGGAACAGAGGTTTATCATAAATGAAGAGAATGAGATTAACGTACTTGCTATGGTTGAGGTTGATAAAACAGTTTCGTTAAGAAAAATTAGTCAAGAACTGCAGATAAGTTATGAATCAGCAAGAAAAATACTGAAAAAGCATGGATATCGAACATTTAAATATCAGTTACATCAACATTTGTATACTGAGGATGGCGATAGACGGGTAGTGTTTTGTGATTGGCTGCTTCAAAATCATAGTTAACCCAAATTTTATCGATTTTATTCTATTTTCCGACGAATCCCGATTTACAAATAATGGTATGTTCAATAAGCAAAATACTCGGTACTGGGCCCAACAAAATCAACATGAAATGAGAGAGGGCAATTTTCAAGAAAGATTTGGCGTCAATATCTGGGCTGGTATCGTTGGAAACAGAATAATTGGGACAATATTGTTTCAAGGTCAGTTAACAGGGGTTAGGTTTTCTTCAAAATGAAATCGAAAATCATCTCAATGATATATCTTTAGCAGTTTTACGGCGAATTTACTTTCAACAAGATGGAGCACCACCTCACAAATACTAGAGAAGTTCTTAATTATTTAATAGAACATTTTAATAATCGAATTATTGCAACCAATGGTCCGGTACGGTGGCCAGCCCGCTCACCGGATCTTACTGTGCTCGATTTCTTTGTCTGGGGATATGTTAAAGAAAGGGTTTACTATGGAGCAGCCCCAGCTACTCTTGAAATATTAAAAGAAAGAATTTTACGGGCATTTAGAAGTATAACGCCCCAAATGCTACAACACGTGTTGAGAGAAACAATTGAACGAGCTGAAATGTGTCGTGAAAAAGAAGGAATGCACTTTGAACATTTACTACACTAAACTTTTTAACAAATTCAGCTACAGCTACAAATATTTTAAGTGCGTCGGCTAAGTTAGTAGTTTATTTTGTTAGTTTTTTGTTAATTTTGTTAAATTTTTAATCCCATTCCTGTCTTTCATACTAGTCACTAAAACCTTGCGATTGTATTTTTTTGACATCACCTAAGGCCGTTAGATTAGTTTGCGTCCGATCATGGCCACCTAGATGCAATTTTAAAAGTGGCTCTAAAAAAATGAAGTAGAAGTAAAAAGTTTTTAAAATGTCACGTTCTGATCTAGAATCATCTCAGAAATCCAAAGATGTTAAAATATACAGGGTGTTCCATTTAAAAATTCAAAACCGGGACCATTTCCGGTGAAACCGGAAGTGGCCGGAAAGTGGAAAATATGCGAAAACTCTCCCCTTCACATACCATTTACCCGTACCAATTCTCATTTTGATACACATAATACTCTAGAAATTATGACTTGTCTAATAGATTCGTTGACACCCGGTATATTTATGAGAAAATCTGTAAACTTATTCTTTTTTGTGTGTGTGTGTACTTTGATAAACAAAATATAGGACATATTAAAAAATGGAAAAAATCGGAAATCGCTCCGTAAATCCGAAACCGATCACGATAGCCGTAATTTTTTTCGCCATTATAATTTTCTCAAAAAAAGAGCTCGAAACTATTTTATCTTTTACTGTTTTCCAGATTCCAGCCTATAAAAACATCCAAAACGATACACCCTGTATAGTAATATATATTATTTAAGTTTTTTTCGCAATCGTACGTGCGCAACAAAGTTTGAAATCCAGAAAAATGACCCTTAACTATAAAATTGGTTCAATAATTGCTTCTCCGCCTCAAAGTTCCAATAGTTTCGAAGCTACCTCTAAAATATTAAATAACTTTTAAGAACACACGGTATTCACGTCAAAGTTACGGCAAGGGAACAAGCTCCGAACTATTTTATTATTCCGGCAAACTTTTCACTCGAAAGTGCTTTTCGAAAAACGTCAACTGTTTACTGGTGTAATATTTGTCTCAAATCTACTCTGACAGTCATTTTATTATTTTCCTCCTTCTTTGCTTTCGCAGGCAACCACTTGGAAGCTTTAAAATTTTATTGGACATCCCTAAGGATATGCGCTACCCACAGGGATTCAGCCATCGGGGTGTTTAGACATTTCAGGAAATTCGGACAGAAAGCCAGGATGTTCCAGATGCTTACGAGGTGAGACATGTTTTTAGTCGAATGAGATTTCTTTTTGACGGAAAGTGATGGTAAATTGAAGTGAGATGTTAACCTTTGAAATAAAGTAGCTTTTCTTACAGGTCTTAAAAGGTATCTCAACAAAAATTTGAATTTCAAATAGATTAAAAAAGACATTAATTTATTAAAATTCTTAGAGATTTTTGTTGATATACAGGGTGTCCATAAAGTACCTTCTAATTTCTTGGGAGAATACAGGGGAAGTCAAATTAATCCTACTTTGTCATAAAAAGATAAATTCCTAAAGTGTCCATATATATATATATATATATATATATATATATATATATATATATATATATATATATATGACACAAAAAATTTCAGAATTGTAAAATTAATAAAAAACATGCCACGATATTTTGTTGAAGTTATAGAAAAAGATATTGCCGTCTGGTACTCATTTAGTAGCTACTCCTTTTACTTTCCAACATGATAATGATACCAGACACACTGTAAATTTCTGCAAATGTTACTTGGAAAGTCTTGAAAAAAAGAAAAAATTTAAAGTCATGGAGTGGCCACTACAGAGCCCAGATGTAAACCCGATAGAATTATTATAGAATGAATTAAACAGCTGTTCAAATGCAACGTCCAGCATTGGTTTCTTACTTATGGGAAATCTTACAAGACCAGTGGAAAAAAATCAAGGCAGATACACTCAACAAATTAATTTTGTGAATGCCAGGAATCTACCAGGCTGTACTTAAAAGCGAAGGCTACCACTTAGATGAGAATGTTGAGACGTAACTATTATACTATCTAACAAATTGATATTTACTTTTTTCATTATAGTAATTTGTGAAAATTCTTTCTTTATATTATTCTGTCGTTTTCATTAACTTACGCTCCAAAACCCATTTTTTATGGAAATATGAATAGATCTCTAAGATTAATAGTATTATTTTGCATGAACTCTTGCATTTTTGATTCTTCTGCATACGTTGTCTTTAAAAACTCAATATACTTGAATTTCTTGGTTTTTGTAGTAGAAGTAAAAGATTGTGAACTTAGATCAGAGATAGAGAGCTCAAAATGGACCATTTGGGTTAATTTACATCCCGAAACTTATTTTTCAAGGAAATACAAAAGGAACTCCAAGATTATTATTATTATTTTCTATAATATTTAAGAATCCTGCATTTTTGATGCTTCTATACCAAATTTTTGGAAAAACAAGATACAATACAAAATACGAGATAATCATTGAATAAAAAACATTTCGTTGAGTAGTAATCTAAAAATCCTCCATTTTCGATTCATTCGTTATAACATCTTTAGGAGATTATGGAAATACGAAATAATCATTGAATTTAGATGCTTGGCAGTAATTTAAACTCAACTTACTAGCATTTCTTAGATTTTATATGAGAAGTGCAAGATTCTAAAATTAGAATGGAGAATAAAAGCCGAAAATGGGCTATTTGTGATAATTTACATCCGGAAACTTATTTTCAGGGAAATACGGAAAAATCTCTAAGATTACTGGTCTAATTTTGTAAAATAATTAAGAGTCCTTCATTATCGACACTTCATTACTAACTTCCCTGGGAAAACAAGGGAAACATACAAGATGGGAAATATTCTTTGAATTTAGAAATTTTGTTCTTATCTGGACTAAGTTTATTTGCATTACTTGGATTTTGTAAGAAAAATACAAGATTCTGGATTTAGATTAGAGACAGAAAGACGAAAATAGGCTAAATACCCTGCATTCAACATCTGACCTTCCGCCCTAGCTACCACCCCAGACGCGGAGTTCCCGACCAGTAATTAATTTCATGTACTAGCATTCTTATATCACCCTGTATAACAACAACTTGTTACACACCTAACACACACTTTCAGTGTCGCAATAAATCTAACTGAGAATTAAGGCCCTAATTGGATACACTCATTGAATAATAATTGCCATTATCTGTAAACTAATATATCGCTTGAGGGTATTCTAGAAGTCATATTCTTACACTACTTTCAGAGAAAGTCAAAAATGTGCCGAGATATACAAATATCCCATTTCTTGAAGTATATTAATACAAACGGTCCATTTTTGACTTTCTGCCTATAATCTAAGTTCAGAAACTTGTAATTCTAATATTAAAACCAAGAAGGGCCGCATAGTTTAGAGGAAATAAGAACAAAAAATATAAATTCAATGATTATTTCTTTCTTATTTTTGCAATTTCTTTGTTTTCCTAGTGAAGTTACAAGAGGAGTACCAAAAATTCAAGATTTTTAAATATTATATAAAATAGTACAAATAGATGTTGGAAAATTGCCGTGCTTCTTGGCGCGCCGGTCAGAACCTACGTAGAGAACCCTCCATATCAACCCGTTGAATATTGAAAATCACCCGCATCATAGGGCACGGACTTTAAACTAAATAAAGGATTGGACGTTTTTAGAAGGATATTTTTATTAAAAACTGTAGAGAAATATAATTTTTTTAAATAGAAATATAATTCATCCATGGGATGGGAATATAGATAGCGAGTATCTATTGAAAATGAAGAATTTATAAATATCTTATAAAATTGAACCAATAATCTTAAATATATTCTCGTACATCTCTGAATCAATCAGTTTTAGGAAGTAAATTAACAAAATTAGCCTATTTTTGTCTTTCTGTCTCTAATGTAATTCCAGAATCTTGTACTTCTCTTACAAAATCCAAGTAATGCAAATAAACTGAGTCCAGATTAGAACAAAATTTCTGAATTCAAAGAATTTTTCCTATCTTGAACTGTAATTCCCTTGTTTAAATTTTGAATTCTATGCATATTGATATTTAAGAACTGACCGCTAATTAGTTAGTAATGATTCATATTTATTTTTGTTTTCATTAAAAGGCTTAGTACCTAGTAAATGTAAATGTGAATTAAAATTGTCCCTTTGTTAAATAAAAGTGTTCTATTTAACTTCAACAAAATATCGTGTAATTTTTTTCATTAATTTTATAATTTTGAAATTTTTTGTCATTAAAAATAGGGAAAAAATTTTTTTCTCCAATTTTTTTTAAACTATATATCTATATTCTTTGCATAAAAACACGTATTTTTTCTATTTACACTTTTTTCTATTTAGTTTAGTTTTTTTCAAAAATGTGTCTAACTTTGGTCCAAATAGACCAAATTGGACGATCTGCCGCTCATTTTAAAGGGGAAGCAATACTCTTTCAAACTGTCTTTGTTTTAGTATTCTGCAATATTTGCACATGAAATTATAACAGTACAAATATCATCAAAATTTTTTCAATTTTTTACTTTTTTATAATATTGTTTAATACTTATGTTTATGGGTTTTGGAGATAATTGTAACGGTTTTTTGTAGATTTATACCTAAGTTTTAAGATACCGTTGGAATGTTTACGCTGCAACCATTTCTTTTGAAGTTATAAAACTTTTTGTGTTTTTAGATTTTCATCTAGGTATGGTAAAAATATGTACAGGGGAGGGTATATTAATAATTCTTGTTATTTATATAAACTATTTTGTTAAGTCCTAAAATATATTTTTTTAAAACCTTTATTTTTTTCTTTATTGATTAAATATGGAGGGTGGGAAATGTGGATTGCAAACATTAAAAAAAAAGATAGAGAACCATTGTGTCATGCTTTCAACAAATGCCTCCTCTTTCCCTGCACCACATCCACTTTTCTTCAAATCGATTATTCTAATTTTTTGACAAATTCTAGATGGCACACTTTATGGCGCAAGAAAGGAACCAGCCTGAAACAGGACTTCTACCTTCACGAATGGCACCTAAAAAACGAGCTCAGCGATAAAATCAAAGAATATTCATCCAGCCTGCATACCGTAAGTACCGTCACACACAGTAACTTTCAAAATTGCTCAAAATAAAAGTCAAAACGAAATATGCATTTTCAGAAAAACTTCTCATCCGATACTACGCAATCTCCAACCCGACGAAACCAAAAGGCAGAGAAACGAAGCAAATGGATAGTGCAGAAAAATAAAACCCTTAACCCTAACGAGAAAAACTACAAAGAAAAAATAGAAATCTTGAGAAAGAAGCAGAGAGAAAGCAATGAAGATGCCGATCAAGATACTGAAACGTTGGATTTTTCTAAGTTTGCCTTACTCACTTATTGTTAAAAAGAATAGTGCGCGGTTGAAAAAATAAGTGTATATTGAATTTGAAAGGACTGCACTATAGAATTTATAAAGACAGTGTTAATAAATTAATTTTTGGTCAGAATTACAAATTAATTTGCTTTCTAATAAATTTTGATGCCTTTTTTCGATGAAGAATAAAAATAGTGCATTGCAAGCATCAACACTAGCTCCGCCAAAAACAAATTCGATGAACAGTTTTGTAAGTAGGGGAAATTGGGGAGCTATTGGTCAAAAGTGGAAGCAATTGTATTAAAAGAGACTTTTTTAAATTTGTATTATATCGAAGGTTCCCGAGATAAAGAAAGCCGGTATGGGAATCTTGGTAATTCAAGGTCACGTATTTTTAATATTGCTTTTAGTGTTTTGAGGTTTTTTAAAAAACATTATGAATTCCATTTTTTCCTAACTTTAATATTAAAGTTATAGCAAAACCGATAAAAAAATTTTACAACAAATTTAAATGAGGTTCAAGATGCCTTTTTTTACTGAACGTTTCGTCTTCGAACAACCATCGTCAACTTCATTTTTATAAATACGATCCTCATTTGCTAATGTCTAAGTTCAAAGGCTCTTATTATCATTTTCTTTTTGTTTTTTCTTGAGTTTAGATTCTTTATTTAACAAAAAATCCAAATCATTTTGACGTTTCGTCTATTATTTAAGGCATATTCAAAGAATTTTTTGTTTTTTTTTTATTTATTAATCTTACTAAAAATATGTTTTATATAATTAAAAACATACACAAACATATTTACAATTTTAAAAAACAAACACTTTAAAAAACTATTCAAATTTCTAAAAAAAGTATTTAATTTTACCAGTACATACCTTGACATTTTGCTTATTTATTAATAATGAAATGAAATTTTTATATCGTCTATTTAGGTACTTAGGATACAGGGAATGCGACTGTGTTTTATTTTTTATATTTTACAATGAACCAAAAAAAAACCGAAAGAATGCATACATTTAATTTTATGTTTAAGAGGATATTTAATTTTTGATGTTTATTAACAGGATCGAATACTTAATATTTTTCTTTAAATTAGGCTGGTGTAAATATGGTTCAAATTTTCTCTATCCGTTCTGTTGTTACAGGGTTTTTATATTTTTTAACTTCTATCATTTCCTTTATTCTTATTACGAATTATTTAAAAAATTGCAGATAAAGGAAATGATAGAAATTAAAAAAGATAAAAACACTGTTAACGACACAACGGATATGGGAAATTTGAGCCACATTTACACCAACCTAATTTAAAGAAAAATATTAAGTATTCGATTCTGTTAATTTGACTTTGGCATCAATTTCTGCTTCGATCGAGATGAAAATTAACCAAAAAAATAGTAGTCACGTGATTAGCATTATCTGTCAAATTTTAATTTTTTTTTCATAAAAAATTTAAAATTGGGTTATATCGCAAAATATCGAAAAAAGTTGTTAGAAAAAGTTTTTCTAAATGCAATTTCTAGCCCATATGCAAAATTTTAACTGTATAAGATAATTTATATTTTTTGTCCATTTTTTGTAAATTGCACCACTGTCACACAATGAGACCAACGCAACCTACATAAAACTTCTTACTTCATTCCAGACATATTTTGTTTAAAGTACCGTCATATTAAATGTGTGTTTTTCTACAAAATATAAATAAGACTATTAAAATTTGGTGACATATGATGCAAAGTTGATTTGTTTTTGACACTGTATAAGGTAACTTCATAAAATAAGATTTAAAATTTAGTGCCACCTAATACAGTCTTTACTGATGACCCTGTGTACTTGTTTGTCTTAATTATAATATGTACTATTTTAGAAACAAGCTACGTTTTCAAAAATAGTTATTGTATGAAATAACCTTCTACAGGGTCGAAAACAAATAGATTTTGCATCTCACGCGACCAAATTTTAATAGCCCTATTTAGATTTTGTAGAAAAACACACATTTAATATGACGATACCTTAAACAAAATATGTCTGAAATGAAGCATTGTCAAAACTAAGAACTTTTATGTGGGTTCCGTTGAGTCTTATTTTGCAACAGTGGTGCAACTAGCAAAAAATGGGAAAAAAATCTAAATTACCTTATAGAGCTGAAATTTTGCACATGGGCTAAAAATTGCATTTAGAAAAACTTTTTCTAATTACTTTTTTCGATATTTTGAGCTATAACCCCACTTTTGAATTTTTTTTAGGACAAAATTAAAATTTTACAGATAATGCTACACAATCACGTGACTCCTATTTTTTTGGTTAATTTTCATCGCGATCGAACCTATTAACAAAAAAATTCCCATATCCCGACCTTACTGATCACACTTTATAATGGTTTAATTACATTTCAATTCTTATTTGACCATTATGAAAAAATTTTAAAGTACGGACCTGCCGTTCGCTGTACACGTTTATATTGTTCACATTTTTTGATATAAAGTTGTTCAGTTGAAGGTAATATTCGGAATACACGATCTAAAGGATCATAAGTGACAAATATCATAATCATAGCATCATTCTTGCGCCATCTCTTCGTCAAGCCGAGAACTTTACAAACGACCCCCGTGCTTCTCGATCATAGATTTCTCAGACGCGTTACTTTAATAAGAAATGTTCTTTTCGATGTGTTTTGTAATTCTTGACAAAAAGTAGTTTATTAACTTTTTTAATGTGAGTAGAAATTTTTTATCGTTAATTCTTTTGTTTATCAATAAAAAGTGTTAGTTTTCTATTTTGTATTATTAGGATTTTAATATTTGTCTGTGATTCACAAGATGTTACGGCAGATGGTACTAACTTAGGAATTTTTGGTTTTAATATTGAAAAAGAAACACACTTGAAAGGTATTTTGGGTACACAATACATTCTTTGTTATATATAATTATTCTTTAATATATAAATTCGAGTTTGAGAAAAACTCGACTCATCGAGTTCGAGTGAAGTCAAATCAAAACTCGAAACTTGGAGTTTTCGAACAAACTCAAATATTTGAACAAGTTTCCACACCAATATTTTGTTTTGGTAATAATTGGAAAAGGTGGAAACACCCAATTTTCCAAGTTTTTCGATGATTTTCACATACCCTCTATTTTCTGGTTATAGAACACGAATATATTGTTGTTTTTCGCCGATCTCGCATGGTTTTTCACTCATATAACTTGTATTTTCCAATCACTACCTCTAAATTTTGGACTTCTGTAAAATTCACAAGCACTACACAATATTTAATCATTTGTTAACAAAATTTACAGAAATAACCGCGGAAAAATGCGGATTTTCCATAAAACGTAAAAAAATCGTTGGCTTATTGTTTCATTGGTATTGTTTCTGGACACATATAGTTGCAGAAAATTTAAATCGAAACATGTAATGGGATGTTGCCACGTTGCCGTGGATTTTAAATTTTTTGAGGATAGAAAACTTGGTGGTACAAATGCAATTAATTGTGGTCATTCATGCATTGTAGCATAAAATATGGGTAAAGGTGTAGAATTGGGATGGCAAACATAAACAGATCGTTTGACAAACTACATTGATCTAAAAATTAAAATCATGTGTAAACTAACCTGAACTGACCTGAATTAACCTGAACTAAAGTTATCTAGTTTTCATTGAAAAAAAATACAAGACCGGCGAAAAAACAACATATTGGTGTTCTACTACCCGAAAATAGAAGATATCATCAAAAAATTTGGAAAATTCTTCAGGTTAGTTCAAATCAGTTCAGGGTAGTTTAGTTGCGATTTTCGTATTTAGATCAACGTAGCTTGCCGAACGATGTTTTTGACTGACATCCCGATTCTGAACGTTTACCCACATTTTACTCTATAATACTGGAATAACCACAATTAATTCTATTTGAAGTACCAAGTTTTCTATTCTAATGAAATTAAAAATCCACGTCAATGTGGCAACATCGCATTACATGTTTCGATCTAAATCGTATATGTGAGATGCCCGGGGACTAATTTTATTTTTCAAAGAAGTTAATAAATTAAAAATATTAAAAATACTTCAAAAGCAAAACTTTATCTAAGTTTAGAAAAGGAAAAGTCAGATTAAACTCTATTTTATTTTAAAATAAATAAATAAATCGGAATTCCTAAAAAATAGTACAAGTATTTACTTTAAAATTCAACTGTAGAATAAAAAACTTTATTAAATTTAAACTATTAAAATCAAATTATTTTTCTTTACCTAAGACCAAATTCTTTTAAGTCCAAAGTTTGCAAATTTTATCACAGTCGCGTATTTTCAATACTGTTTTAAATATAATTCTCACAGTAAAATTTCTATGTGTATTTTGTAGTCTAGTAAACAGTTAATATGGAGTTTAAAATGAGGTAAACCAAACTTTTAGCTCGCCCTGCGTAGCCGCGACGTGTGGGTAGGAAGAATGTTGCTATAAAATATAGTAACCAGTAATAAAGTGCGAGTTTTGTCAAATTTAACTTTGTAAAGATAAAATAGAAGAAAATTTAAAGTTGCTCCCTAATCAAGTTAAATTATCGTTGATTCTTTTTATAAACTAGTGCCACTCATATATAATTTTAACGTTATCTAAAAAGACCATCAGTGTTTTAATGGTAAGAAAACAGTTGTAAAGAAGTTCAAAGTAGTAGTAAGGACTCTAGCACCTCGGCCCGCTCTCTTTTATTAACTGCAGACGCTCTAGCCCCGAGGGAAGTTGAAAAAACTATATGAAAAAAGAGATAAAAGAGGGGCTAGGCGTTATATATGCAACCATGCCATGCCCAGAAACAAGATGAAACGACAAACCAACGGTTTTCTTACGTTTTATGGAAAATTCGCATTTTACTCGGTTATGTAAGTTTAAAAAAAAAATATTGAATATTATGTACTGTTTATGAATTTTACTAAGAATGGCCAAAATTTAAAGGTAGTGATCGAAAAATACAAGTTATATGAGTGAAAATGTTTTTTTTTTCGGAAAAACCACACAAGATCGGCAAAAAATAACAATATTTTCATGTTCTACGACCGAAAATAGAAGGATGTAAAAAATCATCGAAAAATTTGGAAAATTGGGTGTTTCCATCTTTTCCAATTATTACGTCTGTCATCAGTCTTCTGAAAAAAAAACCATTAACTTATGGTCGAGATATTCAGACAAAGAGAGAAATATATTTAATTTATAATAATCAACGAAAATCATCTCTACCTACAAATTTTTCCATCTGAATGTTGATAGATTCAGTTGGCTATAATCAAATTCTGCAGTATGCACACCAACTATTTGATTGAATTCAGTGGCGCAGATAACGACCCGCAGGCCCGCGGCGCGGGAGGCGCAGCCATTCCAGAAGAGCCCTCAGATTCCTTAATGAAAATGAATAAATAAGAAGGATCAACGTTTGTTTGAAGGTTGTAGACAATGTTGAAATAGACTAATATGTCATTGTCGGACTTGTATTGTCTTAATTTTTATTTATTTTTTCCGACGTTTCGATTAGGTTGTATCTCTGATCGTTATCAACTGAATGTATTGTCTTAAGGCTACAAATTTATAAAGAGACTGTGTTTCGCTTCACTGTACGCACGCCAATGATTTGATATTACGAAGTAGTGGTTGCCAAAGATTAGGTATCACAGCACTGGGTTTACCGAAAATTCCATTATTTTTTCTGGACACCGATGGCGAAAAACCCTTCTTCTAGAGGAAGCTACACAACGCTACGAAGAAATCAATGTCGAAACTCTGTCAGATGATCATGAAACAATTTTTCATAAAATAAACAACGTATGAAACAAGTTGAAAGAAACTATGGCGAGGAAAGACCGGAATAAACTGGGAAAACTAAAATCACAACAACAACCGACTCTACCTGATACAACTTCAAGAAAAACCATTATAAACTTATCTTCAAGAATACTATCAGCAGCAGAAGAATGACTACTAAGCAAGGGGCTTAATTTCGCAGTAGCACCTAAAAGCATATCTGTTTTAGACATCATAAGCTCTGTACCAACGATACAAGTCGACGAAAACCTTTCCCATCGGAAAAAAACTCATCAGTTTAGGTAGAAAATAAAATCAACCTTAGAAGACAAGAAAAATCCAATTCAAAATCTTGCCAAATTAGAAATATCTGCTTTAAAAGAACTTCGTAAGGATGAATCTTAAATAAAGATTCTACCTATGAATTTATATATATATATATATATATATATATATATATATATATATATATATATATATATATATATATATATATATATATATATTAATATTTTTTAGTGTATGCAGGTAGTCGCATGTTCCATACCCCCTTCTGAATCCTGCTTGTTCAACAGGTTGATATGTGTCGAATTTGTTCGTCAAAACCAACGAGTATTATCTGCCTCTGTACATGGCCTTTGTTGACTACGAGAAGGCTTTCGACAGCGTAGAACTGTGGGCTGTTGAAGAAGCTTTGGTAAATAGCAGAATAGACACGAGATACAAAAATCTATTGCATAATGTCTATCTAGACGCAACGATGACAGTACAACTTGATGACGAGCTAAAGAAGAACCGCATCCCAATCAAAAGAGGAGTAAGACAGGGAGATACAATCTCGCCCAAATTATTTACAATGGTCCTGGAAGACTTGTTCAAATCATTAAATTGGGAAAATAAAGGGATAAATATTAATGGTAGATTCCTAAATCATCTGGGAAGAGCTGCAGTCAATGATAAACGACCACCATGAAACATCGCTCCAACGAGGATTAAAGATGAATCTCGGAAAAACAAAAGTAATGTCAAACTCTGAAGAACAACAAGTTATAACAGTAAATGCAACCGAAATAGAACAGGTGAATGAATATATATATATATATATATATATATATATATATATATATATATATATATATATATATATATATATATATATATATATACTTAGGCCAGGCCACAAGAGCGAGTGAGGACAACCAGACATCCGAAATAACACGAAGAACTCAAATGGGATGGAGGGCGTTCGGAAAACTCTCCTATGTTTTGAAAAATCAGAAAATTCCCTTACACTTAAGAACCAAAGTATTTGATTATTGTATATTGCCGGTTCTAATATACGGAGCGCAGACGTGAACATTTACAAAATCAAATTTGGACAGAATCCGCAAAACTCAAAGGGCTATGGAACGACACATGTTAGGAATATCACTCAGAGATAAAAAAACGAAATGAGTGGATAAAAAGGAAAACCAACGCAGTTGACGCTATAGAAAGAGCAGCATCACTAAAATGGAAATGGGCAGGCCATAACGAACGAATAAAAGACAACCGTTGGAATTCAGAAATTGGAAAATGGCGCCCATATGAAGGGAAAAGATCCAGAGGCAGGCCACAGATGAGATGGAAGGATGACATAGTCTGACATGCCGGCTTGATGTGGCAAAGAAGAGCCCAGAATAGAGAGATTTGGAAACAAATAGGGGAGGCCTATATCCAGTTTTGGAAGGATGAAAACTAGGCTAATATGATATATATATATATATATATATATATATATATATATATATATATATATATATATATATGGAATGGTTCAAAACTCTTGCCATAGAAAGTGCAACAGTGAAACCGAAAGTCTGGTTGAGATATGTCGATGATACCTTCATCGTATGGAAGGGCAATGATCAAGAACTCAATGACTTCTTGAAACATTTTAACAACCTTCGATCTACAATTAAGTTTACCTTGGAAAAAGAAGTAAATGATCAATTTTCCTTCCTAGATATCATGGTGAATCGTTCAAATGAAACTATTAAAACTTTAGTATACCGGAAGCCAACACATACTGGACGATACCTTAATCATAGTTCTAATCATTTTGTTGTAACAAAACGGGGAATTATACGCAATCTTTATAATCGCGCTATATCCATATGCAATAATGCCGATTCATTGGAAAAAGAGGTAGCAAGCATTAAATCCGATTTACAACAGAATGGTTATTCTTTAAAACTAATTGACGATGTTATAAATAACTCTAGAACAAAGGCCACTGACAGCAAGAAACACATTACTTCTTCACAATTCCGTACCTTAAAGGACCTTCGGAGGAAATAAGACGAATTGCCAGAAGTTATAATATAAAAAGAGCCTTTAAATAAGGACTACACTTAGAGCTCATTTAACAAAAACCAAACCAAAAACTACCGATAAGAAAGAATGTGTTTACGAAGTTCCATGTGAGTGTGATAAAATGTATATTGGAGAAACCAAACGACGACTAGAAATTAGAATTGAGGAACATAAAACTCATGCACAAAAAGGGGAAACGTCTAGATCACGTATTGCAGAACACGCCTGAGATAAACAACACCATATAAAATAGTCTGAAGCTGCGACAATATATATAGAACCCACATGAAAAAAAAATTATAAATAGAAGCAGCTTACATTAAAAATAATAATGGAATCTTCAGTAAACCCAGTGTTGAGATACCAAATCTTTGGCAACCACTACTTTGTAACATCAAATCATTGAAGTGTGTACAGTGAAGCGAAACTTTGCGCTTCAATGGACACAGTCCCTATATAAGCACATAGCCTTAAGACAAAATATTCAGTTTATACTTGATAACGATTAGAGATACAACCTAATCGAAACGTCGTAAAAACAAACAAAAATAAAGACAATGCAAGAAGGATCAAGACGAGTACACAATAGTAGAGAGCATTTAAAAATCTGCGGGGGGCACACCTACTTTTAGTTACGCCACTGATTGAATCATATCAATTTAACAAATTTGTTATTCAAAGTTTTTTTCAACTTCCGAGTTTCTTCGAATATTCGAGTTTGTTTGAAAAATCGAATAATCGACTTGATCTCGACAACAAAACTCGACTCGATCTTGAATTTTCGAACATTCGCATACCCCTAAATATACTCATTTCATGTTCCGATCTACGGAGCATCAAAATTTCAGACGGGGTTGTTTTTATTTAGGATCTTATTTAGCAATTGTCCAGTGAATTTTGCTTTTAACGAACAAGGAAATATCGAAATTATCTCTACTTTCACCATTTTGTCAAAAATAGTTATTTCGTTTTCATTTTACATGGAAAACAGACCCTTCCAACTGACACTTTTTTTTATATGCTTTTCGAATACATATTTGTCAAATTTAATTTTTTATTATCGCAAAATATTTGTGTTCCCAGAATACCGAAAAAAAAATAGACCACACACAAATAATACAACGAAAAATTTTGGCCAGATTAACAAAGAAATAAAACTGATTAATAAAAATTGTGAAGTGTCAAGCAAACTAATAAAAGAGCAACAGGGTTTTAAAAAAATATATTTGGAACCAATGAAAAATATACGTAGCTAAAAATAATAAAAATATAAATAAAATATAAAAAATGTGCTTATTATAATGATATTAATAAATTAATAAAAAAAATAAACTGTCTGCTGGAAAAAGTCGAAATACTCCATCAGTATTATATTGATATGAATAGAATAAATAAATAACAGAAATATGTTAAATCATAAGGTAACTCTTTAAATTTGCTTCTAAAAACCTAAATGTGTGTTAGAAATCAGGCAATAAATTCGTTTATACAGGGTGTCCCTTTAATTTAGAAGATATGACTTCAGTGAATGATTTAAATGAAACTGTTTATATATTACTGTATTTTTGAAATGTACTGAAAACTCCACTCATATTTTATGTGAGATACCATATACCTGTAATTTTTCTCCACAACCAAAGTACGTCTTAAATATAACTATACAGGGTGACTATTTTAAATGATGACACTATTTTCATTCTCGAAACGGTAAAATCTACCCAGCGTCAGTTAAATTAAAGAAAAGTTTCTATTTTTTGAGTTTGGATGTTGACAGTGTTGCCAATAATGTTTTATTTTCGAAGATTTAGAGTAAAATCTAAAAATTTACGACAATTACTTACTTGCTTAAACAAATCGAAAACTTTTAAAGTTGAGAACAACTTTAAATATATATATATATATATATATATATATATATATATATATATATATATATATATATATATATATATATATATATATATAAGGGTGTTTTTTATAGAGGTATAGAACTTTTAAATGGAATAAAACAAAGATGAATTTTTTAAATTGACATGAAATTTACTTTATTCAAAAGATAACCTTCTGGCATTATAATTTAAATATGACTTCTGGCATATGACCGCCACGGCTGGCTCGGACGTAGTCTAATCTGGAGGTCCAATTTTCGATGACTTTTTCCAACATTTGTGGCCGTATATCGGCAATAACGCGGCGAATGTTGTCCTCCAAGTGATCAATCGATTCGGGCTTATCGGCGTAGACTAGTGACTTCACATATCCCCACAGAAAATAGTCTAGCAGCGTTAAGTCGTACGATCTTGGAGGCCAATTCACGGGTCCGAAACGTGAAACTATGTGGTTACCAAACGTTTCCTTCAATAAATCAATTGTGGCACGAGCTGTGTGACATGTTGGGCCGTCTTGTTGAAACCACAGCTCCTGCACATCATGGTTGTTCAATTGATGAACGAAAAAGTCAGTAATCATGGCTCTATAGCGGTCACCATTGACTGTAACGTTCTGACCAGCATCGTTTTTAAAGAAGTACGGACCAATGATTCCACCAGCCCATAAAGCACACCAAACAGTCAGTTTTTCTGGATGTAACGGTGTCTCAACATACACTTGAGGATTATCATCACTTCAAATACGGCTGTTTTGTTTTTTGACGTATCCATTCAAACAAAAGTCAGCTTCATCACTAAACAAAATTCGCTTATGAAAATCGGGATCAACAGCAATCTTGTTGTGGGCTCATTCACCGAATCTACGCCTTGCTAGGTGATCGTGTGGCTTCAATTCTTGCACGAGTTGGATCTTGTCAGCACGCAAACCAAGATCTTTCCGCAAAATCTTCCATAAAGTGAATGGACACATATCCAATTCCTGTGCACGATGGCGGATAGACTGATTCGGATCTTCCTGTACGCTACGCTCTACAGCAGCAATGACTTCTTCTGTACTCATTGTACGACGTCTCTGTGGATGCGTATTATCTTTTAGAGTAAACGTGGTGCGAAAACGTTCCATAGTTAATCGAATTAATTGCTATGATGGACGATTATGTTGACCGTAAAATGGACGTAGTGCGCGATACGTATTTCGAACAGAACCATGATTTTCAAAATAAATTTGCATACTTTGGAAGCGTTGTTCAGGCGTCAGTCTATTCATGTTGAAATGCGAAACCAAACTAAACATAAATCACTTGACAGCTGATAAAATGGTCGCCAGTTAAAAAAGTGTTGCCAACTTAAAGTTTTATACCTCTATAAAAAACACCCTTTATATATATAAGTTATTGTCCGTGTAATATAAAAAGAAAAATAAAATAAAATTTTAGCCTAGTAGACGTGAAATTTGTCAATCTGCATCATTCTCATGTTAAAAAGTGCGGAGCACTCCAAAGTATGGAAAGACTCCGGGTCCGACAGATGGCAACAGCGCTGTTTCATCCTAATATGGGACTCGTCAGGCCATCGCATTCGGTACAAACCATCATCTCGCCTTTGCATCCTATAAAGCTGAATTTAAAATTAAAAACAGCAAACAGGACGACAAAGGCGACATCTCGATGGTTCACTTGATAACACAAGAACCACGCAAATTAACAAAACTTGTAAAAACCGCCATGTGGTGACGCGACGGTGAATTAAAACAGAAATTTATACAATCGAATACACGAAACGCGCTGCTTAAAGGATAGGGGCCGCATTATTGGGTACTAGGCAACCAGGCTTGCTGCTAATTTTGAGTTATCAAGTGAACCATCGAGATGTCGCCTTGTGGCCTGACGAGTCCCATATTAGGACGAAACAGCGCTGTCGCCATCTGTCTTTCCATACTTTGGAGTGCTCCGCACTTTTTAACACGAGAATAATGCAGATTGACAAATTTCACGTCCGCTAAGCCAAGATTTTATTTTATTTTTCTTTATATATATATATATATATATATATATATATATATATATATATATATATATATATATATATATATATATATATATATATATATATATATATATATATATATGTATATATACGGTATATCGTAAAAACTGAAAGAAAATTGACAACATTTACGATAAATTTTGGACAAATCCTAAAAGTGATAATATTAACTTAAAATAGACACCCTGTATATACAGTTCCAAATTTAAGGCCCGACACCCATTCGTTTTTCTAATAAAATTGGCTCAAAAGAAATTGATCAGAAAATAATCGGAAATTGGGAATTATAAATGTGAAAATGTATGGAAATTTAGATAAAAAGGGCAGCAAAAAAACAATAATAATTCCGTTACTACAGCATAAAATTTAAAGAGTTATCTAATCGCCTGTATATACACCTAAGTTAAGTAAGAAAGCTGTAAATAATAATGAAAACTATATATCTCAAAGTAAATTTCTCAAGTATTACTAGTCTAAGAATATCTTAAAATTGTATGTAGCCAGTGCCATCTATTATAACATGTGCCACGTAGGTGAGGTTTGAACTTAAAAGAATTAATGAAATATGTACAGTCAGTCTAAAAACTATCCATAGACTGCAATTAGTTCTAGATTTTTTATTTGAACCCTACCTCAAATATTTTTTTAACAAATTTTCGCAGACTGTTGAGGAATGATTCGAAATTTAATAACATTATCTTATTTCTGATATTCAATGTATTTCAAATACATTCTATTAATTATTCCTTGGTAGTTTTCCGTGAAATCTAAGAAAATTACGATTTTTTCTGAAAATTTCTTTACGCGCTCCCTAGATTGAAGATGTAAAATACAATTCTGACCTTGGTTTTCAAAAGTTTTTCCTTATTTTTCCAAAAAACACATAAAAAGCATTCTTTACTCTAAGGTAATTTTTACTTCTTGGAAAAACACCGAACTTTTATGTTTAATGTAAATAATACTGATTAAAATATATTGTGTGTAATATATTTTAAATATTTCACACAAATTCACCAACAATATTAAGATAAATGTATCGTTTTAACGAAAAAGCAATAATAAATTTGATCGATATTTCTATTACTTGTCGACAGCGCAGGGTGGCAAAAAGGCTAAATATCTGTTGCGACATTGCCAGATTTAAAATATTTCCACGTAAAACTTGTATATAAAAAAATTATAATCAACAATATATTTTAATCTTTTTTATGTAAAAGTTTGTATAAAAATAATCTTAATCAACTGATATTTTTTGTTGATTTAGGTTAGTTTCAGGTATTTCAGGTTAGTTTTAGTTAGTTCACCGCAATTTTACATATGTTAATCAAAAAATGTTATTGTCTTCAAGGAAATCATGATCGAATGTTCGGAAATGTCTGAGTTAGTGGGGAAGAGTGTGGTTTAGTATCTGGTGCAATATATATATATATATATATATATATATATATATATATATATATATATATATATATATGTATATATATATATATATATATATATATATATATATATATATATATGCATCCTTCTTTATTCAATATTCCTATCGTTCCTTCTTCTATTTTATGATATAATTTATTCGATGTTCTAGTAATTTATACTCATTTGTACCAATGTTTTTCTGTCTCTAGCTGTCTGAGACTACGTTGTTCCTCTCAGTTTTTTAATGTCATAATCCCATCTGAGATTCGAGCGCCCCTTTGGTTTTTTTGGTACTACATAATTATCCCAGTCATCCATCTATTATCTGTTCTTCTTATTATATGTCCTGCTGATTGCCATTTCAAAGATTTCATTCTTTGGATTACATCAATTATCTGGGTATTTTCTCGTATCCAATGTATTCCTTAAAGCTCTCTTTTAATTATTCCTAGCATGCATCTTTCCATGCCTTTTTGAGTGGCTTGGAATTTGGTGGTTATGTATTTCTTTAATATCTTAGTTTCACACCCGTATGCCATGACAGGCAATATACATCAAATATTTTCTTAAAATACAGGCTGGATTGGAAGATTATAGAGTTTCCTCGAAATGTTAGCCACGCCAACTTAATTCTTCTGTTGATTTCCTGAAAAATTGATCGAGTGATTTGTGTATAGGTTGCTCCAGGTATATATTTCATCCACTACTTCCAGCGTGGTTTCATTTATCCTTGCGAGGGCAAGGTGAAAAAATCTTGGCCTGGCAATGAAAGACTTTTATTTTCAATTAAAAAAAGATTTTATTTTTCTACATAATCTCCCTTGACTTCAACATGCTTGGTCCAGCGTTTCTCCAACATCAGTATTCCTTCCCGGAAGTGAGAGTCTGGAAGGCTATTAAAATATTGATCTACGGCCCTCTCAAATTCTTCATTGGATGCGAAGTGCTTCCCAGAAACAAATTTCTTCAAGTGTGGGAAGAGATGGAAGTCTGAGAGTGCCAAATCAGGAAGATAGGGAGTATGGCCGAGCAAATCGTACTTAAAATCCCGCAGTTTTCCCATTGCCAACACACTTTTGTGAGCAGGTGCGTTGTCCTGGTGAATGATGATTTTTTTCTTCTTCAAGCCAGGCATCTTCTCACGAATTTTGACATTCAGCTGGTCAAGAAGGTTAGAGCAATATTCAGCTGTAATTGTTCTGCCTTTTTCAAAATAATAAACTAACAAGATCCCTTTGGCATCCCAAAACACACTGGCCATGACCTTTCCGGCAGATACGATCGACTTAGCTTTCTTAAGCGCTAAACCACCGGCTTCCACCCACTGCTCCGACTGCTGCTTGGTTTCTGGCGTGTAGTGGTGAACCCATGTCTCATCCATGGTGACAAATCGCCGCCCAAAATCGGTCGGATATTACATATATATATATATATATATATATATATATATATATATATATATATATATATATATATATATATATATATATATATATATATATATATATATATATATATATATATATATATATTTTAATGTAAAGATTTTTCATTGTTTTTCTTGGCTTTTTCGATTACAAAAGGAAATCTATTAGATTTATATGATATAGACTCTTTTATAAGCCTGAGATTTGTGGATGTGACATAATTTTAAAGATTATTTGAAAAATGTGAATTCAAAAGTGAAAAGTATTTTTCAGTGTTGTCCAAAAAAAAATAAGGAAAAACTGTGGAAACCAAGGCTAAAAAAATGTTCTACAACTCCAAAATGAGGGTATGCAAAGAAATTTTAAAGAAAAAAAAGTCATTTGTGTAGATTTTACGTAATGGAAATAAGTAGAGATTTCAAACCAAACTATAGCGTATGAAGATTTTATTGACTGAGAGTGTATATAAATTGGTGAAAGAAAATAACAACCTATGTAAACTAACCTAAATTAATAAAAATAATAATTTATCTAAGTTCAATCACACCTACTAAGCTAAAGCTCATCCTAATTATTTACTATATAAAATTATTTTATTTAAAATAATTTTAAATTTGCAAAAAAGAAGTTTCGAATGGTTTATAAACTTCCGAAATTGATTTCTAAACTCACGTCACAAAGGCATCATGTCTAACGCCATTATGTCTCGAAGAGTAAGTCAGAGACGAAATGAAAGTGTACTTTTGTCAAGTTACTTTTGACAACTCATAATTCAAAACTTACTAAAAAAGGAAAGCACTTTCGATATAGATACCTTGACCATGAATGTGATTGTGTTGGTGTCTTTCTCTAACGTTTCGATAATTCCGTATAGGAATTTGATATTCATCTTTACCTGAGGAGACCTCTCCTTGCTTCACTAGTATTATAAAAAAATAGATAATTATTAATATATAAACCAATCTGAATTTATAAGGAAAGTAAGTGAAAAATAAGCCATTAATAAAATTTTAGTCGTTTCAGACTATACCTAACTGTTACACAATGTTACGTCATGATATGAACTAGCGTAGCTCTATTAAATAAGTAAAAAACGGAGGTTCTTAGAAATGGCAACGCTGTACGCTCACATAACTAATGCCTGCTAGGTACAATGTTGCCATATCTCTAAAAATATTCATTTTTAACTACTTTTATGACACACACTTTTCCAATTGAAAGTAGTTTATAAATCATTTAGCACCCCCTATATTTTCCTAATTTTTAGTATATTGACCGCTTTCGACACATATTTTAAAAAAGCGTTTTGTTACACACCTAAACTCTAGCTCTATTCTCAAACATTTTTTTAAAAGATCATTAAAAAGAAAAGTAACCGTCAATTTACTTAATTGAACCTGCTCGAACTTATTTCTAGAACTCTTCGAGATGTATTCGGATAATCTCATCATAGTACATCATTTTGATAGACAAGTACGAGATGATGGTTTGTACCGAATGCAATGGCCTGACGAGTCCCATATCAGGACGAAACAGCGCTGTCGTCATTTGTCGGACCCGGAGTTTTTCCATGTTGTTCTCCGCACTTTTTAGCATGAGAATAATATTTATCAACGGTCTTTGTCCGCATAACCGAGAATTTGTTATATATATATATATATATATATATATATATATATATATATATATATATATATATATATATACATCATTGCAAGCTTCGACGTAAAATCCCTGTATCCGAGCATATCAATGGATGAAGCACTGGATTAGATCGCTCAAAGAGAGGATTTCCCAACTCATATCATGGATCTCACCAGACATTGTCTAAAAAATGCATATTTTCTGTTTGATGGACAGATATACAGGCAGATAGATGGCGCTGCCATGGGCTCTTCAATATCTCCAGCCGTGGCAAATCTTTTCATGACCTATTTCGAAACGAAAGCTCTTGAAAAATTCCACCTCAAACCCCAACTCTGGTGTCGCTACGTGGATGATGTATTTGTAATATGGCCTAGTGGCGAACAACAGCTCAACTGTTTTCATGAGTTCCTTAATTCTATCAACACAAAGATACAGTTTACTTTGGAACTTGAGGAAAATAATCAGCGTCCGTTTCTAGACGTCCTCATAACCAAAACAATGGATGGAGATCTACGACACACAGTATATCGAAAACCAACACACACGGATAGATACCTGAATGCTGATTCTCTCCACTACCCCTCACAAATACAGGGCGTAGCCAATACACTGTCACACATAAAAAGGACCCTCCAACAAAACAATTACAAGACGCCGACAGTAAATAAAGCAATAAAATTGCAACAAAAACCAACGCAAGAAACAAGGCCACCTGCCGAGAATAGAGAAATCACCATACTTCCTTACATAAAGGCACAACAGACAGAATCGACAGATTTCTCCGAAAACCCAACATATCTACAGCCTACAAACCATACAAAACAATAGGCTCTTCTTTAAGAAATCCAAAAGACAAAATCAATCTGGAAAATCAAGGGGTATATAAAATCGCATGTGGCACCTACAACAAAACATACATAGGCCAGACCAACAGAAGAATATCAGCTAGACTAGAAGAACACAAATTCAGTATAAGAAATAAACAGACAACATCGGCGCTTTTTCAACACCAACACGAGACAAAACACAAAATTGATTTTGACACCGGCCAGCAAATCGCTAATATAGAATACTACGAGGCAAGATTGATTCGTGAATCCATCGAAATTGAAAAGAAGGGCACTCTGAATAAAAGAAACGATGCACTCAATCTATATATATATATATATATATATATATATATATATATATATATATATATATATATATATATATATATATATATGTATATATGTATATATGTATGTATATTTTCTGCGAATTCTCTCTCCATACTAGTTTCGACCACCACCTAATGGTCTAATGATCTCATCCGTGGAGCTGTACGAACCGAGAGCAAAATGCACAGAAAACAACAGTCTACTGAAAAACCCAATATCGTAAAATATTGGCAGGATATTACCCGCAGAACTTGATGCCGGACTGTTATCTTCATATTTAAGACTCAATTAAATTTCCCATTCCCAACTGAATTGCAAAATTATTATGCAAAAACTGTATAACCGATTTTAACGAAATTTGACATGTTGTTTTATCATACTATAAAGTTTTTTTCCCAAATATTAAGGTCGTCAGAAAAATGTAAGGAGTCAAAAAATCTGATAAAAACTACTTTTAACTTTTTTTTAATTATAACTATTTTGCAACATTGTTGTTGTTCTAGATGTCCTGATCAAAAGTTCCTAAGGGCACAAAGTCCAAAAGTTAATAGTTTTCGAGATACAGAGGGATAAGTTGCGCCCTCACCAACCAAATGGAAATTGGATCCTGGTAAGATTCGTTGAAAATTCAGTATGTTGTAGGTCTAGATGTCCTGATCAAAAATTCCTATGAGCACAAAATCCAAAAGTTAATAGTTTTCGAGATACAGGGGGATGAGTTGCGCTCGATCCACCATTTACATAGGTAAGGTGTAAGGGTTAATTTTCTCTATCTCTTTTTCTCTCTCATTGGCAAATTCAGTGACATGATGTGGCAATATAATTTACTCGTGTAATTGCATTAACTCCGATATAAGCAAACAAAACGCTTTATCAGAGATTTTCTAACAGTCTCAATAGCTGAACTTGTTGCTTGTCTGCTCGAGTATTGGAACATAGCGCAGATAAATTCATCCAAATGCCCTTGGCTCACTTTACACAAAAACATTAATAGTTCTCTTTTACCAACGTATCTATAACCACCTTCACAAGGAACTCGATCACAGTAAGTGTATAAATGTCTGAATTGTTCTTTTGATACGGGACAAAAACTTTCAAATTCCTCATCTGTAAAGCTGTTTTCATCAAAAAATACTAGATATATTTTTTGCTACTTCATAAGAAGCTTGAAAGTACTTACAACATCAAGATACAAGAAAGAAGATTGGATGACAGATGATATTTTGGAGTTGATGGATGAAAGAAGGAAACACAAGACCAACAAGACCCGATATCAACAGTTGCAAATTCAAATAAGAAGAAAAATAAGAGCAGCAAAAGAAGAGTACCTTTCTGGAAAATGCAAGGAAATAGAGGAGTTACAAAACAAGTACGACAACTTCAACTTGCATAAAAAAGTCAAAGAACTAGCTGGAATAGAAAAGAGAAAAACCTCAAACGTATTGCTGGACAAAGAGGGAAACATTATTATGGAAACACTACAAAAATTATGCAGATGGAAAGAGTACATAGAGGGACTATTTGAAGATCAAAGACACGAAAATACTTCTATAAATAGTCTGAGCGGTGACATAGGGCCTGAAATTACTAAAGCAGAGGTCATTTATGCATTAAGGTCGATAAAAACTAATAAAGCTGTTGGTCCAGATGAAATGCAAGGTGAATTGTTGAAGCTGATCAATGACAAAAATTTAGATTTATTGGTGAGATTATTTAATACAATTTACACGACAGGAACTATCCCCCGAGAAATGTTAACATCAACATTCATATGTTTACCAAAGAAAGCAAATTCAAAAGACTGCAGTGACTATCGAACAATCAGTCTCATGTCACATACTTTGAAAGCCCTTTTAAAAATTGTTCACGCTAGGATACATTCCAAATTGGAGCTGGATATTAGTGACACACAGTTTGGCTTCCGGAACGGGGTGGGTACAAGAGAAGCATTATTTGTTTTTAATGTGCTTACTCAAAGATGCTTAGATATCAATTAGGACCTCTATGTCTGCTTCATAGATTACAACAAAGCTTTTGATAGGGTCAAACATGACAAACTGATAGAGATTCTCAGAAGCAAAAATTTGGATGAAAAGGATTTAAGGTTGATATCAAATCTGTATTACAATCAGCGAGCGGCAGTAAGATTTGGACAGGAAATATCCGGAGATGTGGAAATACAAAGGGGAGTCAGACAAGGGTGTATATTGTCACCTTTACTATTTAACGCTTATTCTGAAGAGGTCATATTGGAAAGTCTTGAATTTGAAACAGCAGGGATAGAAGTAAACGGAGTTTTAATCAACAATATTAGGTATGCAGATGACACCGTAATAATAGCTGATACTTTGAAAGACCTAGAAAAGATAATGAATAAAATATTAAAAGTTAGTGGAGAATATGGACTCTCTCTTAACACGAAAAAGACCAAGTTCATGATAATTAGTAAAAACAACATCAATAATAATGAAACCCTAATGGTAGGAGGCCAGCACATAGAAAAAGTTAAGAAGTACACTTACTTGGGAACCCTAATAACAGAAAATAATGACTATACCGTCAAAATAAAAACCAGAATCGAGAAAGCACGTGCCAACTTTATTAGAATGAAAAAGGTTATCTGCAGCAAAGATCTAACGTTAGCCCTGAAAATACGACTGACTAAATGTTACGTATACAGTGTTCTATATTATGGAATGGAAGCATTGACACTGAATCGAGAGGCAATGAGAAGACTTAACTCTTTTGAAATGTGGACCTATAGAAGAATTCAGAGGATTTCGTGGGTGGATCGAGTTACGAACGCCGAAGTGTTGAGAAGAATGGGGAAAGAAAAAGAAGTAGAGATAACAGTAAAACAGAGAAAACTACAATATTTCGGACACATTATGTAGCATCTTACGGCTCATAATCCAGGGCAAAATAAGTGGCAGAAGAGGCGTGGGACGACGACGAATTTCATGGCTAAAAAACCTAAGGGAATGGTTTGGATGCAGTTCAAAACAACTATTTAGAGCAACTGCCTCAAAAATTAAAATAGCTATTATGATTGCCAACCTCCGCAATGGAGAAGGCACTTGAAGAAGAGAAGAAGCTTGTGAAACTACCAAAAAAAGAGGTTAAAAATGGACTTTTGTGTTCAAAAAATCATTTAAACTACAAGCCTCACCTTGACCATTGACCTCAAGGTCATATAAGCTTCAAATATTACGAAAATCCAAAATTGTCTCAGAGAAAAAGTGTTTATCTTTTAAATCTACTTCTTTAAAAAAAGTTTCTCCATAAAAATGACATCTTAACAATGTTTGACCTTGACCCTTGATCTAAAGGTCATAGTGAAGATTACAATTGGTGATCTCCTTCATTATCCAAAATATTTTTTATGATTACGCGATTTCAATATTTTGGTAAATAGTTTGCAATGTTTTACGCTGCATACACACACACACAAATATATATATATATATATATATATATATATATATATATATATATATATATATATATATATATATATATATTATACATATATATATATATATATATATATATATATATATATATACATATACATTCACAAGATAGGGAGAGACAAAAAGAGATAGATACAGAAAATTGACCCATACGCCTTGCCTATGTAAATGGTGGATCGGGAGCAACTCATCCTTCTGTATCTCGAAAACTATTAACTTTTGGACTTTGTCCCCATAGAAACTTTTAATCAGAACATCTACACCTACAATATACTGAATTTTCAACGAATTTGACCAGGATCCAATTTCTATTTGGTTGGTGCGGGGTCTTTTAGTTATAAAACTTTTTTCTCTCTCCAACTTTCCTCCAAAATGTATAATATTGAAGTTATAAGAAGAAAAAAGGGGAACGCATTTTTTTTTTACACATTTTCACATAGAAAAAACTTTTTCCCTATACTTCAATCTTTTAGACTATCTATTGAATAACTTAAAGTGGTGTAATTTTACAAAAATATCGAAGTAAATTTTAAGTCCAATCCTGAAGTTTATAGCAACATGATACCAACTCATTAGAGCTATATAAGCCAAGGCCACTCGTGTCATTAATGTCATATGTCAAGTTTATTCGATATTTTGACTATAGACAAGTTTAGGTGTGCGACATTACGTTGTAAATTTACTGAAATCACGTAATTAGTATTCTTTCGGTAGCTATTCACAGTAAACATTGTATTTAAGTAAGAAGCAAATTTTTCAAAATATTTTTGATATAATACATTAGTGAATAATCACCTAGTTAATAAGAAGGAGTAGCAGATAAGGATTTTTTTTTGAAAATATTATACAGTGTGATCCAGAATGTTATTAAAATATTTGTTTTTTGATCAAATTTAGAACAGTGGCGATGAGTGAAATTACTGTATTTAAAACATCACGTTTTTAACCGAGAATACCATGGTGTGTTTAGTCATGTAAATTACCCTAATTATAAAAATAAAATTCACTTATAGCCACTGTTTTTGGTTCTAGAACCCACTGTATAGATGTTTATGTTTTAGAAACTGCACGAAAATACAGAGAGCGGGGCCATTCGAATGTATACAAAAAAAAATGTAAATTTCAATATACAAAGGCAAAACAGGGGATGAATTATTAACAAAATAACTTTCGATTGTTAAGTATTGATTTTAAAATGCCATTTGGTCTAACTATACCTAATAAAGAAAATGTAATTAATATTAAAAAATCGTTTTGTTTTTGGCAGTTGTTGTGTTTTTATTTTGGATCTGTGACAAACGTTTTGTCTTCACCCATGTCGTTGTAGACTTTTTTTTATGTAAATAAAGGTTATTTATTTAAAATTAAAGCGTGTTTTATTTTTATTTGTTTCTTAAATAAATTTATTGTAATCAATGGCGGCTGGTGCATTAAAAAGCAAGGGTTGCAATTCTTATGGCACATGAAAAACATAGATATGTATTAAACCTGCCATAGGCGTCGATGAAAAAATAAAAATTGACTTAGTATGAAACAAAGCAATGTATTTTAAACAACTAAATATATAGAAGGTAGTAAATTTTGAAAATATAGCAGTCAAAATAAACTGCATGTATAACTTGCTCTGTGAATTATTTATAAGGAAAATCCATACGCCGATCTTTGGCATCCCAGATAGCACAAGATTTCCATTGGATATCCAGAATAGGTACATATAATGTCCTGTATGTCCATGGACCGTTTATGGATGTCCATTAGATGTGATGACCTGTAATCTATATGGACGTCCATATCTGGATGTCCAGTGTAAGTCCATCAGACGTCCATTAATTAAATTTCGGGTTGTCGGTAAAATCGGATACTGTAATATCGGCCTGTAGAATTGTCATTTCTTAACTCGCGGGCCCGCCATGATCACAAAATATCCCTTCAGATATTTTGTGCCCATCATTGTGTTGACGTCGAGCTAAAAAAGGCCTTTAGAGTTTTAGTTGAGTGTACTTTTTATTTGAAGAAGATGCCACCGTTAAAGGTAAGTATAGTTATTTTTAATTTAATTTTTTTAATTATACCAAAAATTACCGAACGAAACTACAGACATGCCCGACGAAAAGCTGATAATTTAGTATCAAACTCGCACAAATTTGAAAGTGAACAAAATATTCAGTATCAAAACACGTATGTTAAAATATAGCTTTGGTAGCTATACTTTTTCATACAATTACTTATTTAAATGGAAATTACTACAAATAAGTGCAAATATTTTGATAGGCCAATGAATTTTGTATCTTGTTGGTTAAAATGGAGCACAGATAGAGTTCTAAATTTGTGTAATAATAAAATTGTAAATTTTAGAGAAAATTCTCTCTGACAAAGTCATTATTGAGTAATCAGTCTAATAAGATTGCTGGCATTAATAAATGGTATCAAAATTTATAATGGAATAAAAGCTATAGCAAATTTGAATAATTATATTAATTTTTTTATGACTATTTTGGATTAAACGCTAGCAAAAGTTTACATTGATGTGTATTTTTGTGCAGTATAATTGTTTAAAAATATATAATAAAGTTTTGACAGTTCGACTCTAGGTTTAGACTTATAATTTAATTTAATTATTTTTTAGACGAATTTTCCACAGATTGGTCCAAATAAAATTCCTATGTGAAAGCCAATTTGTACCAAATTAGAGAGGATATTCAGGTAATCTTAAATAGGGAAAAAACAACAAGTATCTACAAAGAATTTTCTGCAGGAGTTCAACTATCCTTTTACTTAAGAAAATAATCAGCTGCCTCAAGTCACATAAGATCTTCAGGACAATTTAAACTCAAAGATGCAGTAAGTTTATTACACTTCTCCTGAAATAAAAGCTGAAACTTATTCGAGTAATGCTTCTTTATGTGTATGAGTCTATTGATAAAAAAAAAACTTAATTTACAGGATTATTTTATATATATTTTTTTACTTTGATTCTTAAAGTCAAAAATATTCTTAGGTTAGCATATGTGGAATTAACGTTTAATTATCTCAATAAAGTAATATAATTTTAGGTTTTACAATTAGCCAAAATTGGAGGAAATTATACCTATTAACTTATTAAAAGATATTTTATTGTAACAATGACAGATAGCCTTTCCAAGAATTATACATATGATGGAACAGTAAAGTGCCCTTTAAAGAACTTATGTTCACTATTTGTAGGTAAGTTACCACTTAAATATAAAAATTTGATGAAAAAAATCTCTCTGTTTTATTTGTCATACTCGTAAATAATAAGAACAAATTAGGTGTCAGATTTCACACGTTGAACTCTAAATCCTCTTGTTCTGATAATACCCAGACAAAAAGTGTGTTAAAATTTTTTTTCTGGCCTGTTGGTTTAAGCACTCTAAGCAATAACGATGCATTTGGATATATATATATATATATATATATATATATATATATATATATATATATATATATATATATATATATAGAGAGAGAGAGAGAGAGATTTAAATTCCTACAAAACCACAAAATACTGCATCATTTAACGTTAAACCTTATTAATTTTCAGCTGCAGTAGAAGAATGGGGGGCCGATAAAAACCAGCCGAAGACTAGATTAGACAATGGCAGAAGAGATTAAACGACAGAAATAAATCTAGAAAAAAATAATTATTGTAACAATAAAAAGTCTTTATTTAAATAATTGGTATATTTTCTATTACCCAATTGAAATTGTACCTATTACTATGGAACCAGATAACTTATTCATAGCGATCCTTCTACAGCTTGAACAATTTAAATCAATTGAAGCTATATTTTGTAGCACTTGCAATTCGACTAATTATAAAATTTTATATTCTTATATAGTATTGTATTAAAAACTTGACAATTGTAATCAATAAGTGTAATATGTGGATCCAGTTCCTGTTACCTGGTTCGCTAATGTAATTTATAAATGTTTAGTTTTTGAGACTAATAGGGCCATCTATGGTTACTTGTTATCGACGTTTTGATGACATGAGTGGTCTGTGTCTTCAGAAGTGCAGATTAATTAGGTACTGTAAGCTCTCGGACCCTAAGCAAATTCTAAAAATATCTACCATTCACGTTACCGGAACGTCAAGAAGAGGAAACCATAGATTATGACCTATCTATCCAAAAAGGACAACCATCGGATAATATGTCCACAATCGGGTCAAGAATGTACAATATACGGACATCCAAAATTAGTCCTATTAATATCCAAAAATGATCCATACTTGGACAATATATGTAATCCAAAAAGACGTCCATGAGTGGGACAAACGTATAGTCTAATGGATATCCATAGGATGTTGGTGGACAAATTCTGGACATCCCATGGATACCCAGTATGTCCAGCTCTGGATAAATGATGGATATCCAGTGGACTGAAGTGTGCTATTTGGGATTAACAAACTTAGTAATAACCCGCTGATTAAAATCAGGTATGCTTTCGATAAGATCCCTTTCTTCAGAAAGCAGAAAGTCTTTCTTGGGTCATAGTATTCCATGCAGGGGCGGATCCAGCCTCTCTCTTAGGGGGGAGGGTGTGATATCACAAAAATACAGTATGGCAAGCAAAAGCAAGTTGTCGACGGGGGGGGGATACCGGAAACATTACTATTTCTAGTGTAAAAGGTAGGTTCGGGTCTATTTTTCTGAACTTGAAGCTCTTGGAGAGGGGGGGATGTCAGCAGCATACCCATTCCTAGTATAAGAGGCAGAATCGGGTCTATTTTCCTGAACTTAAAGCTCTTGGGGGGGGGGAATCACAAGCATACACATTCCTATACTCTATTCAAGAACTAGAAAGAGTAATAAAATTATTGCCGAAACCTCCAACGTACCTGCTCCAGTGCCGCAGGTAACCGAGGACTGCCGTAAATCTAATTATATGTAAATATAATATAGACTTTTAAAAATTTAGTGCAACAATAAAATTTGTGATAGTTCAATTTAATTTCTGTCAGTAAGCAAAGTACACCCTACAGGGTGTCCTTAGTGATTTATCTTGTTTGTACTTTTTTTTATATATTATTTGAGATTAGGGAGATATCCAAAAGATATGGCTTCCACATCTATATTTATTCCAAAATCGTTAAACCAAGGCATTTTTTCGTCAACGAAAATAGGGCTGAATCCAGCCACGTTTTTTTTTTTTTTTGGGGGGGGGGGGGGTATCATGAAAATATAGTATGGATAGTTTTCGACAGGAGGGGGAGACGCCAGCAGTTCTGAATTTAAAGCTCTTGGAGGACAGTGGCGGATCCAGCCTCTCTCTTTGGGGGGGGGATGATATTGCAAAAGTACAGTATGACAAGTGAAAGCAAGTTGTCGACGGGGGAGGGGGGGGGGGGAGACATTAACATTTCTAGTGTAAAAGGCAAGGTCGGGTCTATTTTCCTAAATTTGAAGCTCCTGGAGAGAGGGGGATACCAGCAGCATACACATTCCTAGTATAAGAGGCAGAATCGGATCTATTTTCCTGAACTCAAAGCTTTTGATGGGCGGCTATAGCAAGAAAAACAAGTTGTTAACGGGGTGGAGTGCTAGCATCATACACATAATATAAAAGGCAGAATCGATTCTGTTTTCCTGAACTCAAAGCTCTTGGAAGGGGGGGGGGGGGGCGATCGCAAGCTTACACATTCCTATACTCTATTCAAAAACTAGAGAGAGTAATTAAACTGTTACCGAAACCTCCAACGTACCTGCTCCAGTGCCGCAGGTAACTGAGAACTGCCTTAAATCTAATTATATTTAAATATTATACGCTTTTATAAAGTTACTCCAATAATAACATTTCTGATAGTCGTGAGACATTTAGTGAAGTTCTAAAACTTTTAGAAATTTTAATTATTATTCCGGTGGCATCGGCTGAAGCAGAATGGTGCTTTTCTACTCTCAAACGAATAAAAACGTTCTCATAGAATCAGGAGCGGATCCAAGGGAGAGGGCCGGTGGGGGAGAGCTTGGAGTTCAGGAAAATAGACCCGCTTTTGCCTCTTATACTATAGTTTATTCAAGAACTAGAGAGAGTAATAAATCATTGTTTACCCTTTATTTCTTCGCAAACTACCTGTGTTCTTTAGTCCGGTATCTTTGGCAAAATCTGTTAGGCACATACATTTTTCATAGGAATGGGTTACAAATTTTTTAATCAAAAATACCGGTCTATAATAATGGACTATTTTGGTTGGATAACAATAGATATTTGGAAGTGTGAAGTTTAAAAAAGAATTTTAATCCTTGTCAAAGGCGTCGGAAGGAGGTTTATTAAGTATTTATGGCATAGAATATTATTTCGGTAATAAACTTAAAATAAAAAGTTTTTATAATATTATTTTATTACTTATGATTTCTTAATAATTCACATCCATTACGAAATATAGATAATTTTGACATATTTAACACAAATAATCACAACTGTATTTTTATTCTTTTTAGTTTTGGCATAGAAACCGTTTTAGGCACATTCAGACAAAAACGTAGTCATATTCTCTCAAAAAATTCTAAATTATAATTTAAATACAAAATACGCATTGTCAAAAATACAAGAAGTTAAACATATATAAAAAAATAAATTCGTCGATATGATATTAAAATTTTTTTGGGGCTATTAGTCATTTTATTATTAATTAAAAACAATTTAGGACATTTGACGTTTCAGTTTATTTATTTCTTAAACCATCTGCAGAATTACAATTAAACACCAAAAAGGGATTCAAATGTAATTAATTTTTATATGTTACAGTTAAAATTAGACCTAATTATTTTTATTTCTATTGTACTGACATCTTAATTTAATTTACTTTCTTATATGGAAATCCGATAGCCCCAAAAAATAAAAAATAAGTATGTTAATTCTACACGCTTAAGAAAAAGACACAATACAATAATAAAATAATAAAAAAATAACAGCTAATTGGAATTAAATATATAAAATTAAAGAATGGGACATACTAAAATAAAAATATATAAAACATAAAAATATATATAAACAACATTAAACAATAAAATACAACAAAAACAAAAATTTAAATAATATATTTTGTTTACACTGATAAACATTACGTATCTAATTCGTAATCAAAGTCAATGAAGCTATCTTCGCTCAAATTAATTATAGTTGATTCCTCTATCTCACCGATCATGAGATCGAGTTTCCATATTTTGTTTTATTCTTTTATTATATCGATTTTTCCCAATTTTTCGCAGGAATGTTATTTAAAGAAATCTTTCAAAAGTTCAGTTAAATCACTAATTTTGTAAGTTGTGTTATTTCTAGTAACTCTACCTTTTACTTGAGAGAGATATTTCGTTTTCTAACGGACAGTTTCCGGACGATCTATAAGAACAGATTTCCTATCTGGTTTTTTCCAGCAAAAATTAAGTTATCTGAGCAATTTCCAGAGCTCAGTTCTTTTAATTTCAGGTCAATCCCGATCTTCATTGATTTTAGTTAGAATTTTGTAGACGGTTGGAATCTGCTTCTCATAATAAAATGTATGTACAACTCCTTTTATTGCAGTTTTCATCTCTTCTTTCAACGAGGTTTTTTCGTCTGCCTGTGATCGAATGTGACTTGAGAGTACTAACAATTCCAGTTGTTCTTTTTTCCTTCAGCATTCAGTGCATAGTAGATTTTCCAACTCCTGTCATGTTGGAACACATCTCAACCGAGCTTTTAACATTATTATCTAGATATTGATATCTTAAGGCATCATAAACATTCATCGTAGTAAGTTGTTCGTTGAAGAAAAAATGCCTTGGTTTAACGATTTTAGGAAAAATATAGAGGTGCAAGGATAAATCTTTTGGGTATCTCACTAATCTCAAATAATATATAAAAACAAGCGCAAACAAGATAAATCAATAAGGACAAAATGTAAGGTGTACTTTGCTCACGGACAGAAATTAAATTGAACTATCAGAAATTTTATTATTGCAGTAAATATCTAAAAGCTTATAATATTTAAATATAATTAGATTTACGGCAATCCTCAGTTACCTGCAGCACTGGAGCAGGTACGTTGGAGGTTTTGGTAACGGTTTAATTACTCTTTCTAGTCCTTGAATAGAGTATAGGAATGTGTAGGCTTGCGATCGCCCCCCCCCCCCTCCCAAGAGCTTTGAGTTCAGGAACATAGAACCGATTCTGCCTTTTATATTATTATGAGTATGATGCTGGCACTCCATCCCGTTAACAACTTGTTTTTCTTGCGATAGCCGCCCACCAAAAGCTTTGAGTTTAGGAAAATAGACCCCATTCTGCCTCTTATACTAGGGATGTGTATACTGCTGGCATCCCCCCCTCTTCAGGAACTTCAAATTCAGAAAAATAGACCCGACCCTGCCTTTTACACTAAAAATGGGAATATCCCCCCCCCCCCCGTCGACAACTTGCTTTCACTTGCCATACTGTACTTTTGTGATATCACCGCCCCTCGTCCCAAAGAGAGAGGCTGGATCCGCCCCTGCCCTCAAGAGCTTCAAATTCAGAACTGCTGGTGTCTCCCCCCCCTGTCGATAACTTTCCATACTGTATTTTTATGATACCCCCCCAAAAAAAAAATGTGGCTGGATTCAACCCTATAAGTACAAACCTATTTTTTTTTTGTACAGCCCAGTATGTCAGGAATGAAAGTCAAATTTCAAATAAACCATTTTTTTAAATTAAACGAAGAAGTTACAGGTACAGGCTTAAATTCTCAATTCCTATATATCCCTTATCACAACCCAAACTGGGCGGGACAATATAATTATCATACGAGGTATCCGCTTTTCAAACAAGTTTTTCATCCATACATCTGTCAAATTCCCTTTGTCAAATATGACAATAAAACGGCCACAGCCAGCTCTGCAAAATGTCCATCTTTTCTTTTTTCCATAGCTGCCTCGATTAGATGGCTAGCTTAATATGAAACAAGAATGTTTCAAAATTATTTCCCTACAAGGCAAATGACAGGTATAAAAATTCCCAGTAAAATATTTTCATTATCTTTATTGAAACAAAAAATAACATCGACGCATTATTGCAAGTCTATAGATCTTATCACATGGAAAATATTAAATACATATGTCAATAAATATTTCGCTAAATTCTTATGCTAATTATTATAATATACCTCTATCTATACGGAATTGACGTACACATAGTTAATATTAAGACTAAAGTCTGCACCTCTTACGAAGGAGTTCGTTTAGTTACATCACATTGCGAAAAATATACGTTTCTATTTTCGAAACATCAGCTGTATATAAATTTCAGTTCATATGTAATTGAAAGCATTTTCAGTATTCGACCACAGTTCTTTTGATAAAAACAAAAAAAATCGAGTGGGTGTTCATCACTATACGTAGTCATCCCAGTTTAACATGTATAAAAACATACCGGGTGTCAACGAATCTATTAGACAAGTCATAATTTCTAGAGTATTAAGTGTATCAAAATGAGGATTGGTACAGGTAAATGTTATGTGAAGAGGAGAGTTTTCGCATATTTTCCACTTTCCGGTCACTTCCGGTTTCACCGGAAATGGCCCCGGTTTTGAATTCTTAAATAGAACACCCTGTATATTTTAACATCTTTGGATTTCTGAGACAATTCTAGATCAGAATGTGACATTTTAAAAACTTTTTACGTCTACTTCATTTTTTTAGAGCCACTTTTAAAATTGCATCTAGGTGGCCATGATCGGACGCAAACTAATCTAACGGCCTTAGGTGATGTCAAAAAAATACAATCGCAAAGTTTTAGTGACTAGTATGAAAGACAGGAATTGGATTAAAAATTTAACAAAATTAACAAAAAAACTAACAATATAAACTAATAACTTAGACGACGCACTTAAAATATTTGAAAGTACAGTGGCTGAATTTGTTAAAAAGTTTAGTGTAGTAAATGTTCAAAGTGCATTTCTTCTTTTTCACGACACATTTCAGTTCGTTCAATTGTTTCTCTCGACACGTTATGTGACATTTGGGGCGTTATATTTCTAAATGCCCGTAAAATTCTTTCTTCTAATATTTCAAGAGTGGCTGGGGCTGCTCCATAGTAAACCCTTTCTTTAACATATCCCCAGACAAAGAAATCGAGCACAGTAAGATCCGGTGAGCGGGCTGGCCACCGTACCGGACCATTGGTTGCAATAATTCGATTATTAAAATACTCTATTAAATAATTAAGAATTTCTCTAGTATTGTGAGGCGGTGCTCCATCTTGTTGAAAGTAAATTCGCCGTAAAACTGCTAATGGTATATCATTGAGATGATTTTCGATTTCATTTTGAAGAAAACCTAAGTACCTAACCCGTATTAACTGACCTTGAAACAATATTGGCCCAATTATTCTGTTTCCAACGATACCAGCCCAGACATTGACGCCAAATCTTTCTTGAAAATTGCCCTCTCTCATTTCATGTTGATTTTGTTGGGCCCAGTACCGAGTATTTTGCTTATTGAACATACCATTATTTGTACATCGGGATTCGTCGGAAAATAGAATAAAATCGATAAAATTTGGGTTAACTCTATGATTTTGAAGCAGCCAATCACAAAACACTACCCGTCTATCGCCATCCTCAGTATACAAATGTTGATGTAACTGATATTTAAATGATCGATATCCATGCTTTTTCAGTATTTTTCTTGCTGATTCATAACTTATCTGCAGTTCTTGACTAATTTTTCTTAACGAAACTGTTTTATCAACCTCAACCATAGCAAGTACGTTAATCTCAGTCTCTTTATTTATGATAAACCTCTGTTCCGCCTCTTGATTTCCTATTTGCCTAAAACGAGTCTCGACATACGGAAAATACTGATGGGCTGGATGTTGCCGATTCGGACATCTATGCGCATACAACTCGGCAGCATTCCTTGAATTTCTATGACACTCTCCAAATATTAATAACATATCCACTTTTTCACTTTGAGTATACATTATTTTAACGAAAATTTAAACTAAACTTAATGAAAATTAAGAAACTTTTACGTCTGTTCTTAGAGCGTATGTCACTGTCATTATCTACTTAAGTGAGTGATTTGTTTTCCAAAGAAGACTTGATAAAAATAGTTGCATATTATTATGCATCATGGCTGTCCATGGCGCACTTGTCATAAGTAAATAAATTATCCAGTATTTTGCTTAATAATACTTAATTTCTGTTCTTATGTCTAATCCAATCGCAAATAAATTAGTACCGTTAGATTCTTCAAAGAATGCTTTTTTTCGAAAAGTAGTTGTCAAAAAGGGGTCGCCATTTGAAAATTAATAGTTAGAAATGAAAACGTAATTTTGTCAACTTGTCTTATTCCTGTCTTTCATACTAGTAACTAAAACTTTGCGATTGTATTTTTTTGACATTACCTAAGGCCCTTAGATTAGTTTGCGTCCGATCATGGCCACCTAGATGCAATTTTAAAAGTGGCTCTAAAAAAATGAAGTAGACGTAAAAAGTTTTTAAAATATCACATTCTGATCTACAATTGTCTCAGAAATCCAAAAATGTTAAAATATACAGGGTGTTCCATTTAAAAATTCAAAACCGGGACCATTTCCGGTGAAACCGGAAGTGGCCGGAAAGTGGAAAATATGCGAAAACTCTCCCCTTCACATATCATTTACCTGTATCAATTTTCATTTTGATACACATAATACTCTAGAAATTCTGACTTGTCTAATAGATTCGTTGACACCCGGTATAGCAAACATTCAAAAATATAGTGTTCCATGAAAACAAAATCACCTTGTCATACCTTGACAGAAAAAAATACAGTTCGATATTTTTCCGAAACTTGACATTGAAGTTATTCAAAAATTTTAGAGTTTTTACTTCAAAAATAGCATATAAGAAAACACATGATATTGTGCTGTAATATTTTTAAACTTCAGCTAAAGAATATAAGGTGAAAATATTTGGATTTAAAAATTTTTTATCCGGATGGCTCATAAGGCAATGCCACAATGTCATGACACTACCTAATTTTTTCCTTATCCATATTAATAATTTGGACATCTGGCATCAAAGTCACAGCTTAAAATGGGCAATACAGAATTGTGCTTGTTATTGATATGGCACTGTAGAAAGGCGAAGATCTAAAGGGGTCTCTATGTGAACGAGAGAAATAGCACTATGTATTATCATTTTCCAAACGAAACAGTGATAAAATTAACTGGATTTCTATTAAATAAATAGAACACACTTGTTACCGGGTGAAAAGTGACATTAGTTTTATATTTCGGCGTTTATTTTAAATTTACTTTTGGTTACTTATGATGTCTTTACCGATGTATTTCCATAATGCTTATTTTTCATCGCCGGTGTGTGTAGGTTTTTGTTTTGTTACTAAAAGTCACTACATTTGACGCTATGACTACAAACAAAGTTAACTTTTTAAAGATCTCTTTTGGTCCCTCTCCTTAAAGAGAAATTGTTTTATATATTTTATGATGATCCTATATTTTGTCTCACATATTGACATTACCTGTCTAAATAGTCACAAGCGGGAATTAATTTTCTCGTTCTTCAACTACTTTTCTGGACCAAAAGCTTTAAAAGGGAGTAAAATGTATCAAAGGCGTTTAAAAATAAATTAAATACGAAAAGGTTTCATTTAGATGAGGTCAAACTAGTAATAAATAAAAAATGAGACACAAGACACAGGCAAGAATAAAATTCATCAACCAACACTCTTTCTTTTTCCAATTTTTAGCTTCCTTGCAGTAAATATACCATGTAATATAATATATACACACACACACAGACATATATATATATATATATATATATATATATATATATATATATATATATATATATACAAACTAAATATGAACTGATATGTATAGACTAAAAATTATATCTGATATTTTCCCAAACAACAGCGCATTTTGGAAGTGTTATAAAATAACATTTGAAAATGCCCGGAGAACTAATCCGAACACCCTTGTAAGGTAGTTAGACTTCTCTATATTAAGGTGAGTGGTATTGTGCTTTTCGAAGATATTATAGTAGAATTTGAGCAAAAGTTATTAATTTTCTCTAAATATATATAAAAATTATTTTATTCTGTACAAAATGTTCATAAAAAAATTCCTAAAAAAATAAAAATAAATAAATTATTATAAAATCACTTAAAAGGCCTGATTCCCATTATTACCTTGGGATAAAGCCAGAAAATATAGTTTCAAATAGCATATCAAGTAAGCATTAAAATTATTTTTGTGCAATGCGTGTAGAAAGGATATACCTTACCTGTAAACTTAAAAGATTTTTTTTTTCAAATGGCTCGCAATCTTTAATTTGTCATGATTATAGAATTAATTCCATAAGTTTCCTGATGTTATTGAGGACACCCCGTATACAGCTTATATCCACTTTTGTGACAAATATAAACACATTAAATCCAATATCTTTTAAAACCAGTAAAAAATAATATAGCGTATAATTCAAAATTAATATTTTTAATGTTTTTTTCTGAAGATCTAAAACTATGGTAATTGTTTAGATTAAGTGAAACTTTCGACAATGACCTTTTCCCTTGAAAATTTTTTTAATTACTCCCTATTTCAACGTCCTAGAATACAATTCTGGTCTTGCTTTTTCACAATTTCTTCTGATTTTTTCAGAAAACACAAAAAAAAAGACCCATCGCTTCATGGTCTTTTTTAAAAAAAAAAACGAATTTTCATAATTATTACAGATAATACTAGTTAAAATACATTGTATGTAATATATTTCAACTATTTTTGTATAAATTTTAGCAAACAAATTAAGAAAAACTTGTATTTTCGACAAAATGTTTGTTGCAATGCTGCCAGATATAAAATATTTTCATGTAATAAACTTATTTAAAAAAAAAATTAAAAGTTGTTCATCTCAGTCCAGAACTTATTTGTTTTAAATCTAAAAACAAGTGTAAAATTAATTCTAGCCAACTAGAATGTTTGGTTAGGTCAATTTAATTGTGATTGGTTCAGATTTTTTTTATATAGAACTACAATATTTACCCCTCTAAATAAATTTCATTGCGAAAAATAGTCTATTTTTACGTAAAAACTTTTTTAAAACACAATATATGCTCAAAAACGTAAATTGGTTTTTATTTTCGGCACCATGCTAAAAATTTTAAAATCCAATGTCACATGTGCAACATCAAAACAGTGTTTTAACGAGTTACATAGTTGCCAGATTTAGTAGTTTTTTCGCAATAAATGAATATTAATTATATCGGTTAAGTAAATCCGGGCACTCAGTATTCCGCGCTCGTTACACGCATTACATACTGCCTCCCGTAGAGAATATTAAAAAGTTTGGCTCAGGTTTGTGCTGGTTCGACCAGGTTCCTTTTTTTTTCAGATTTTTTGTTCTGGTTAATATCAGTTTGTGCTGGTTAGTTCCGGCTTGCTCTAGTTACTTCAGATTGGTTATTGTTAATTGGGGTTAATTTTAGTTAGGTTAGTTCAGGCGAATCTAGGTTGTCTTAACTTTTTGGATTTGTTATTAATATAAGTGACTTTATTTTTACAAATATATTTGTAATTATATTAATCATGTTTTTCTATTACGAAAAAACACCAAAAAAAGCTGACAACATTCCACAATAACCACCCAAATCTATTTTCTCTTCGTTTCTTATTAAAAACATGTACTTTTTGATAACATCACAAAAAATCCGAAATCTACGTGTCCGTACAGAAAACTGAACTAATTAAAACAGAAACCAACCTAAACTGACTTAGATATATTTATTTAAAAATGTTATTGTTCAAGAGAGACCACGTGGAGGAAAATCAATCTCCAACAGACAGGAATATTGAGAAAGGCTTAGAGTCAGTAGGAAAGCGAGTGCTTTAGTATCTGATGTCAAAAATAATATGGTTAATAAAATTATAAGATTAAGATGTGTAAAAATCATAGACATAAGAGAAATTAATATTACTTTAATATACCCTGCGGACCCTATAAAAGAAAGTTGGCTCACTCTTAAAAAGAGATAGAGCGCTTTCAAGAAGCAGGATCTTTGTTTCTAACTTATGTCAGGTGACAGGGGTATCCAATGACCAACTTTCTTCTATACGATCCGCATCTTATATTAAAGTAATATTAATTTGTCTTACGTCTATGGTAAAAGTGAATTAGGATTAAAATTTGTTTGACAGCAGAACAATAGAAGAAATCGGCTGTATGAAGAAATGTCCAGTAAAAGCAAATTATTAATATTCATGTTGTTGTGGTGTTTCGTCCCAATCAATTAATGGAATATTTCCAAGGAAATCCGTCCAAACCTTATTAATATTTTGAGTATAGGCTCCGCTATTGGGATATACAAAATTTTGTGAATGATTCAGAGTCAAATGCCGGAAGCCTTCGTTTACTAAGCAGTCATAATCCCTCCGACAATCTGACACAGTCGTACTTTCCAGTAGTACCAATTCTTGAATGACGCCTAAAAAACTCTATGTTAACGGCCCCGCAACGGAAACTAGAAAAAATCTATTAATTTTCCTCTCTATTCCACCGAAAATCCACAAATTGTTAATCATTCTACCCCTACTGTGTTTTCCTTGCCCCACTTGCACTAATTTATTTCAACAAATTTTCCTTCCCAGTTCAATTTTTTAGGCAACATGCCTGCAAAAATTTACCCAATCGACAACCGTCACAGCCTAATCCTAATTTACGAAAATCTTTAAAACCCTTTATATTTAAAGAAAAACCCATAGGTAATATAAAAAATAAAGCAGGGAAAATATGGTTTTTCAGATCCTTTTCTTTACAGTTTACCGAGTAAAAAAGAATGAATATATATTTCACAGAAATCATATTTATGCTATGGCAACAGCGCAGATTATCCTCCTTTTGAGATAAGTGACGTTTTTTTTTTCTCGGGTCCGTCCTAAAGCCGGACGCACTGCGGCCAGAGTAGGCCTATTATGCTCACCCTAGACATTACAGCCACTCTGTCAACCTAGCCCCCTGGCTCAATCTGTACAGTCCTGCTAAGGAGTGAGTGAGTATTTCTCCCGGTTCCAATTTTACTGACCCGAATGTTTGTTGTCTAAATCTCTCCAGTGACTCACAGTCACATATGATGTGATTCACCGTTTTCTCGGCTTGTCCACATAGTCTGCAACCGAGGTTTCCGTTATATAGATTCATTCTATTCAGATGTACTTTGACGGCCATATATCCAGTCATTATACCCGTAATAGTCCTTAATTGGTTCCTACTCGTTTGGAGTAATTTTCTTGCCAGTTTTGGGGTCAGGATTCCCAATAAATAGCTTGCTGTGGTTTAAACCCTGTCTGGTCATCTAGTGGTTTTTATGCTCTCTTTTGATCCATTCTTTGACTGCTTCTCGGGCCGCGCACCGCAGCATCCCCAAGGGCGGTTCTGGACCCATGTATTGAGATGCTGATCCTGCTCTAGCTAGCTCGTCAGCTTTTTCATTTCCATGTATGCCTTCGTGTCCTGGTACCCACTTTAACATAACTCTGTTGTCTTTTGCCAAAATTTCAAGCTCACTCTGACATTCCCAAACCAGCCTCGATGATACCTTTTGGCCTTTGAAAGCTCTCCTGTTAATCTCGTCTGCGCACCGTAAGATTGCGTATATTTCTGCCTGGAATACTGTTGGGTATTTTCCAAGGGGAAGGGTTAATTTTTTCCTCGATTGTAGCCCATATATCCCAGCTCCAGTACCCTCACTAGTTTTTGAACCGTCAGTGTACCAAATACTTGCACCCAAGAATGTTTCCGGTTTTTCTCTTTTACTTGCCATTCGATCCTCTATTGTGACTTCAAACGGTATATTATAACGGTAGCTCGAGTTCATATGGTCCGTGTCCATTTCCAACTCGGGGCTCATGATTTTTTTACATATGTTTTTGTGTCTTGACAACGTTCTTTGTGATTTTACTGCTGAGTGATTTAGTCGGTAGAGTCCCATTCTCGCCTCTGCCTGAATCACTATGTGTAGTGGAGGCAGATCCAGAATGCACTCCATTGCCGAAGTGAAAGTTGATTTCTTGGTCCCAATAATACACAAAGAGGCGACCCTTTGTATTCCGCTCAGCTTTGTCATGGTTGTTCTCTGCATTACCTTAGGCCACCAGACCGAGGCTGCGTAAGTGATGGCTGGTCTCACAACACTGGTATATAACCAAAGTACCAGATAAGTGACGTTGCTAACAGATATAAGTCACAAGTTTATTTTTAAAGCATTTTAGTCGTTTTTCTTGATTTTCCCATTAATAAAGTTTATGAAATATTACATAATAGTGATGGTGTTTTTCTGCGTTTTCTGAAAAACTAAGGAAAAATTGTAGAAATCCAAGGCCAGGATCGTGTTCTATGATCTAACCGAAATAATTACCAAAGTTCCTAATGTAAATAAAATCTATATAAATTACTAAACAAGTTCAAACACAAAATTTTCTTTATTATATTGAACTACTTTCCTTTCCATATAAGCAAGAATCATTTTTTCTCTGATATTTTAAATTTTGCACGAAATGCAAAGTAATAAAATCAATGCTTACTTAATATACATCAAAAAATCAACTACAGATCAAAAAAGGTCGTAAAAAAGACTGCTTAAAAAACGATGTAAAATTATCTAAACTAACTTCTAGGTTATGTTACAAGTGTCATAGTAAGGCTACATGTACAATGCAACTCGTCAATAGTTTGTTTACAACGTTATCGGCGAATTATTCAGTGGCGCCCAGACATATAATAAAATTCCGATATTACATTTCAAATCGTATACATACAGTATAGCATCAATTTTCGTCTACATCCTTCCTAAAGTAACATTTTTAACAAAACATGCAGTGGTCCCCATAGATGTTGAAATTGTTCGATCTGTCGTTGTAACAGTTGTTTTATTGTAATATATAAACTGCAGGTTATTGTTTCGTCAACCCTCGCTCCTTCTCGCTTTAAATCCAATTTATTGATACATAATTACGATCTATCGAATGTGAAAATATATTTAACTCAATTTTTATGATGATATGATAATAAAATGCATCTGTCAAAAGGAAACAACAAACTAAATTGTGATTTTTGTGCTTCCTGCAGAGCAATTCCTACCCTTGTGGTTTTTGCCGGAAGATTTCGACTAATATTGATTATTTTAAATCAAAAGTAACAGGAATGGCAGAAGGCAAAACGGTAAGACTGACTATTTGCTAAAATTAAAGATTTAGCTTCAAATAATCCGATCTTGGAGCTGAAGTCCCAAGGATGAAAGGAAAATACAGTGATGAAATGCATTGTACATGTAGTCAAAGTCGGGTTAAGTGTACTAGTAATTCTTGAGCAAGGTGTACTTATTTTACAACTATGGTCTCTTCAAAAATTGACATCTAAATGTTCCATGCAATTTTGTTAATAACAAATGTCACATTTTGTCAAATATATTAATAAAAATTTTCATCTTGTCGCATCCAGTGGCAAAAAATATTATATATATAATATCTATAAACCTGTACCTTTCCAATAATTGAACAAAGCAAACTGCAATTACAGAAATAGTTATTTCATTATAAAAGCACCTCTACAACAAACTAAATCCAAAAGATTGGGTGACGACATAAAAGAAAGAACATAGAGAAAAAAACAAAACTAAGGTTCAGAGAAATTAAGGAACATATTTAAAAAATTAAAAAAAAAATGTATGAATACGATACGAGAGTATACAACAATCGAAGAAAATAAAAACATGAAAGTACTCAAAAGGAAATTAATGGATATAAGAAGAAAATATACAAATTAAGAGGGAGTGAGGGAAATGAAACAACAAACAGGGAAAGGCTGATAGAAATTGCAGAAAAATATATAAAAGCCAATAAATGAAACTTCAAAACCACACTCTCAGACAGATTGAGAATAATTAAGCTCCTGACGAATATAAAATTGTAATTGAAGCTGAAGAGATGGACAGCAAGGGTTTGCCGATGGTTGTAGTTTCTCTTTTCAACCTATGATTGGAAAATAGCATATCTCAAGCAAATTGGAACAATCACGAACAGATCAACAAGATTCTAACAGGAAAGTCTATGGAATACAAAAAATCACTGGCATAAATACTTGTAGACTTTAAAAAGGCTTTCGACACCGTGGAATTGACGATGATACTATCAGTTTTGTAGCAGATGAGAATATATTACAGATATTCTTGGTTAATAAAATACGTTTATAACAATGTAACATAAAGCGAAGAGTCTTTAAATCCATGAATGAGTAATGTAAATGTAAAGTAAACTTTTTACTGCGTTGTTGGAATACGCTTGAAAAAATTAGTTGGGACAGAAAAGAAACAAAAAATCGACGGCGAATACCTAGATCACTTGCGTTTCGCTGACAACCTTGGTCGTAGTATCCACTTTAAGAAAATCAGATTTATGAATAATCCGTCTGCGAACAATAATATGAAATTTAATGAAAATGAAATAAAGCAATTCGATAATTACATTTGGATTATGAATTATATATATATATATATATATATATATATATATATATATATATATATATATATATATATATATATATACCTTCGTGTGGGTTTGAGATGGGCAGCTTTAGTATAGCTGAGGCATACGCTACAAGGTGATATGCAAATATGCTTAATGAAAATCTATGAACAATGCGTTTGCTAATATCAAAGTACTCCACAAACACACTCAGAGTATCAGAAAAAGCATGTTGAGTATCACAAGGACATATAGAATAAGAAATATCACAATCAAACAACAAACAAAAGTAATAGATATTATCCAAAAAATTGCTCAATCTAAATAGAAATGGGTAGAGCATATAGTCCGAAAAAATAAAAATAGATGGTGTAAAAGATTAATAAAATGGAGACCTAGCGTGAACAAGAGGAATAGGGGCAGATCCACCAACAAGATGAAGCGATGACATCAAAAAGGTAGCACCGTTCAGGACAGGAACAAATGGAGGTTGTTGGAGGAAGCCTACGTCTGATGGATAATGGATGGTTATGATGATGAATAGAAACGGATGGGGGCACTCATATTGTAACGTTAGAAGAAAAATTTTTGAATCGTTGCAAAGTAGACAGAAAAATCTGTCAATATAAAAACTTTAAGATACCAAATAGCGACATATATATATATATATATATATATATATATATATATATATATATATATATATATATATATATATATATATATATATATATATATATATATATATAATATGTACTTACTTATTTATAAAATGCTGACCTTGCACAAGTGCTGCAAATAATCCTTAGAATAATAATATTAGTTTATCTAAACGGCTGATTTTATTTAAATATCAAGAACACTTAACTCAAATTTTAGTACACAAGTGTGAGAACGCAGACACTGCTGAACTATATCCTGTTATTTTCTCTAGCATGCGAACAAACGAACTGTCTATAGAGAGCTGATATAGCATGGGAACAAACAAATTGCGTCGTAATAAAAACATAATACTTTTACTGGCTTTGCGCTTCTTAGTGAGCAATTTCAAACAAGTTTTACTAAATAAGGATTTTTAATTTAAAGTATTAACAAATATATATATATATATATATATATATATATATATATATATATATATATATATATATATATATATATATATATATCATTTTTCTTAATTTTGTATTTTCTTGGGTTTAGGTTCTATAATTAATAAAACACAAAACGATTGACGTTTCGCCCTTTATTCAAGGCATTTTCAAAATTTTTTCCTAAAAAAATATATAATTAAAATACATCAAATAAAAAACATATTTTACCATTTTGGAAAACAAACAAGAATTTGATGTATTTTAATTATATATTTTTTTAGGAAAAAATTTTGAAAATGCCTTGAATAAAGGGCGAAACGTCAATCGTTTTGTGTTTTATTAATTATAGAACCTAAACCCAAGAAAATACAAAATTAAGAAAAATGATATAATCTATGGTTCAAGAATCAAGAAAATAAATATATATATATATATATATATATATATATATATATATATATATATATATATATATATATGTATATATATATATATATATATATATATATATATATATATATATATATGTATATATATATATATATATATATATATATATATATATATATATATATATATATATGTTAAGATGTTCGGGCATCCCGTGTATGTGCCGAGTGCCTCTCAGGACTGTAAAGCGATACAAGCGCGTAGGCGTCGTACAGTGAGCTTTGAAAATTGTGAATAGGATTTCACCGAAACGTCAGCTTACAGTCCCGACAGCACATACACAGGATGCTCGAAAATCTTCGATTACACATCACACCCGTGAGAATATTCGACTATATATATATATATATATATATATATATATATATATATATATATATATATATATATATATATATATAAGCGACAGATAACTTTCAATATGAATATATTTGACAAAATATTGTGTTCCTAAAAATACTTTTTCATTCGAACGAAAAAACTCAAAACAGGTCATTACAGTAAAAAATGTAACACCAATTGATAAAAACTTTCCAAAACACTACCAATACAATAAAATACGTTAAAACATACAAATTGTATCACAAATCAGTTAGAATGTTTGTATGTGCAAATAGACGGGGGGGATGCCATGTCCTTTTACATTTTCGCTAAGTCTAAGTGTCCTATGCTACAGTTCTACCTACTTGCTTTTACAAGCATGCAAAATAAAAATAATAAGAAGAACGAACCATTCTTTAGATTTACTCTTTTGATATTTTGATTAAGACTCTTTTAATTACAAAATGGAATCGAAATTCCGCTTCTTAGTGCAGCTTTCTCCTACTCGAATCTATATCGCTCTCGCTTTTCAACCATTCCAACAGTTCTTAGTTTACATGAAAGATAATAACATGGCCACGAAGTGGCCATTTTTATGCTGTACATGCGCGCGTCAGTTTTAAAATAATATAAAAAAAAAAACATAAGTGATCGTAGTATGATACATTTGAGAATCTCCAGAAAGAAGGGCTGTGACAGACAAACAAACGTGTGAGTGATTCCATAAGAGTACCACTTTTCCTTGTAAGAAGCATAACCCTCAAAATAGAGTATATGATTTATTCAAGGTGTCCGGTACAGATAGTGAACAAAAAGCGTCAAAATAACCCTGGCGTTTCAGATAATTTTTTCCTAAGATGTCTCGTAATGGTGTTATTGATTCCAAAAGGGATAGCCAGTGGCTTACCTTTTAGGCTGCAGCTTTTTAACAGACTTTTATATTTAAAATGAATTTTAGCTAGTAGTATAACCAATCAGTATAGGATTCATTCCGGTATCCGAAAGAATTATAATGCTACAGCTGATGACAACCCACGGCAAATTAAATCAATTACAGATTTATGCACCGACTGCTGATAAAATGGAAGGTGAAATAAAAAACTTTTATAATGAACTCCAACAGACACTACGCCTCACAAAATCTAGAGACATTACTGTTGTAATGGGAGATTTTAACGCAAAAATCGGCCAGGGTAAATGTGATTCCATTGTCGGGCCATACGGCCTTGGAGTGCGCAATGATAGAGGAGATCGTCTTATAGAATTCTGTCAAGAGGATAATCTAGTAGTAACAAATACCTTTTTTAAGCTACCTAAACGTCGTCTCTATACATGGAGGTCACCAGCTGATAAAGACAACAACATAATTAGAAACCAGATTGATTACGTCTTGATAAAACACAGATATCGAAACGCAGTACATTCAGTAAAGGCGTACCCAGGTGCGGACGTATTTTCGGACCACAATCCCCTTATCGCTAAATTCCAACTTAAATTAAAAAGGATACAAACAAATCATAACATCAAAAAACTAAATATACACAAATTAAAATCAGAAGAAACGAAAGAAAAGCTGAGACAAGACATCAACACAAACTTAGAAAGAAGACAAGGCAAGCCTGGGTTAAACAATGCCAACGTAGAACAACAGTGGCAGTTATTCAAAACGTCAATTATGGAACCAAGCACGAAAGTACTTACAACATCAAGATACAAGAAAGAAGGAAACACAAGACCAACAAGACCCGATATCAACAGTTGCAAATTCAAATAAGAAGAAAAATAAGAGCAGCAAAAGAAGAGTACCTTTCTGGAAAATGCAAAGAAATAGAGGAGTTGCAACACAAGTACGACAACTTCAACTTGCATAAAAAAGTCAAAGAACTAGCTGGAATAGAAAAAAGAAAAACCTCAAACGTATTGCTAGACAAAGAGGGAAACATTATTATGGAAACACAACAAAAATTTGAAGATCAAAGACACGAAAATTCTTCTATAAACAGTCTGAGCGGTGACATGGGGCCTGAAATTACTAAAGCAGAAGTCATTTATGCATTAAGATCGATAAAAACTAATAAAGCTGTTGGTCCAGATGAAATGCCAGGTGAGTTGTTGAATCTGATCAATGACAAAAATTTGGATTTATTGGTGAGATTATTTAATACAATTTACACGACAGGAACCATCCCCCGAGAAATGTTAACATTAACATTCATATGTTTACCAAAGAAAGCAAATTCAAAAGAATGCAGTGACTATCGAACAATCAGTCCCATGTCAGATACTTTGAAACCCCTTTTAAAAATTGTACACGCTAGAATACATTCCAAATTGGAGCTGGATATTAGTGACACACAGTTTGGCTTCCGGAACGGGGTGGGTACAAGAGAAGCATTATTTGCTTTTAATGTGCTTACTCAAAGATGCTTGGATATGAATCAGGACCTCTATGCCTGCTTCATAGATTACAACAAAGCTTTTGATAGGGTCAAACACGAAAAACTGATAGAGATTCTCAGAAGCAAAAATTTGGATGAAAGAGATTTAAGGTTGATATCAAATCTGTATTACAATCAGCGAGCCGCAGTAAGATTTGGACAGGAAATATCCGGATATGTGGAAATATAAAGGGGAGTCAGACAAGGGTGTATATTGTCACCTTTATTAACGCTTATTCTGAAGAGGTCATATTGGAAAGTCTTGAATCTGAAACAGCAGGGATCAAAGTAAACGGAGTTTTAATCAACAAGATTAGGTATGCAGATGACACCGTAATAATAGCTGATAGTTTGAAAGACCTAGAAAAGATAATGAATAAAATATTAAAAGTTAGTGGAGAATATGGACTCTCTCTTAACACGAAAAAAGACCAAGTGCATGATAATTAGTAAAAACAACATTAATAATAATGAAACCCTAATAACAGAAAATAATGACTATACCGTCGAAATAAAAACCAGAATCGAGAAAGCACGTGCCAACTTTATTAGAATGAAAAAGGTTATCTGCAGCAAAGATCTAACGTTAGCCCTGAAAATACGACTGACTAAATGTTACGTATATAGTGTTCTATATTATGGAATGGAAGCATGGCCACTGAATCGAGAGGCAATGAGAAGACTTAACTCTTTTGAAATGTGGATCTATAGAAGAATTCAGAGGATTTCGTGGGTGAATCGAGTTACGAACGCCGAGGTGTTGAGAAGAATGGGGAAAGAAAAGGAAGTCGAGATAACAGTAAAACAGAGAAAACTGCAATATTTCGGACACATTATGCGAGGAGAAAAGTACAGCATCTTACGGCTCATAACCCAGGGCAAAATAAGTGGCAGAAGAGGCGTGAGACGACGACGAATTTCATGGCTAAAAAACCTAAGGGAATGGTTTGGATGCAGTTCAAAACAACTATTTAGAGCAACTGCTTCAAAAATTAAAATAGCTATTATGATTGCCAACCTCCGCAATGGAGAAGGCACTTGAAGAAGATGTGATCTTGAGAATGAATTCTTCGTCCAGTAGAGATTATATATGTTCGGTTTTTCCTTCCATGTAAATTACAACTTCACTGCGTAATTCCATTAATCATGTCAGTACTTCACCCCTGGATAGCCAACATAGCTCTGTATGCAGAAAAAGAGATGTATGAAACCACTCGTCTGTTTACACAGCTTATGGAATAACCGTGCTCGGTTTTTTTTTTTAAATATAATTTACAATTTTTACAGCAGTATTTAGTACTGACTAAAATATGGTCGGACTTGCATTCTCTTTATTTTTATTTATTTTTATTTTTACGACGTGTAAACTGTTTATACTTGATAACGATTAGAAATACAACCTAATCGAAAAGTCGTAAAAATAAAAATCAATAAAAATAAAGACAACGCTCTAGGTATGAAACAGGCTAAAAGAATTGACTATCGTACTATGAAGGCCAAATTGACAACCGAATTTGTCAGGAGGGTAAGGCGGGTATTACGAACTAATTTAAATAGTAGAAATTTGTTTAAGGTGCTCAACACGTATGCTTGCTCGGCGCTGAGCTACTCTTTTGGAATTGTAAAGTGGAGCAGGACGGACGTCCAAAACCTGCAAAGAAAAATAAGGACACTCCTAACAAAAGCACAAAAACATCACCCTCGGAGTGCTATTGAACGTACAATGCTTCCAAGACACCAAGGAGGAAGAGGATTGGTGGATATTGGTAAGCAGCTCGACCAACAAATAATAAACTTACGTTCATATTTCCACAGGTTAGCGGACTCTTCCACATTACATCGAGCAATATGCGAGGCAGACGATTCAACGCCGCTACAGTTGAGGGAACAAGATACTACTTCTCATCACCAAACAGACCAAGAGAAGTTGCAAATCTGGCTATGGAAGCCGCTTCATGGACGGCATCCAAATGAGGTCAATCAGGACAATGTCGACAACTCAGCGTCGAACTACTGGTTGATTTCAAGACAGATGTTTCCGAAAACGGAGGGCTTCTTGTTAGCTATCCAAGACCAGGTTATTCTGACGAAGAACTATCGGAAGTTCATCATTAGAGATCCCTCAATAGTAAATGACCAATGCAGATATGGATGTCGAACATCGGAGACAATTCAGCACATAACTGGAGGATGCCAAGCGTTTGCCGCAACCGAGTATAAGGAAAGACACGACTCAGCCGCTAAGATACCCCACCAAGAGTTAGCAGAACAGTTAAACCTATTACAGGTAGGAAAAGTGCTTTATTACAAGTATAATCCGGAGCCTATTCTTGAGAACAACCAGTTCAAGTTATATTGGGACCGAACGGTTCTGACGGATCAAACAGTTGCTCATAACAGGCCAGACATTATACTAACAGATAAAATTTCTAGGCGAACTACACTAATCGACATTGCTGTGCCTAACAACAACAACCTATGGCCCAAATACAACGAGAAGATCGTCAAATACAGAGATCTGGAGGTCCAAATCCGAAGACAATGGGCAATGAACAGCGTCCAAACGATTCCCATAATACTGTCAACAACTGGAGTGATACCAAAGAACCTCCTGCAGAACATTAAGGGACTGGGCCTTAGTGAGCATCTGTATAAGCCGATGCAGAAAGCAATTCTCCTAGCAACCGCGAGAACCGTCCGAAAGTTCGTAGGAAATACAGCAGACAACGTCACCTAGGACCCGATAACATGAAATGGGTTCCCACAGAGCTTCATATTTTGGTGTCTGTGTATGCCTGGTATGAGTGAATAATCCCTGGAGGGAGTGCGAAGCCGTTTGGCTTGTAAATCAGAAGACAATGCAAGTCCGACCACATTTTAATCAATCTTCAACATTGTCTACAACCTTCAAACAAGTATTTAGTACTGTTTTGAAATCATCAGATAATGCTTTTTAAACCAGTGCTTCTCTATGAAGGTTACAATGTGTCCAGAAAGGACATGGACTTTATTCAAGAACCCTTGTAACGACACTGCTATTTTTCCCACACATAACTCTCACACCATCAGTACATACATTCGACACAATTCTTCCACTGTAAACCTTTTTCTTCTTATAAGAATCACTTGCATTGAAAACTATTTCGAGTAACAAATTCATCTTTTTCGAAATGGTTGATTTTTTCGAAATAGATGTAGATAACTGGCTCAAGTAGTTAAGTTTTAAATTTGAAAATTGACACCTATCAAAATTATGTGCCTTTAAGTTTAGAGAAAAGTCGTACCTGACTTTCTCTGTAATCCGTGCGTTCATGAGTCTTTACTGTTATAAAATTTCATTAATATATACAAGTTAGGTCAAAAGCTACAATCCAAAATGTAAAATTAGAGTACCTCTTTTGGGCCCCCTATTTCCGTTATGGGGCATTAGTTATTTTGAAGCCTTTTGTACACTATCGAAAGTTTGATATAACTTACTGGATATCCTGTATTTTTACCGACGCTACTTCTAAAAACTTTTAAAATAAAAAGAATGCGACTAAGACTCGCTATTTTCCTATCGATAATATCAAAAAATTTTAATAAGTTGCATGCTTATAAAATACTATGTTTAGCTTACATTAGCAACTCAAAAGGATCTAAATATCTACAGCATGATAAAATGAGAACACAAAAGCCCATCAACTACTACCCTTTAGCCCATATTTATTCAGCCTTTCCTAACATCTCAGTCCAATACAAAATTACAAATATGAAACACAACGTATCAAATTAACAATTCAAAAATCTCTGATCAATAACGGGCATTATTTGGACTTTCATTGTTTTAAATCACGTTTGATAACTACTTTCGCTAATCATCTTCAGGAGAATATGCTATACAAACAAAGGAAGTCCAAAGTTTGTACGTTTATTATACGACACACATTACTATCTGTGTTAAAATGCCACCTGTATTTTAACAAAACTACTTCACTACTATACAGGTTGTCCCAACGTTGTTCATACTCGAACATTGTTGAAAATATTTACTTTCTGTAAGCGGTTAAATAAATGTAAACAACCAGTTAACAACTATCTCATGAAAATCTCCCGAATGGTGTTTCTTTAAATTGTAGCAGGTATATTTTTTGTTTTGGATGACAAATCGACTTAGGAATAAAGCAATATATCACAACTTGTTCAGCATATAAGCTGTGATACAAAATATAGTGAAGTTAATGCTTAACAGCGATGACGAGAAGCAATCAGACAAATAAAGTAGATCTTGCTGTAATCAACATAAACAATTAGAATTTATTAGAAACGCGAGATGGATGTTAAGGACCAACTCAAAAATTGACAATAACCACATTGTCTATCTCTGCCTGCCATTGTCACGTCTGTAATTTTAATGATCAATTTGAATTATCTCAGATAAAGTCGATTTATCCATCAGTCATCGAGGAAATGCTTGTAAAATCGAGTTGGGACGTCCTGTATAAAAAAGTTAATGGACAAATATGAAACAACACGACGACAATCTCAGTGCAAAAGCAAATGCGTTGCGTTACTGTATTTTAAGAATACTGTATCAATTTTGCCTTATTTTATACTGAATTGCATATTTTCCCTACGTTAGTCTCTCCATTCGCCCAATTGGAAATTAAAAAATTATTACATTATTAATTATCAATATATACAGGGTGAGTCAACGATTGGATGAAGTAGGTTTGTGCCTTTTCGGTGAAATTAACAAAGAAACTATATTTATTGTTTGATACAGTTTATTTTTAAACAGATTTTAAAAATATTTAGGACTCTACAGGGTGAGCCAAAAAACTAGGACAGCATAAAGTTGTATTTTTTTAAATAGAACATCCTATATACGAATCGTATTTTCGATTTAGCTTATAATTTTAAATCTTTTTTATTAAGGGTTTACTATAACAAAACTTTATAGTTTCTGAGATAATTAAGTTTAAAGAAAAAAAGCCACATTTTCAAGCATCAATTCAATCCTAAATAACGTTTTCAATTTTGTGACAAATATATTCAAATTTGGAATTTAGCAAGGCCAAGGACAAGTTAACATAATTTTTACCTAATATTTGCAATAAAAGCTACAGGGTGTTGAACACATCGGCTCAAATTTGAACAAGTTTAAATCAATAAATATCTTTTTTTTTTAAATGGTACACCCTGTATATTTTCATGTTATTTAATAGAGTAATAAAAACCCTAAAAGTTTTGTTCAATATATCCTATATCTATTTATAATAGTTTTTGAGATATTTCAGTTTTTCTTATTTTCCATACTTTTTTACAGAAATAGTCTTCATTATCATAGTAGCCATGTAAAATAATAAAAAGAAACTACAGAAACAAACAGAATGTGGTTAAATATGATGAAATACATTATTCGTTATATTACAACGGCAATAGTTTATTTAAACATAATGTGAAAAAATTAACACAACAATAACGACAAGGCAAATACATATTTACTTTTATACTAAATTGAAACAAAAAAATTACCTATTAAATACTGAGATTAATTATTTCTTTTTAATAAGTGTTCGAATAAACGACCCTCTTGTGCAATGCACAAATTTAGCCTTTTTTGCAGATTTTCTCGGACCCTGGACAAAATTAGTGGCGTTATTGTTCTACAGGTATCCCTAATCCTGTTTCGCATATCTTCCACTGCTGTTGGTGGATTAACATACACCTTATTTTTAATATAACCCCATAGGAAGAAATCTAATGGGGTGGTGTCGCAAGATCTTGGTGGCCACTCAATGAAACCCCCACGTCCAATCCATTATTGCGGATATCGTTGGTCCAAAAACGCACGAACTTCACGATGGTAATGCGGAGGCGCACCATCGTGCTGGAACCACATACTGTCGAGCTCATCCCTATCGAGACCTTGAAGCAGTTGGGGTACTTCTTCTTGTAGAAAGTTCAGGTAACTATGGCCATTTAGTGGTTCATTAAAAAAGTGGGGTCCAATAATTCGATTATGATGAATACCACACCAAACATTTAATGACCAGTGGTTTTGATGTTGCACCTCTCTAATCCAAAATGGGTTTTCTGTGGCATAATAATGCATGTTGCGTCTATTTACGGCACCGTTACTTCTAAAAGTAGCTTCATCACTAAACATTACCTTGCATAATAAATTTGGATTTAATTGAATCTCCGCATTTATTGTACGACAAAAGTTTACACGACTTTCAAAATCCTGTCCATGCAATTCTTGGTTTAATTCCATGTGATATGGATGATACCTATATTTCTTGGTAGTACGATTAGCGGTGGATTGTGATGTTTCACATAATGCTGCTAACTGACGGCTACCAATATAAGGATTTTCCTGAACATTCAACAATACATGTAGTTCTTCTTCTTCATTAGTTACTGGTTTGTTGACCACTTTACGTTTTGGATAATCAACAGTACCAGAAGAATCAAATCTTTGCATTAAGTTTTGAAAAGTATGGGTATTAGGCTGGCGTCGATCAGGATACTTCATTTTGTAAATTCTGTGAGCAAGAAGGCAATTTTTTTGAGCCTCTCCTATTGTATAAATCATATCTATTAACTCATTCTTTGGAAAATTCATTTTACAATATAAGATGAATGCAAAAAAAAACCAAACTACACTACATAAAAACCAAAAGAAGCGATTGCGGTTATAAATTTGACACACAGAAAAATGTTCTTTTACATTGTTTTTGCCATGGCTACTATGATAATGAAGACTATTTCTGTAAAAAAGTATGGAAAATAAGAAAAACTGAAATATCTCAAAACTTATTATAAATAGGTATAGGATATATTGAACAAAACTTTTAGGGTTTTTATTACTTTATTAAATAACATGAAAATATACAGGGTGTACCATTTAAAAAAAAAGATATTTATTCATTTAAACTTGTTCAAATTTGAGCCGATGTGTTCAACACCCTGTAGCTTTTATTGCAAATATTAGGTAAAAATGATGTTAACTTGTCCTTAGCCTTTAGCTAAATTCCAAATTTGAATATATTTGTCACAAAATTGAAAACGTTATTTAGGATTGAATTGAGACTTGAAAATGTGACTTTTTTTCTTTAAACTTAATTATCTCAGAAACTATAAAGTTTTGTTATAGTAAACCCTTAATAAAAAAGATTTAAAATTATAAGCTAAATCGAAAATACGATTCGTATATAGGATGTTCTATTTAAAAAAATACAACTTTATGCTGTCCTAGTTTTTTGGCTCACCCTGTAGAGTCCTAAATATTTTTAAAATCTGCGTAAAAATAAACTGTATCAAACAATAAATATAGTTTCTTTGTAAATTTCACCGAAAAGGCACAAACTTACTTCATCCAATCGTTGACTCACCCTGTACAGGGTAGAGCAACACATTTCCGTCGGTTTATATACAAAAATATTTTTAATCAAGGACTATTTTCAAATATACACAGTGACTCAAAAAAAGTTTTACACCAAAGATGTCCAAATTCAAATGGAACGTCCTGAATATTATTGAATATTTTAATAGAGCTGGTCAAACAAGGGTAAGTTACTGCTATGTTTGATGTTGATTGTATTCGAATAAAAACATAATTTTGCTGCGAAACGGTAGTTTCTATAATGGAAATCCAAAAAAAAACAATATTTTTCTTTATTTTTAAGGAATTTTATTTTTATTTAATAATCGAAATGTAACTAAATCACTCTCAACTCGCGTGACAGCCAACACCAATTAAAGTGCATCACGTCACTTGTTCGCAAACATCATCACTGTCGAATGCTACATTGTTTGGTTAACATTATTTTATAGTGATTTTCGTGCAATTTCTTCGAAATTTACTACTCTCTTTGAAAACGATTGTAAGTTTTCCCATGATGGAAAGTGAATTTATTAAAGTAAATAGTTCTAATCTGCCCATAATTGATTGCTTTACGGTAGCCAATTTCAATGCAACAAACAGAAATTTCTCCTCTACTTAATTTAGAAATGTGAAGATCTTCATGCAAGTAATATACCAAGAATCGTTATTTCTGCAACCGATAATGAATACATAATAATAGTATTTATAAGCTCAAAAGATTTAACAGAATAATTTAAAAAATAGTATAATTTTGAGATCATGTTTTGTCTCTTATTAAATAAGTTGTATTATTTCTTATTTCTAAACTATGTTTTAGTCTGTATGCTTTTTACTACTGGTTGAAGTATAGTTGAAAAAAAGTTTGTTTTATAATGATTTTAGAGCTTACTGTAAATGTAAGTTCTAACTTAAATCACCAAGTTTATACATTATTTCATCTACTATTTGTACACTGTTTTTTTTTTACATCAAATAAATAAAATAGTGTATTTATAATCAACTGGTATAAGTGTATTACCCAACTTTGATTACTTTATTTCTAACCTCAAAATTCCAATTTTTATCTTTGAAAACTTAAGAAATAATAACTCTGAATGTAAGAAAAATAAACAGATATTATCAAAACTTATATCCAAATGATCTTCCCAAAAATACGTTTTAGATTGTGCAGGCACAATTGACAGACCCCTGCGGGCTAGCTAAAGCCATATTTTCCTATTATTATCCAAACGTGAATAAATACCTTTTCAGGTGTTTCAATTGTAATATTAGTACACTGAGGCATCACACAACACTTAGAAAATTTAAAACTCATCTTTTGTTACGAAACAATTTTATATCACCTTATTGGTTTACCAGTGTTTGGGAACATGAGGCATCACAGTGGACACGTGACAAGTATTGGCTTTTTGGAGCGAAATTTGACACGAAATTTAAGATATATGATTTTTAAAGTATTAGTTGTATTTAAAAATAACATTAACCATTTTGGCTATATAAGGTACTTCTGTGTGTTTTTATACACTTTCTCAAAAATAGCTAACATCCCTACAGGGTGAGTCAACGATTGGAGAAGTAGGTTTGTGCCTTTTCGGTGAAATTAACAAAGAAACTATATTTATTGTTTGATACAGTTTATTTTTACGCAGATTTTAAAAATATTTAGGACTCTACAGGGTGAGCCAAAAAACTAGGACAGCATAAAGTTGTATTTTTTTAAATAGAACACCCTATATACGAATCATATTTTCGATTTAGCTTATAATTTTAAATCTTTTTTATTAAGGGTTTACTATAACAAAACTTTATAGTTTCTGAGATAATTAAGTTTAAAGAAAAAAAGTCACATTTTCAAGCATCAATTCAATCCTAAATAACGTTTTCAATTTTGTGACAAATATATTCAAATTTGGAATTTAGCAAGGCCAAGGACAAGTTAACATAATTTTTACCTAATATTTGCAATAAAAGCTACAGGGTGTTGAACACATCGGCTCAAATTTGAACAAGTTTAAATGAATAAATATCTTTTTTTTTAAATGGTACACCCTGTATATTTTCATGTTATTTAATAGAGTAATAAAAACCCTAAAAGTTTTGTTCAATATATCCTATACCTATTTATAATAGTTTTTGAGATATTTCAGTTTTTCTTATTTTCCATACTTTTTTACAGAAATAGTCTTCATTATCATAGTAGCCATGTAAAATAATAAAAAGAAGCTACAGAAACAAACAGAATGTGGTTAAATATGATGAAATACATTATTCGTTATATTACAACGGCAATAGTTTAATTAAACATAATGTGAAAAAATTAACACAACAATAACGACAAGGCAAATACATATTTACTTTTATACTAAATTGAAACAAAAAAATTACCTATTAAATACTGAGATTAATTATTTCTTTTTAATAAGTGTTCGAATAAACGACTTTCTTGTGCAATGCACAAATTTAGTCTTTTGTGCAGATTTTCTCGGACCCTGGACAAAATTAGTGGCGTTATTGTTCTACAGGTATCCCTAATCCTGTTTCGCATATCTTCCACTGTTGTTGGTGGATTAACATACACCTTATTTTTAATATAACCCCATAGGAAGAAATCTAATGAGGTGATGTCGCAAGACCTTGGTGGCCACTCAATGAAACCCCCACGTCCAATTAATTTTTGCGGATATCGTTGGTCCAAAAACGCACGAAGTTCACGATGGTAATGCGGAGGCGCACCATCGTGCTGGAACCACATACTGTCGAGCTCATCCCTATCGAGACCTTGAAGCAGTTGGGGTAGTTCTTCTTGTAGAAAGTTCAGGTAACTATGGCCATTTAGTGGTTCATTAAAAAAGTGGGGTCCAATAATTCGATTATGATGAATACCACACCAAACATTTAATGACCACTGCTTTTGATGTTGCACCTCTCTAATCCAAAATGGGTTTTCTGTGGCATAATAATGCATGTTGCGTCTATTTACGGCACCGTTACTTCTAAAAGTAGCTTCATCACTAAACATTAACTTGCATAATAAATTTGGATTTAATTGAATCTCCGCATTTATTGTACGACAAAAGTTTACACGACTTTCAAAATCCTGTCCATGCAATTCTTGGTGTAATTCCATGTGATATGGATGATACCTATATTTCTTGGTAGTACGATTAGCGGTGGATTGTGATGTTTCACATAATGCTGCTAACTGACGGCTACCAATATAAGGATTTTCCTGAACATTTAACAATACTTGTAGTTCTTTTTCTTCATTAGTTACTGGTTTGTTGACCACTTTACGTTTTGGATAATCAACAGTACCAGAAGAATCAAATCTTTGCATTAAGTTTTGAAAAGTATGGGTATTAGGCTGGTGTCGATCAGGATACTTCATTTTGTAAATTCTTTGAGCAAGAAGGCAATTTTTTTGAGCCTCTCCTATTGTATAAATCATATCTATTAACTCATTCTTTAGAAAATTCATTTTACAATATAAGATGAATGCAAAAAAAACCAAACTACATTACATAAAAACCAAAAGAAGCGATTGCGGTTATAAATTTGACACACAGAAAAATGTTCTTTTACATTGTTTTTGCCATGGCTACTATGATAATGAAGACTATTTCTGTAAAAAAGTATGGAAAATAAGAAAAACTGAAATATCTCAAAAACTATTATAAATAGGTATAGGATATATTGAACAAAACTTTTAGGGTTTTTATTACTCTATTAAATAACATGAAAATATACAGGGTGTACCATTTAAAAAAAAAGATATTTATTCATTTAAACTTGTTCAAATTTGAGCCGATGTGTTCAACACCCTGTAGCTTTTATTGCAAATATTAGGTAAAAATTATGTTAACTTGTCCTTGGCCTTGCTAAATTCGAAATTTGAATATATTTGTCACAAAATTGAAAACGTTATTTAGGATTGAATTGATGCTTGAAAATGTGCCTTTTTTTCTTTAAACTTAATTATCTCAGAAACTATAAAGTTTTGTTATAGTAAACCCTTAATAAAAAAGATTTAAAATTATAAGCTAAATCGAAAATACGATTCGTATATAGGGTGTTCTATTTAAAAAAATACAACTTTATGCTGTCCTAGTTTTTTGGCTCACCCTGTAGAGTCCTAAATATTTTTAAAATCTGCGTAAAAATAAACTGTATCAAACAATAAATATAGTTTCTTTGTTAATTTCAGCGAAAAGGCACAAACTTACTTCATCCAATCGTTGACTCACCCTGTACAAATATCTCAAAAACAGCTTGACTTAGCTATATGGAACACAGCAGTACCTTACCCTTGTTGAGCATGCGCTATCAAAATATACAACAATATATAAGGCATTACACTTAAATTTTAACAAATTCGTGGTGAAATTTTGTCCTGGGCAACTGTGTATATTTCAAAATGATTTTAAAACGTAGTCCCAATAGACCTATACATTCCATATTAAAAATATCTCTTTCTATTTGAATTGCATTTTCACTGATTGTATTTTCATATATCTAAGCTTCTACCAACCACAAGAATATAATAACTCGCATGTATTAGTATTTGTTGACTTCAAAAAAGCTTTTAACACAATGAAACTGCCGGCGATGGAGTCAGCGTTGCAACAGAGAAAAACACTTTAAATGAATATGCATTTAAAAAGCATAGTGGGCCAAACTTTTCCAATTACTTAAAAGTTTATTTTCCTATTTCAGACGCAAACTATTACAAAATCAACGTGCATATAAATATATCTCTTAATAAAATTTGGGACACTATGTAGAACAAGAATCGTCGTGTTACGTTTCTATTTACCCAATAACTTTCTATAAAAACAAAGTTCCATTCCTATCAATACAATGAAATCATGCAATTCTTTTGATTTTAGTAGTTTTTGATGATAAATGTTAAGTTTACAAGTGTCAATGAATTTATAGTTTGAAATCAATCCAGAATAAGTAAATAAATAAATATATGTGTGAAATAAAAATGACAATCTATATACACCAACAATAAATAAATAAATAGTTAAATAATTAAGGCTTTCTTAAGTCAAGATAGATATACACTAAAAATTACATTGAACCAAAAAGCTGTTACAATCCCTGGTATTATATCAGGTTTATAAACCAACAAAGATAGAAAATCATGTATTAAGCCGGGTTCACACTAATACCAATTTGCATTCAAACGGTTTCCAATTTGTTTATTCTGTTTTAGTAAATTTACTGTTAAAAAACACAGGCACCGAACATGACGCACAAGGCAAATTTTGTATTAATGTGGACCCGCCTTTAGATAATTTACTGTCCTAGCACAAAAATATTTTTCTCTATGTCGGCTCTAAGCAGCAAAAAACGTTTCCGTGAAGTAACAAAATTCTGTTCACTGTTTTTGTACAGGTTTTACGAAGTTTATTTTTCCCTAAAGTTGCGTTATGTGGTATTTTTCATATAAAATTTTGTTCAATCAGTCTGTGGCAAGTTTAGTGCAGTTTAATTCTTTAGAACATCGTATTTAGTTTGAGATAAAGTTAAATTGTGGCTTGGATGATTTTGTATAACTTTGTTTCTAAAAGAAATTAACAATTATGGCGTAGAAAGCTGCATTAAAAGTAAATTTACACAATCACAGCCAGTATAAATTTATTTGCTCCTTTTGTAGAAATCATTATGTGAAAAACACCACAGCTGTAAAGGGAAATCAGAAAAAGGATTATTTATCTATAATAAAAAATACAAAACAATCAAGAAATGTGATTACAATTTTCTAATTTCCCTTTTTAAAAAAGTTGATTTATGCTTAAGCGTTGAAGCATGGTATACTTATTTGGTATCATCCAGAAAATGTGCAGGTGACTTCGGTCGGGACTTTGAGACTTCCGCCATGTTAATTTTTTCCTTAAGCATGTTAAATTTGGTCTGCATCAATTTAAGTTGAAGGTTTAATGATGTACTTAGTTGTTTTTGAAGATCTTGTACCTAAGAAAGAGAATTGTAAAGTATTTTCCATAGATCTTTATATTTATTTATTTACACTGCTTACAGGACCAAAGTCCCCGTTATTAGGAAGGGAATGAACAGTGTTACATAAATCCTAATATTACATACATAATGATAACGATTTGACAACAGAATAATTATAGTGAAATATATCAAATTTGTCTTTCGGGCGATCATAAATTAAATGAGTAAAATGAGGATTATAATACATTAATTCTTGGTTTCGATAAATAGAAATATACTGGAGCTCTAGTTATCCCTGGAACATGAAAATAAACTCTCGCGAGCATATCAGTTGCAAAATCTTGTTATTAATCAGTTTATACAAAAAGAGTACACTAGCCCCATTACTTCGCTTTTCCAGACTGGTAAAATTAAATCTTGTCAATAAGCTTTCACGAGGTGTAGCCAGTGGATAAAACCCATCCGATTTAGAGCTTAAGAATCTTCAAAAACGATAATGAATTTTCTCTAATTTTTCAGAATATACATAGTAATACGCATGTCAGATAATTGAGACATATTCCAAATTGCTTCGTACAAGAGAATAATAAAGGGTCTTTTTTATAGAGGTATAGAACTTTAAGTTGGCAACACTTTTTTAACTGGCGGCCATTTTGTCAGCTGTCAAGTGATTTATGTTTAGTTTGGTTTGGCATTTCAACATGAATAGACTGACGTCTGAACAACGCTTCCAAATTGTGCAAATTTATTTTGAAAATCATGGTTCTGTTCGAAATACGTATCGCGCACTACGTCCATTTTACGGTCAATATGATCGTCCATCAGAGCAATTAATTCGATTAACTATGGAACGTTTTCGCACCACGTTTACTCTAAATGATAATACGCATCCACAGAGACGTCGTACAGTGCGTACAGAAGAAGTCGTTGCTGCTGTAGGGCGTAGCGTAGAGGAAGACGCGAACCAGTCTATCCGCGATCGTGCACAGGAATTGGATATGTGTCCATTCACTTTATGGAAGATTTTGCGGAAAGATCTTGGTTTGCGTGCTTACAAAATCCAACTCGTGCAAGAATTGAAGCCACACGATCACCTAGCAAGACGTAGATTCGGGGAATGGGCCCAAAACAAGATTGCCGTTGATCTCGATTTTCATAAGCGAATTTTGTTTAGCGATGAAGCTCACTTTTGTTTGAATGGATACGTCAATAAACAAAACTGCCGTATTTGGAGTGATGATAATCCTCAAGTGTATGTTGAGACACCGTTACATCCAGAAAAACTGACTGTTTGGTGTGCTTTATGGGCTGGTGGAATCATTGGTCCGTACTTCTTTAAAAACGATGCTGGTCAGAACGTTAGTCAATGGTGACCGCTATAGAGCCATGATTACTAACTTTTTCGTTCATCAATTGAACAACCATGATGTGCAGGAGCTGTGGTTTCAACAAGACGGCGTAACATGTCACACAGCTCGTGCCACAATTGATTTATTGAAGGAAATGTTTGGTAACCGCATAGTTTCACGTTTCGGACCCGTGAATTGGCCTCCAAGATCGTGCGACTTAACGCCGCTAGACTATTTTCTGTGGAGATATGTGAAATCGCTAGTTTACGCCGATAAGCCCGAAACGATTGTTCACTTGGAGGACAATATTATAAATAATAAAATAAAGTAAATTTCATGTCAATTTAAAAAATTCATCTTTGTTTTATTCCGTTTAAAAGTTATATACCTCTATAAAAAAAAAACACCCTTTATAAGGTGCTTATGACCGGAAGTGACCTAAATTCTTGACTAGATTTCACTAGATAGCCTAGCGTTCAGTTAGATCTTGATACTATATCATTAATATGATTGACAAATGTAAGTCTGCAGTCAAGCGTCACTCCTAGGTCTTTAATGTAATTAATCCGCCTCAGTAAAGCACCTTTGATGCCATAATCATGCAGCATAGGGGTTTTACTTTTTGAGAATAACTGTAAGTCCCGGAATATCTTTAAATCGTCTGCATAAAGTAGTCAGTTTTTACTCAACCCACATGTGATATCGTTAATAAAAACGTTAAAAAGTAAGGGATCTAAGACAAACCCTTGAGGAACACCCGACATTACCGTAAAATTACTAGTTCTATGAACATGGTAATCAACATAGTGAGACCGATTTAACAGGTAGCTTTCAAAAAATCTAATAAGATTGTCATTAAAACCAAAGTCCGACAATTTGGAAAGTAAAACACCGTGATCAAGTTGATCAAATGCTTTGGAAAAATCTGTGTAAACGACATCGACCTGAGTGATTGGATTCGTCCATATCTAGAAAATAGAAGTCAAAAAGTTGTAGTGGAGTTTGATGGGGTTCAGTATTATTCAGATGTTGACTTTTTAACCATGGGCATCCCGCAGGGAAGCATTATGGGTGAAAGGTGTTATCTTGTAAACTTTGCTGATGATACAAATATGTTAAATTACTGATGAACATATTATCACGGCTAAAAAAGGGTTTAGAAAAAACAAATTAATACTGAACACTGAAAAGACCCATCATATTTGTTTTTCAACAAAGCAAAACAATCGGACACTTCCTGAGTCAGTGGAGTTAGGGACTGAGAGCATCACACTAGAGGAAGATACAAAATTCCTTGGAATCCATATTAATCGTAATCTGGATTGGACAAAACATATATTAGAGGTATGCAATAAGGTAAACACAGCTTCATACTCCTTACAAGTAATGTCAAAATATTTGACCAAGGAAAACTTAAAAATTGTATATTTTGCAAATGTATATTCAACTCTTCGCTATGGAGTGATATTTTGGGGTGGAAGCAGTGCATCAGAAAGGGCTTTTAAAAGTCAGAAAAGAGCAGTTCGTATACTTTCTGGCATTGGTTACTTGGATTCCTGCAGGGGAATATTTAAAACCTTGGGTATCTTAATTTTACCAGCAATTTTATTGACGAATGCCTACTGTTTCTCTTTAAAAACAAGGACCGATTTAAGGAGCATAAAGTTAAACACTGCTTTGCCACGAGATATATAGGATATAATGTCCCACAGCATCGACTCAGTGTGGTAGAAAAAAAGGGCCTGGTTTCTTAGCAATTAAATTTTTTAATGCTCTGCCAATCGGGGTAAAGTTGGATGAGGATTTTAAACGTTTTAAGAAAACGATTTTTGATTTATTGGTTCATATTGAACCATATATGCAGAATGAGTTCTTTGTATTTTTTTAAATGAATCTTGTCTGACAATAGGATGTTACGTGAATGTTACTTCATTTAATATGTATGTAAATGTTTAGATTTAGTGTTTTTCCTTAGCTATTTTATTGAATTTTAACTTTGACGCTATTCATTCAAGTTTTTGGTTTTTCATCAAGACCACAAAACTTTTTATTGAATAAAGAGATATTTGATTTGATTTGAATGCCTGGATGCCAGATTGGGCACGATTGACTTTCTAGAAGCAAAACTATGCTGCTGATCGCTCGTAAGGAGCGCTATGTAAAAAGATAATTGTTCCTGAAAAACCTGCTGAAATACCTTTGCAAAATTGCACAATATGAATGGAACGATAATTTTCGATCCTGGTTCTATCATTCTTTTTAAAAACCAGACAGATTTTTGATTCCCTCCATCGGTCAGGAAAAATACATTTCTAAATGTATAATTTAAAAATTATAGACAGAGGCTCAGCAAACTCCCAGGCACAATCCCTTACGACAAATGAAGGAATGGAATCAGTACACACAGTGAACTTGACCTTCAATTTTTTACAGGCTTTCTCAACATCTTTAGGCATTATTTTAGATAATAAGATAGGGTAGGAATTGCAAGCATTACTAAAAATAGGTACATAAGGAGTAGAAATAATAGAGGACTCCTTGAATAAATTCGCAAATGAATTTACGATGCCAGTGGAATTAGTTACTTCTTGATTTCGATAAGACATAGCAGTCGGAGGAATACTATTAGACTTCCTAAGATTGATATAGGAACGCCTTCCTAACTACATTTCAACTTAAACATGAATTTGGAACATCAATCGCAACTTCTAACTACACATTTTTACTGCAGATTAAAAAACTTCTTATATTGAGACCTACCTCTTCTGTAAAAAATCTCACCAGAAAACGTAATTGCAAACAAAAATATTAAATTTCCACACAACAATAAAATATATGGATAAGTAGGAATTTTATATGTGGAATTAGTGATGATTAAATTAAATAACATCTAAGTAAACTTTTTTTCTTGAAAAAGTTTCGACATTTGCCCTCTATTTTGAGGTCAAAGAATATGATTTATGCTCTGGCATAAATAGTGGCACCCTTTACAAACAAATGGCGCCACTGTTAGATATTTCAGGTCATTTTATTTTGATTTGTTTTATCTTCGTTTTTCTTGATTTTTCCAATTAAAAAGTGCAAATTTTATATATTAATGAAACTTCTATTAGTGTGAAATTTGTGGTTGTAACAAAATTGTTATGATTTAGTGCAAAAAATTGAACCTAAAGTGAAAAGTGATTTTCTCTACCTTCCGGGGAAAACAGTGGAAAACCAAAGCCAGAATTGTGTTCTTTTACCTCAAAATAGGAGGTATGTCTCGAATTTAGCCACATTTAGTTATTATAATTCCCAGAAATTAAAGATGATTAAACTTTTTAAGCAATTTTTCCTTAAATAAGTTGAAATGGAAAACTATAGAAATAGATCAGACACCTACAAAGTTTTTCTAAAGGTAGATATGGCCATGCAACAGTACTTAGTCATGTAATGCCACTGCATTATATTTTATATTGCAAAAAAAGATATGGTATAATTAGGTAATTAGCAACAACATGCTTATGGCACTTTCTATACTTACTTCCATAATTTCTTTTCTTAAATTCTGATAATTGTCCTTTACTTCACCAACAGATTTAAGCAAATTATTAACTTCTAATTCATCAGAAAAAATTTCCTGTTCGATATTGCCTACTTGTACAGCAAGAGTGTCTAGACGTTCATCAGTTTTTTTCATCTGCAATACAAAAATTTATGGAGGTCAACCCTTGGATTCTCTACGACTACAAATTCTACATTGATTAATACTCCATAATCAAATAAAACTCTATTCTTCATACCACAAAATATTCTCCCGTAGTTGAAAATATTTTTGACACAGAATCATAATATATTCCTAAATACTGTTGATATTTAACAAAATAAAATAAACAGTCTCAACAGTACCACAGATTTAATTAAATATGTAACGGTACTATTCTCAAAACTAATGAAAATTGTTCAAAACACTCAAATAAACAACACATTCATTTTAAGAATAGCAAATGGAACTTCTTTAAAACTAATTGTACCAAAAAATTTTAGAGATATTTACGGTACCTCCCACTTGTAAGTATCGTTACCTTATTTTCTATATCCTCGACAGTTTGTTCCATAATTCTTTCCTTTAAAAACCTAAAAATATCAAAAATTCACACCAAAATCGGAATCTTTTACTATTTTGGGAATTAGTCAATAACCTAAAATTAATGACACTGTCAACATCAGCTGTTAGAATTAGAGAGTTTATGCTTATACGTTATTTTATTAAGAATTTTAGTTTTGCAAAAAATAATCACTACATCAATATTATTTCGAAATTTTCTTTCGTTTTATTTAAAGCTTTTGTTTGCGGATAACAATAAGTTAATTTAAAAGAAACAAATGTAAACTTTATTGCAATACAATAAAGCTATTTGTAGCATATCTCTAATTGAACAATTAGGCAACACTTGTTATTAATATTAAGTATTAGTGGTTGCCTAGTAGTAGGCTGCTGGTAAAGAATGACTTTTAATATTATTATTACACACAATAAAATTATTATAGATTTTTGAAAATTATTATATCAAATTGCCAAAAATTAAATATTTCCCAAATAAAAATTATTTTTAAAAGTTATATATTTAAGATGATGTTCCTCCTTTACTCGTTCTAATTGCTATGCCACTCTACTTACAGTGGGGGTGTAGCTCAGATGGTAGAGCGCTCGCTTAGCATGCGAGAGGTACCGGGATCGATACCCGGCACCTCCAAATTCCACTTTTTTTCTTATTTTAATTGTTATTTTCTTTAATACGTGTAACATACAGATAGACAAGCGGACACGATAATAATAATAATAATAATTTTTTTTAGTATGAAAGCAAACAACAACAACCTATTTACTTTATTATAATATTTTTTAAAATTAAGTATTTTTAAAAACCTTAACAAAATTTGGGTATCTGTATCTGTAAATTTATTACTCGCATATGTAAAAGTCAACGTGTTTAGAAACAAACACATTTTAGGTCCTTTTTATGATTTAATACAATGTTAATTAATATTTCTGAATATTAGAAAAATGAGTTATCCTAAAAATTGGTATATGGATATTATTAACACATTCATCATTTATGTTTTAAAAGGAAAGTAACATTTGATTTTAGACTTCTAAAAAAGCGTTAAAGAGAGAAAAATATTAATGTAAATTTTTATATGAAATTAAAATTTTTGAAATCGGCGTCAGATAAAATACGTGACAAAATGTGTTACACATAAAAAGATTAAGAAATACTTTAAAAATCTTGGTTCTTGGGTTTAGACCGTGTCAAAATCCGACGTTTTGCCTACGATTGCATGAAGCATCCTCAGGGATCATTACTTCACGAGATTACAGCAGTACATTTGCATTTTGCGGTGAGACACAAACAATGGAATCTAATAAAATAGATGTATTGTTTGTAATAAAAAGAAAAATGCAGGTGGCCAAATACTTTTGAGCGGTAATGTACCTTCAGTGCTTTAAATTCCGTCCTAGGACTTCTGCAACGGGTAAGGAAAAAAGAGATGAGACTTTTCAATTAATAAGACAATTTTTACTTAGTAATAGCATGATTGGAGATACTGTAAGATAATAGAACATGTACACTACTCAGAAAAAAATTATGTTTGATACTCGTAAATATATATAAACTTACGACAACCGAAGAAAAAAGAAAACAAAGCACCCTTGAAGACCTAAAGTTTAACATTTCACTTTTTAGAACCCACAGTATGTTGCTATTTTTTATTTCTAAACTAAACACTGGTAAAACAAATAAACTAAAGCGAGACAAGTTTTATTTATGATGTGTTTTGGCAAGAGTTCAAAGACAATATTTTGTTTCCTTGCGTTAAGCAAACATAACGGACCTTGCATAAATCTTAACTATTATGTTTGCCGACATCCTTTACTTATTTGTTTAATATACTTGATATGTATAAACGACTTATCTTTGTTATTAATAAAATAGTATTGGCGTTATTTGAATAAACTATATAAAATGGACCGGCGGGTCAATAAAATAACACTCCAGTGTTTGCAATAATTTCTGTTAACTGTTGTAAGCCCACTGAAAAAAAAATATTCAAAATAACACGAGAAAAAAAGGTAAAAACTTCAGTTTACAAAAACAAACATTTAAACTTAAAGAAGAGCAATAGGCTCTTCTTTAAGAAATCCAAAAAACAAAATCAATCTGGAAAATCAAAGCGTATATAAAATCACATGTGGCACCTGCAATAAAATATACATAGACCAGACCAACAGAAGAATTTCAGCTAGACTAGAAGAACATAAACTCGGTATAAGGAACAAATAGACAACATCGGCGCTTTTTCGACACCAGCACGAGACAGGACACAAAATTGATTTTGACACCGGCCAGCAAGTCGCTAATATAGAACACTACAAGGCAAGATTGATTCATGAATCCATCGAAATTGAAAAGAACGGCACTCTGAATAAGAGAGACGATGCACATAATCTTCCCTCTACTTGAAAAACTCTTTTTAAGCGGGATCATTGTACCGACATGCATGTCACGCCTAAACTATCACCAACGGTGGCGCTCGAGAGGGAGGCAGAGCCAACGCCAACCAACCTGCGACCGCTGCACGTTAAATTTCTTTCAATTGATCTACAACCACCAAGCACAGGAGATGCTAAATGAGCTTTTCGCGAAACGTCTGCAAACTTCTACAGGAAACCAAACGAAAGAAAGGATGTATTCCCAAACTAATACTGTCGTATGTTCCCATCCGTGAAACACTACGCAACAACATATAATAACAACAATAAAAGGCAAAAAAAATCTTTACATTAATATATAAGTATATATATATATATATATATATATATATATATATATATATATATATATATATATATATATAGATGTATAGATAAATCAATTGTGAACTAGATCTATTTTTTCCTGTAGATATCTGCTAACGAATCTGGGTTGCGTTGTTTCCTATTATAGAGATGTGAGTGAAGATGTTATAGAAATGTGGTGAGCATACGGTACTCCAGCCCAGCGACGGATCCAGACTCTCTCTTTGGGGGGGGGGGGGCGGTGATGTCACAAAAGTACAGTATAGCAAGCGAAAGCAAGTTTTCGACGTGGAGGGGAGGGGGAGACACCAGCAACATTCCCATTTCTAGTGTAAAAGACAGAGTCGGGTCTATTTTTCTGAATTTGAAGCTGTTAGAGAAGGGGGGGACGATCACAAGAAAAAACAAGTTGTAAAAGGGGGGAGTGCCAGCAGCATACACATTCCTGATATAAAAGGCAGAATCAGTTCTATTTTCTTGAACTCAAAGCTCTTAGGAAGGGGAGAGGCGATCGCAAGCATACATATTCCTATACTCTATTCAAGAATTAGAGAGAGTAATAAAATTGTTACCGAAACCTCCAACGTACCTGCTCCAGTGCCGCAGGTAACTGAGGACTGCCGTAAATCTAATTATATTTAAATATTATAAAGTTTTATAAATTTACCGCAACAATAAAATTTCTGATAGTTCAATTTAATTTCTGTCAGTGAGCACAGTACTCCTTACAGTGTGTCCTTAGTGATTTATCTTGTTTGTGCTTGTTTTTATATATTATTTGAGATTAGTGAGATACCGAAAAGATATGGCTTCCACATCTATATTTATTCCAAACTCGTTAAACCAGGGCATTTTTTCCTCAACGAAGAACTTATTACGATGAATGTTTATGATGCCTTAAAGTATCAATATCCAGAAAATAATGTTAAAAGCTCTGTTGAGATGTGTTCCAACATGACAGGAGTTGGAAAATCTACTGTGTATCGAATACTGAAGGAGAAAAAAACGACTGGAATTGTTAGTACTCCCAAGCCACCTTAGATCAGAGGCAGACGAAAAACCTCGTTGGAAGAAGAGATGTAAACTGCAATAAAAGGAGTTGTACATACATTTTATTATGAGAGGCAGACCCCAACCGTTGACAAAATTCTAACTAAAATCAATGGAGATCGGAATTTACCTGAAATTAAAAGAACTGGACTCTGGAAATTGCTCAGAGAACTTAATTTTTGCTGGGAAACACCAGACAGGAAATTTGTTCTTATAGATCATCCGGAAAATGTCCGTTGGAGAAGGAAATATCTCTTTCAAGTCAAAGGTAGAGGTGCTAGAAATAACACAACTTACAAAATGAGTAATTAAACTGAACTTTGGAAAGATTTTTTAAATAAGATTACTGCAGAAAATTGGGAAAAATCCATATAATAAAAGAATTTAAAAAATTTGGAAACTCGATCTCATGATCGGTGAGATAGAGGAACCAATTATAATCAATTTGAACGAAGATAGCTTCACTGACTTTGATTAGGAATTAGATACGTACTATTTACCAGTGCAAACAAATTTTTGTTTTTGTTGTATTTTATTGTTTAATGTTATTTATATATTTTTTATATATATTTTTATTTTAGTGTCTCCTATTCTTCAATTTTATATATATTTAATTCCAATTAGCCGTAAGTTTTTTATTATTTTATTATTGTATTTGTGTCTTTTTCTTAAGCGTGTAGAATTAACATGTTTATTTTATTTTTTGGGGCTATCAGATTTCCATATAATAAATTAAATTAAGATATCAGTACAATAGAAATAAAAATAAGTAGGTCTAATTTTAATTGTAATATATAAAAACGAATTACATTTGAATTCCTTTTTAGTGTTTAATCGTAATTCTGCAGATGGTTTAATAAATAAATAAGATGAAACGCCAAATGTCCTAAAAATGTTTTTATTTAATAATAAAATGACTGATAGTCCCAAAAATATTTTAAAATTATATGGACGAACTTATTTTTTTATATATGTTTAACTTTTTGTATTTTTGACACGGGGTATTTTGTAAGTATTTAAATTATAAATTAGAATTTTTGAGAGAATAAGTCTGAATGTGCCTAAAACGGTTTCTATGAGAAAAATAAAAATAATAAAAATACAGTTGTGATTTGTGTTAAATATGTGAAAATTATCTACATTTTGTCATGTATGTGAATTAATAAGGAATCATAAGAAATAAAATAATATTATAAAAACTTTTTATTTTAAGTTTATTACCGAAATCATAATGTATGCCATAAATACTTAGTAATAAAATAAACCTCCTTCCTACGCCTATGACAAGGATTAAAATCCTTTTTAACACTTCACACATCCAAATATCTATTGTTATCCAACCCAAATAGTCCATTATTATAGACCGGTACTTTTGATTATAAAATTTCTAAATCATTCCTATGAAAAATATACATGTCTAACAGATTTTGCCAAAGACACCGGGCTCAAGAACACAGGTATTTTGCGAAGAAAAAATGGGTAAAAAATGATTTATTACTCTCTCTAGTTCTTGAATAAACTATAGTATAAGAGGCAAAATCGGGTCTATTTTCCTGAACTCAAAGCTCTTGGAGGAGGCCATCGCCCCCACCGCCCTCCCCCTTAGATCCGCGCCTGATGGAGGGCGACAAACGGTTCTCCAACATTCGCAATTACATTTTTATATTTATTTTTTCTAGTTAACAGGAAAATACAAGAAAGTTTGGTGCCAATTCTAGATTTATCTGTCAAGGAGATGATAGCAAACAGATGCTATTCGCCTAGATTTCAGCATCAGCACGCCAATATACATAATACATTGTTAAAACGTATCCCAAAAAACAGTTTTCAATTATGTTATTGTAATAATGAAGTGTGAATATCCCGATAGGCATCTTCCTCCATACTTTAATTAACGAAGCCCGCGTAATCAAGTGCGTTCAAGTTTGATCAATATGGGGGCCGGCAAATGACTCTCCAATGTTTGTAATTACATCTCGTATGGTTGAGTTAATGATTGAGCCGCGTGTTGCGTGTTATTTGATCAATATATTACCGCATTAGGGAAAGGGCTTTGTTGAGCACGAGCGCCGATGATATCGGATATATAATTATCTGAAAAGTGGAGAATATGTAGGGCGAATTTTATGGTGGAATGGAGGGTAGGTGAACGGTAAAAATGTAGGGCATATGTTGAGTAAAGTGCGAGTAATTACTTAACGCGCCAGGATGGCCGTTTATATTTCGAGATTAACAAAATAGACCAGGGCTTATCTGTTTTTAGGTGGATGTGAAATGAAACATGGAGATTTTTGCATGAGAGCGTTCAGAATAACCTGAATAACGATAATTTTGATATGCGTCATTTCAAAAAGTTGGGCATCATTGTTTTTATTAATAAAAATATAAAATTAACGAAAAAAAATGTTTTTTTTTCCTATTTTCTCTCATGTAACTTTGAAGATATTCATTTTAGAGGAAAGCTGAAGAGGATCAAACGTTTCCTAATTAAATTTACCATATGATATGGTTGGTCGGAAATCTCAAAATATATTTCCCTTATTGCAAAATAGGAATAATTAAAAAAAAGGAAAAAAAGCAGTTTTTAATTAATTTTTTTGGCCATTTAAATTTCTCTGAGGACCTTCATATTAGAGCAAAAAAACTTTATGCCATGATAAAATAACACGCTAAAATTCGTTAGGATCGAATCGATAGTCTTTGCACACTAATTATGCAATCCCATTTCGTTTACAAAAATTGATCATTTTTCAAGTTTGACTGAGTCCAAAATATCACGTTAACGTATTTAAATTTATTTTTGACATATAGTAGGGAACTCAAATTTTCCAACGGTTTTTTTCAGAATCAAAATCGGATGATTTGAACTCCCTCAGGAATTGTTTAAAGACATTGTTGATATTTTTGCTTATAAACAAATAGATTATCTCGGCGGATTTTCTTTGGATTTTTTTGCAATACATGGTTTGAAAGTACTTGGAAGGACGCTTCTTTTCGTGAAAAAAAATTTCTGATCCGTCAATTGGTTTCCGAGGTACAAACTGTCAAACTTGAGAGCCTGTTACGGTGAATCTATAAACAATACAGACCTAATTCTTGAACCAAAAACTTTGTCTTGCAGAGTTCTTTTTGATACAAATATTTAAATGTTCATGTTTTCGGAAACTTTAATAAAAAAACAAAAAGAATATCGCCTATGAGCGATGAAAATAGGAGAGGTGGAGGGCTCTCATTTAATAAAATAATTTAGAAATAAAATGTTTTTCAATTTGATTAAACAATGACTCTTTAAATAATTTTGGTAATTAAAGTAAATATATATCGTAATAGTATGCTTAATTAGATTAATAAACAAAGATTCGCTTGGAAAGTCCAATACTATAGGGTGCAGTATGTTGTAAGTATGATGCATAAATAACGTCATTTGTTTATAACAAAATGAATGCATGATGGGCACATGGCATTATGATATTTGAGCTTCATTATTCGCGGTACATCGATTTAAAAAAAAATGATCAAAATCACTCTATTAGAAGCCGAGAAAATGAAAATTTTTTTCAGATATGTATTTTGAATCTTCGAATTCAATTTTAGAATGAAAGTTCCCCACCGCTCCTTTTTTTTCATTTTTCACGCACGTGGGCGATATTCTTTCCATTTTTTTATTAAAGTTTCAAACATTTAAATATCTGTATCAAAAAAGAACTCGGCAAGACAAAGTTTTTGGTTCAAGAATCAGGTTGTTTATAGATTCACCGTAACCGGCTGTCAACTTTGACAGTTTGTATCTCAAAAACCAATTGACGGACTTGAAATTTTTTTTCACGAAAAGAAGCGTCTTTCCAAGTATTTTCAAACCATGTATTGCAGAAAAAAATCCAATGAAAATCCGCCGAGATAATCTATTTGTTTATAAGCAAAAATATCAACAATGTCTTTAAACAATCCTTGAGGGCGCCCAAATCATCCGATTTTGATTCTGAAAAAAGCGTTGAAAAACTTGAGTTCCCTACTATATGTCGAAAATAAATTTAAATACCTTAACATATATTTTGGACCCAGACAAACTTGAAAAATGGTCAATTTTTGTAAACGAAATCGGATTGCAAAATTATTGTGCAAAACTATCGGTTCGATCCTAACGAATTTTAGCGTGTTATTTTATCATGGCATAAAGTTTTTTTTGCTCTAATATGAAGCTCCTCAGAGAAATTTAAATGGTCGAAAAAATTGATTAAAAAACTGATGTTTTACCTTTTTTTTTATTATTGCTATTTTGCAATAAGGGAAATATATTTTGATATTTCCTACTAACCCTATCTTATAGAAAATTTAATTACAAAACTTTTTTTCTTTTTCAACTTTCCTCAAAAACGAATATCTACAAAGTTACAGGAGAGAAAGTTTGAAAAAAAAACGTTTTTTTTCGTTAATTGTATATTTTTATTAATAAAAGCAATGTTGCCCAACTTTTTGAAAGTACGCATATCAAATTTATCGTTATTCAGGTTATTCTGAAGGCTGTCATGCAAAAATCTCCATGTTCCATTTCACATCCACGAAACCCCGATATTTTAATAGATAAGCCTGGTCTAAAAGTAGTTTTTCAAAATATTTTTCAAAAATAATGCACTTTTGCATGCGTTTGCACCAATCTGAAAAATATTTTTGCCACTGTGAATTTGGTATCTCCAAAACGTGCCTTTTTAGCCCACCAACGGCCACTTCTGGCGTTAGTCCGGGAGCAGGATGGGTTTTTGTAGCTGATGAAAAGATACGGCTCCATAAAAGTTTATTTATGTAATTTGACGCCTTAATTACAAATATTGAGGGTGAATTCCTGAAAAATGATCAGGAAATTTGTTATAAACAAAAAAATTGTTGACTAAAATGTGGTTTTCGGACTTGCATTGACACGACGTTTCGATTAGGTGGTGTCTAATCATTATCAAGTATAAACTGTTTATACTCCGTTTTCAAAAATAGTTATTATATGAAGTCACTTTATACAGGGTCAAAAACAAATAAACTTTGCATCACAGGTGACCAAATTTTAATAGAAACACTACTTTAAACAAAATATGTCTGGAATGAAGCATTGTCGAAATTAAGAAGTTTTATGTAGTTTGCGTTGAGTCTTATTTTGCAACAGTGGTGCAATTCACAAAAAAATGGGCAAAAAATCTAAATTTTCTCATACAGCTGAAATTTTGCAAGTGAGCTAAAAATTGCATTTAGAAAAATTTTTCTGATAACCTTTTTCGATATTTTGAGATAGAACTCCACTTTTAATTTTTTTTGGGAGAAAACTAAATTTTGACAGATAATGCTCATCACGTGACTATTATTTTTTTGGTTAATTTTCATCTCGATCGAAGTAAAAATTGATGCCAAAGTTAAATTTCGAATAAAGCTATTAATAAAAAAATCTCATCTGATGAGGACTTTACTGGTTATATATACGTTCCGGAAAGCCATCGACCATCAGACTCGCGAAAACGACTAATATTCGTTTTACACGTTGCCAAATGTAAAATACTTTTGTGGCATAAACCATAAAATTTGTCCATCTCAGTCAACAACATAGTTTAATATTTGTAATATTTTATACAGTCTCTGGGAAAAATTACTTTTAACCACCCGAAATTTTTGATTAGTTCAGGTTTAGCTTTCTTTTAATTAAATTGTAAAACTGAAACTAATCTGAACAAAACTAAATTGGCCTAGAGTTATACTTTCGTAATATATACTATAAAACTTATTCATTACAGTTAACAACAGAATTTAACTTTTGTAATGTATAAAAAAGGACAAAATTAATCTTAACTACCCAAAAAGGTCAGTTTTGGTTAGTTCAGGTTTAGCTTAGCTTTGGTTAGTTTGAGAAACTAAAACTAACCTGAACTAACCTAGATTTATTAATTAAAAATGTTATTGTCCAGCAAAGACCACGTAAAGGCGGAACAATCTGTGGAAGAAAAGAATATATGTGAAATTGTATTAATTTGGTAACAGCGCTAATTTTTCGAATTTTAAAAACGAGTCACACCACTATTTAATGGCGGAAGCCATTTTGTTTTGATTTGCTGTTTTGGTAATTTTCTCGATTTTTGCAATAAAAATGCATTTGTATATATATATATATATATATATATATATATATATATATATATATATATATATATAGGGTGCGGCCTTTATCTTGATACAACGGAATATCTCGGTAAGAATACATTTTTTTGAAAAATGTCTTATACAAAAATTATAGGGTAACAAGAAGGCTAACTAGCAGTGATATTGGAAATGACCTTTACTTTGTCCTTCAAGGTCATTTGGAACTCAACTTCAGAACTTTAAATGGAACCGCCCAATTTTGATCCCGGAAATGGAGAAGGCGGAAAATATTGCCATCAGACATGACCTTGACCTCAAGATGATAAGTCAAATATTAAAGTCACCTCAAGGGAAAAACAAAAGTTGTTCGATGGCAAGGAGGCTAAGTGACATTGACCTTGAAAATAACTTTGACTTTGGCCTTCAAGGTGATTTGAAGCTCAATTTCAAAATTTGAAAAGGAAACTATACGGAGATATTTTTGCTTTGGCCTTGAACTGACCTTGAGACTTAACCCTCACCTTAAGGCCAAGGTCAGTCCCGGGATCGAAATTGGGGGGTTCTATTCAAAATTCTGAAGTTGACCTTCAAATGACTTTGAAGGGTAAGGTCTGGGTCATTTTCAAGGTCACTGCTGGTGAGTCCCCCTGCCACCCTATAATTTTTGTATAAAACATTTTTCGAAAAAATGTGATCCCACGGAGATATTTCGTTATCCCAAGACAAATATATATATATATATATATAGTTTTCGAGAAAAATCGGCTTTTATGCGAAAACCCAAAAGTTAAAAATAAATACGCAGGGTGTGCTTTAATGCTTTAATTTATGGGGAAGAGCTGTCTTACTCTTTGAAGGCAAGAAGATATTATTCTAAAAGATTTCCAGCTTCGACATTATCAAGTCCAGAAACCTTTCAAAGGGTTGATCTGGGCTCAATTAATTTACAATGTCCGGGGCCGAAATTGTGTGCCATTAAAAAAAAATTCCCTTTCTTTTCAATTATTCTACTGATTTGGCACTAATTCATGAAAAAAGGACATTTGACCTACAAAAGACCTTCAGATGTAATTTGATTCCATGTATTATTTATACAACTGGATAAGAAACTTTCTTTATCCTCGATTAATGCAATAAAAAAAGGATTTCTATTTACAAAAATAATTTAACTTTCAAATAATCCCAAAGATCAAGATCATGATCGAGGCTAAAGTAAAGATCACCTAAAAATTTTGTATTTAAAATGTTTCTTCATAGTCTTTATTTTTGATTTATTCGACCTTTGCGGTACTTTTATGCCACCCTATATACCAAACCCGTAATTTTAACTTTAAAAAGTGGACCATTTATCAGCTTGCAACACTTGTCTTGAGTCATACTTAATAGACTTGATAGCATAAAAGTGCAACTGTATAAAATGACCCCGAAAAATAACAAATCAATTGCAACTACACTTAAAAAAATGAAAGTACCGACAATATCAATTTTGTCCACCTAGTTCCAATAGGCATGAAGTGATAGTAGTTACTTAAGTTACTTAGTAACAGCGGGCACAATCTAATTTTATTTGCAGTGCATTTGGAATTTATTACGATAAGAAAAGTGAAATGATTAAATAAATATGAACAGTTTATAATGCCTCAATCTCGGGACAAGGTTGGGAAGGTACGGCAACTATTACACAGCACCACGTGAGATTTGTACATTAAATAAGAATAGTGACTTCTTGTACATTTACATATATATATCACATCAGGTTTTATAAATATTTTAACCTAAAGTGCAAAAAACGCCTATTCGTCTATATTTGAGGTAATATATGTATCATCGCGACATTTTTTTTTTCTCAAAAAACTATATATAGCGTCTTAAAGTATAAGTCTTACTCTTTCAAATTCCGCTGACTTTGCTCAAATATCTTTCTTTTTCTTCGAGATATTCAATTTTGAAAATTTCAGATTGCATGTAAAGGGTGTTTTTTATAGAGGTATAGAACTTTTAAATGGAATAAAACAAAGATGAATTTTTTAAATTGACATGAAATTTACTTTATTCGAAAGATAACCTTCTGGCATTATAATTTAAATATGACTTCTGGCATATGACCGCCACGGCTGGCTCGGACGTAGTCTAATCTGGAGGTCCAATTTTCGATGACTTTTTCTAACATTTGTGGCCGTATATCGGCAATAACGCGGCGAATGTTGTCCTCCAAGTGATCAATCGTTTCGGGCTTATCGGCGTAGACTAGCGACTTCACATATCTCCACAGAAAATAGTCTAGCGGCGTTAAGTCGCACGATCTTGGAGGCCAATTCACGGGTCCAAAACGTGCAGGTTTTGGATGTCCGTCCTGCTCCACTTTACAATTCCAAAAGAGTAGCTCAGCGCAGAGCAAGCATACGTATTGAGCACCTTAAACAAATTTCTACTATTTAAATTAGTTCGTAATACCCGGCTTACCCTCCTGACAAATTCGGTTGTCAATTCGGCCTTCATAGTACGATAGTCAATTCTTTTAGCCTGTTTCATACCTAGAGCGTTGTCTTTATTTTTATTGATTTTTGTTTTTACGACGTTTCGATTAGGTTGTATCTCTAATCGTTATCATCAAGTATAAACAGTTTATACGTCGTAAAAATAAAAATAAATAAAAATAAAGACAATGCAAGTCCGACCACATTTTAGTCAGTACTAAATACTGCTGTAAAAATTGTAAATTATATTTTAAAAAAAACCCGAGCACGGTTATTCCAAAAGCTGTGTAAACAGACAGGTTTCATACATCTCTTTTTCTGCATACAGAAGTATGTTGGCTATCCAGAGGTGAAGTACTGACATGATTAATGGAATTACGCAGTGAAGTTTTAATTTACTTGGAAGGAAAAACCGAATATATAGAATCTCTACTGGACGAAGAATTCATTCTCAAGTTCACATAATTGTTAGATATTTTTGTAAAGTTAAACTAATTAAATTTGTATTTGCAACGTTCAAACGAATCCGACATTTTTACAGTTCACGATAGAATTCGAGCGTTCATAAAAAAAATTATATTGTGGAAGAGTAGTATCATTGTTTAGAAACTCTTCAAACTTTTATAATAGAAAACCAAGTGCAGCCAAATATGAACGCACTGTCTACAATTTCAACTCATTTATCATTGTTGAAAAATAACTTTGACTTCTACTTCAGGGAAGAGATGAAAAAGATCGACACAATGAATTGGATTACTAACCCATTTCAAGACCACGTACCAATTAAAATGTCAACAAAAGCAAGTGAAGAACTCATTGATTTATTAGAAGATGCGTCACTGAAACATAGTTTCAATTGCAAGTAGTTAATGAAATTCTGGCTCTGTGTTGCTGACAATTTGATGAAGCTATGAAAGTTCTCCTTCCCTTCAGTACCTCATACCTATGTGAAGCGAGATTTTGCGACTGATTAATATTAAAAATAAATTGGACGTATCAAACTCATTGCGATTAAAAGTAACTAAAATTGAAGCTGATGCTAAAACTAAAGGGTGTTTTTTATAGAGGTATAGAACTTTTAAATGGAATAAAACAAAGATGAATTTTTTAAATTGACATGAAATTTACTTTATTCGAAAGATAACCTTCTGGCATTATAATTTAAATATGACTTCTGGCATATGACCGCCACGGCTGGTTCGGACGTAGTCTAATCTGGAGGTCCAATTTTCGATGACTTTTTCCAACATTTGTGGCCGTATATCGGCAATAACGCGGCGAATGTTGTCCTCCAAGTGATCAATCGTTTCGGGCTTATCGGCGTAGACTAGCGACTTCACATATCCCCACAGAAAATAGTCTAGCGGCGATCTTGGAGACCAATTTACGGGTCCGAAACGTGAAACTATGCGGTTACTAAATGTTTCCTTCAATAAATTAATTGTGGCACGAGCTGTGTGACATGTTGCGCCGTCTTGTTGAAACCACAACTCCTGCACATCATGGTTGTTCAATTGATGAACGAAAAAGTCAGTAATCATGGCTCTATAGCGGTCACCATTGACTGTAACGTTCTGACCAGCAAGGTTTTTAAAGAAATACGGACCAATGATTCCACCAGCCCATAAAGCACACCAAACAGTCAGTTTTTCTGGATTTAACGGTGTCTCAACATACACTTGAGGATTATCATCACTCCAAATATGGCAGTTTCGTTTATTGACGTATCTATTTTTTGGGCCCATTCACCGAATCTACGCCTTGCTAGGTGATCGTATGGCGTCAATTCTTGCACGAGTTGGATTTTGTAAGCACGCAAACCAAGATCTTTCCGCAAAATTTTCCATATCCAATTCCTGTGCACGATGGCGGATAGACTGATTCGGGTCTTCCTCTACGCTACGCTCTACAGCAGCAATGACTTCTTCTGTTCGCACTGTACGACGTCTCTGTGGATGCGTATTATCATTTAGAGTAAACGTGGTGCGAAAACGTTCCATAGTTAATCGAATTAATTGCTCTGATGGACGATTATGTTGACCGTAAAATGGACGTAGTGCGCGATTCGTTTTTGAACAGAACCATGATTTTCAAAATAAATTTGCACAATTTGGAAGCGTTGTTCAGGCGTCAGTCTATTCAAGTTGAAATGCCAAACCAAACTAAAAATAAATCACTTGACAGCTGACAAAATGGCCGCCAGTTAAAAAAGTGTTGCCAACTTAAAATTCTATACCTCTATAAAAAAACACCCTTTATTTTTCAAGTTTTGGAAACCTTCACCTTTCGTGACCGATAACACTACTTTACAACCAATTTGTGACTGTAATGTAAAATGCAGTCTTTGGTCAATTTTTAGTGTCTAAATGCGAAAATGATGGTAAAAACTTCCTAACACGTAAAATTTTTGAGTTATGATTATTTAAGCAAAAATGAATGAGTATTATAATCAGTAATATACCGGAGCGCGACGTTGCGAAATTTACGTTTTCCATAAGTTGGAGAAATTGTGCACAATCTGGCAACACCACGTAGGAGTGTTTAGGGTCCTCCATGAAGTGTTAACCCCACGTATAGTTTTTGCTATAAATTTGATCAGTTTAGCCCTATTTCTATTAACAAAATGACCAAAGTAGCTTATCATAAGTATTTTGGATATCTTGTTGGCGATCAAGGTTGGGAGGAGTCTCCTCACATATGTTGTCAAACCTGTGCAGCAAATCTAAATGACTAGTTAAATGACAAATGCTCTTCTATGCCCTTTGCAGTTCCAATGATTTGGCTAGAACCAACAAATCATTTTAACGACTGTTACTTTTGCATGACAAAAGTGTCTGGTTTTTCAAGAAAGAGCAAATAGACCGTAAGCTGTCCATAAGGTGAAATGAATTCATTTTTTTTGGTCTGCCCTTTGGAGGGCTAAAAGATCTAAGTAAGTCCGTGAAAAGTGGAGTCAACAATGGCAGCCACTTTGAAAATTTGGAAAATCAATTTTCATTTGCAAAATAATCTATTTTTTCCTGATCTCAAATTGTCTGCTATTAAAGTGAAAGGGTAGTCACCCAAATTGAATTCACGGAAAAAATGGGAAACAAGGCGCAATAGTCGAAGGGGTGAAAACGTAGGGGTAAACGTACCAAAATAAATCAAAAAAATGAACAATATGAAAGATAGAGTAACAAATTGTATGTAAAAAAATGACAGATGGTTTGTCTGTCGACATCTTTTTTTCCGGTGGAAAATTTTGAGGAATTTTTGGTCAAGTTTTCACGATCAGAATTTGTCTGCCGATTTGGCTACTACTAATTTATCAGGGTTATAAGTTTGGCAGATAAATTGGAAATTGTGATAATTGTGATAAGAGGAATACATGAATCCATTTTACCTTATGTACAGCTGACAGTCTATCAGCAATAAAACCGGTTTTTCTCGGAGAAAGTTTAACAGTTCCATCGCCCCCGGCAAAATGGGAGGAAGATTTAGAAATGTATGATGATAAGGCAGAACCAGATAATGTATCAGAAAAGGACGATTCTCATTTGCCTAAAAGTGATAGAAAAGCACCCCATTTAATCGAATAACCTGAATTAAATGATCTAGTTCCGGAACTCCACTTGTCCAAAAAGCATGCTGAAATATTAGGATCTATATTACAACAATAGAATTTACTAGCCACTAGAACCGTAACCAGGAGCTATCCTAGTTTTTTAGCCTACAGGATAAAATGTGTGCGAATAAACAAGTAGCTACATCCCTAAAAGTTATAAATAAATTCACAGTGCAAAAATTATTTGAATATTTTTACTTGAAATTTTACATGCATATTTTATACTATAAGAAGCTTCTTTTGCTGCAGTATGAAGTATATGCAATATGTTTTTCTATTATTTATTAAAAATTGAAAAAACAGCCACCTTAGCATGTTATTTAGCAATAACTAATGAACAAATGAGCTGATTTTTATGTTCTTTTTTTCTCTTGTAGATATTTTTAAGGTGCAGATGGTGTTTGCAACTTTTTTTCTAAATATCAATAGCTTCTTTCACAACTCAAAAAAGAACACCTTAATTGTTTAATAAAAAGTTATGCTCAAAAAAAAATTGAAGATTAAGAAACCATGAATTACGACTAAACTTTCTGAACATCATCTCGCCAGATCATTACTAGAGACACTAAATTTTTTAAAAAAATTTATTCGGCTAGCCAAGTGTTATAATAGAGTTTTTACATTGAATTTAGTTCAGGTATAAAATGAAATTGTTGATTATTCTGCGAAAAAGTTAACTTAATATTGCAAAAATTACCAGTTATGAGTTAATAGTAATTAAACAGAAAAATAACAACACACATCCCGTTGTGAATTTAAAAATCATTATAAAAGAAAAGGAATACTGGCATTTTATAAATTTAGATTTGTTATAACAAAAACTCGTGGTGCACAAACACAAAGAGGAGATAATGCATTAAAGTAAAAGAGAGATTATTCGCAGGATTTTATTCTCTCCATCTTTAATATACGAAGTTATAGGGATTTCGTTTAACAAATATAGTTAAAACGCTATATATCTTTACGTCAAAATTTGACAAATGCATCAAACTAGTGACATTTTTTTTTTGAGAACTGTAACAGGATCGGAGTGGCTCATTCTACTATTTTCTTTTTCGGTTATATGACAAGAAATTTGTCGAATGGTTTATAAGCAAGTTTCACAACCTAAATATCCTTAAAAAAAACAAATGTTATACACAAAAGTTTTTCCTTCTGTTTACGACATATCGATAATTTTATATCCCATTTGTATAGGGCTATTTAATGAAGGAGTTTAAGTGCTTATAATAGGTTTGGTATTTTAAGTGAAATTTTAAATATGAGAGATTTTAAAAGCGGATTAAAATTTCCTCTTTTATATTACTACACTAAGAGATGTACTACTGCTAAAAATAATTTACTTTACGTATTAGTACATTCTTTAATAAGCATTGCTTTTTAATATGTTGTTGTTAGCTGATAATTTTGAAATTGTAGAAACTATTGTACTAAAAATTTTAGACACACTCTTTTTAATTTTGGGATTAGTAGGGTGATGTCTGAAGGTACAAGTGTGGGTGCTTATGTGTATGTTCACTTTTATAAGTGAACCTATGTTGTTGTAATGTTTCACCTATTAAATTTATGACAATAAAAGCTTTATTTATTTATTTTATAAAGTAAATCGTTTATATTCTAAATTATTGGGAACTATTTCGGTAACAGAAAAAATTATACGCAATTTGTTGATAAAGTTCTATTTTTATTATAATACTCCAGTTAGGTATAACAATATTAGGGTAGTCTAACTGATTACAATTAGGCAGCTTCCTTTTAACATAATCGTAAGTAAATTTAATCCAATCTTGGGCTATAGGACAGCTTCTTATGTGGCGGAATTTAGGACTCTGCATATCTGAAGAAGAAGGGTGATTCTCCATATCCTAAAACACAAATGTAAGTCGCTAAAAGTGGCCTCTTTCATATAGATTATTGGTTGCAAAAATGATAGGGTCCTATATACTAGAGAGTACATTATACTAAAAATGGAGCTACGATTTTGTTTTCTTTCCCAAAAACTACCTTAAAGTACTCTAATAATCTCCTAAATCTTCACTAAATCCAATAAATACCTAGAAATCTAAAATTTGTGCATGTGTACTATTTTGTTCATCTTGTTATTTTTTTCTTCCAAAATTAAGCATTTCAGGCATATATTTCAAGGAACAGTTTCCCTTGTTTTCAGCTATTGTATTATTCTTTGTTATATTTTAAATATTTCTAATTACATTCTGTACAAGCTGTATTAACTAATCATAGTGTACACATGAGTTTGAAATACTGTGAATTTTCATAAAGCTCTACAGAATGTTGCTTAACGTTTTCGAAAGAGATACTACAAGAAAAAACCTCTTTATTAGTTACTTACCGGTATATCAAGCTGATTAAAATTATCCATATGTACATCCATATCCAGTTAGAAAACCTAAATAAATCCAATAAAAACAAGCACTAATAAAGTGTTTTTATTATAATAACGATAGTCTAAAATTTATAGGCTATCAAGTGTTCAAAGTCACAAACACTAAACACTACAATATTAAATAGCGGCACAGAGTGTCTAAACTATTTTATATCGTAATATAATAAAAATATCGCAACGTTGTCGACAAAAATGCGTTTAATTATTTTTCGCCGTTATTATATATTATAAAAGGACAAAATAAAGACACAGTTAGTCTGAGGCAAGGTTATGTAAATAACAGCGGCTTTTTTTTTGTGTTCCTTGCTCCTGACCTGTGGATATCTTTTTCTCTTTCACTATTATGAAGAGAAACAAGGAGGGAAAATCAGTAGTATTTTGCAATTTCTATTCTGCCTGGAGTAGATACGGACTAGGTAAGCGTGTTAACGTTCATATTTTTATAAAAATATTAGTGGGATATTTTGTAGAATTATTACATTTTAGATAATAAAACATGTTAAAAATTATAAAATAAATATAAATGTTGTTTCAATTGTAAAAATTACTTATTTTTCTCTACTCCGAGACGAAGACAGAAAATAGAAATGAACGACCCTAGTTATATTTACGAGGAACATTTTTTTTTTGATGTATGGCAACTAAACACCGTTACAATTGCTAAATTTTTAAAGATATACACCGTTTTGAGTATAAAAATTACTAAGGTCAAACACTTTTTAACATTCAATGGTTTGGCTACTCCGACCCTGATTCAAATTAATAAAGGTCTATTGACGCGTGTTTGCCGGACAATTACATGGAAGGAAGTTGCCGAACGTCAATTGAATGCCATTTGAATTTTAATGAAAATTATTACGCATATCCGATGAACTTGATGCCATATGTGAAGTTTTAACTTTTATTTTCAGTGATTTTTAATATTAAAGGAATAACATGATTATAAAAATAATATTTATATGGGATCTCCTTAAGGATAGACCGCATAATATAAAAAAAAACATATTAAAATATGTCATTTCTCTAAAGAATCACACGGAAGAAGTTCTTTTCAAGTGTGGCAAAGTTTAACAGCTTAATAAACATTTTCTATAAAAGCTGTATTCCATACATATTCCAAACTTATTTTTGATTATAAAAAAGATATGGAAAAGTAGGAGAGCAATGTATATATATATATATATATATATATATATATATATATATATATATATATATATATATGTTTATGCGGATTTCACGGATTCCTCCGTGTGAGATGCAATAGCAGTGGATATATCCACATTATGCCGTTGTAGTGCTGAAATCACATTCAACAACTATATGCAGCTCCGCGTATGAATGAAGTAAAATGCGAACAGTAAATGCAAACTTCTTTCCATCATATCCTTTCTGTGTTAGAGGTTGCACAGTTAGAACAAATTGTTATAAAACGCAATTTGTCCTATTCCACCACCATCGAGATGATGGCCTACCTGTATATATATATATAATTTATTTTTGTATCTTAAACCTTTTGTTAAATATTTTTTTCTAATATTTTCTTGGGTATAGGTTTTTCCATTAGAGAAACAAAGGACAATAATTTTCTTTCTGACGTTTCGCTCTACATAGTGAGCTTCTTCAAAAGAGCTTGGTATATTTATTTTACATCTACAAAAATTACAGAATTTTTTATATAATAAACATATATCACAGTAATTACACTTTTATATTTTTAATTTAATTAAAATTAATAAAAACAAAACAGATTTTAAAATAGTCTTAAAGTTTAAAAGTTAAAACAATACAAACAGGTTAAAATAGTGAAGATTATAAAATAGTACATACCTTGAAAGTAGTTTTGTGTGTATGTTTAAAAATAAATTCAATTATGATCTTTGGTATGCAATTGATATGGATAGATTTATTTTTATAAAAAGCAAAAAATAGGAAAAAAGATTATTATTTATTTTTTAATGACGTTCTTTCACCCGTATGAGTGTATATGAAATCGTTCCAAGCATCATTACATTATTTCTCATATTTATTATAGAGTCGCTTCAAGCATGTTTTATTCAAAAATCAAATTATAGTATATCTGACTTAAATTTTTGACATCTTTATACGAAATTAAAAAGCAAAGTTCCCACCAAAAAAAGATCTAACGTAATATATGCAATTCCATGCCTAAATTGTCCTAAGAAATACATTGGCATGACGACACAATATATTGAAAATAGAGTGAATGGACACAAGTATACTAAAAACGCATCGACATCTTTACATAAGCATGAGCAAACATCTAAGCATGAATTTGATTTTAAAAACACCCATATTTTAGATGTGTGACAGAAATTATCATAAATTAGTCATCAAAGAAATGATACACATAAAAAAAGATAAAAATGTTGTAAATGACAAGCAAGATGTCAAAAATTTAAGTCAGATATACTATAATTTGATTTTTGAATAAAACATGCTTGACGCGACTCTATAATAAATATGAGAAATAATGTAATGATGCTTGGAACGAATTCATATACACTCATACGGGTGAAAGAATGTCATTAAAAAATAAATAATAATCTTTTTTCCTATTTTTTGCTTTTTATAAAAATAAATCTATCCATATCAATTGCATACCAAAGATCATAATTGAATTTATTTTTAAACATACACACAAAACTACTTTCAAGGTATGTACTATTTTATAATCTTCACTATTTTAACCTGTTTGTATTGTTTTAAATTTTAAACTTTAAGACTATTTTAAAATCTGTTTTGTTTTTATTAATTTTAATTAAATTAAAAATATAAAAGTGTAATTACTGTGATATATGTTTATTATATAAAAAATTCTGTAATTTTTGTAGATGTAAAATAAATATACCAAGCTCTTTTGAAGAAGCTCACTATGTAGAGCGAAACGTCAGAAAGAAAATTATTGTCCTTTGTTTCTCTAATGGAAAAACCTATACCCAAGAAAATATTAGAAAATATATATATATATATATATATATATATATATATATATATATATATATATATATATATATATATATATATGTTATGTTGGATATTCTTACTGGTGCGATGTATAATCGAAGGTTTTCGGACATCCCGTGTATGTGCTGAGTCCCTCTCAGGACTGTAAGGTAGTTGACGTTTCGGTGAAATCTCATTCACCATTTTCAAAGCTCACCGTACGACGTCTACGAGCGAACGTTCGCTGCAAGAGAGGGAAACATCTAGAGTATAATTTTCTTTGTGATATTTCTTTATAGGTTATTAGAATAGCTATTAATAGGGAACAACAGTTTGATTGTAGACAAAACGGCCTTACGCTACCAAAATATTTCATTTGCAGAAGTCTACAATCAAATATTTTCACAGGGTTTACAATTGGAAAAAAATATCCATGACGTCTTAACTTCTTCTTGGGTTATGCTGTATATTTTAGTATCACGCAATATATATATATATATATATATATATATATATATATATATATATATATATATAATTTTTCTCTTTAACTAAATGATCCCCTCTATGGAATAATATCGACTTAAGTGAGAAATCCGCAAAAAATTGTTCCATTAAGAAGAAACGACAGAGATCGAGATATATTCTCTTTCATTATTTTTAATCACAATATTCATTCTGTTGATAATATTCGATTTTAGGTTTCGTGTAACTTTCACCCTTATCTTCCGTAGTCAGAAATGATTAATAATCAAAAAATCTGAAACAAATAAGAGGGACTACTTTATACTACTTATCTACACGCCATGGAAAAAGCAGTGAAAGTATCCGTATTTTTTACATTTTTTTTGTGTTTAGTTTTCTATTTACATATTTATAATTTGGATACGTTTCTTATTAGATTTTTACATATTTCGAGGTTCGAGGCATGATGTTTTTGAAATATTCGTACTAAACATTTACCAGGTTTATTTTTTACAATGTACACCTGTCCAAAATTTGTTAATTAGTCTTAATTTATTGTACCGTTGTTTTATTTTTTCTTGTACAAAGTGACCTAAATGTTACAGATTTTCAGAAATTTTCATCTTTTTAACCTTCTTCTAAAAGAAGGAGGTTCTCAGTTCGTCGACTATGTATGTTTTTTTTTTATGTATGTACACCGATTACTCCGGAACGGCGGAACCGATTCAGATGAAATTTAAATTTTTACGTTATGTTCAGGAAGTTGCTGCGGTAGGCCCATATTTTTTTGGACGAAATTGGTGCAGTAAATTCCAAGATGGTGCTGACAATATGACGGCCAAAAAAAATTAATTTTGTCCGATCTTTCCAAAATGAGATTGGGGAGGATTTTGTCTAAAATCAGTATTGGGGGATTTTTGTTAGTGTTAATTACGAATTTAAAATATTTTTTGAAAAACTCAATCTGGTGGAATCAGTATGGAGTCCTGAAAATTTTACATTTTTCGATTTTATCCAAAGGGGTTCTTGAGGGTGTAAATTATGAATTTAAAAGTATTTTTTCAGGATTCGATATGGCGAATCCAATATAGCGGACAAAAAATTTTACATTTTCCGATTTTGTTCAAAGGTTGGTCTGAATCGTTTTAGGGGGTTTTTGGGGTATTGTATTACGAATATGAAGTTCCATTTTACAACTATTAAATTGATAAGATACAATATGATGAACTGAAAATTTTACATTTTCCGATTTTATCTAAAATTGATATTGCAAGGTTCTTGGGGCGTATACAAACTCAACATGCAGTATAAAATATATCGGGCTAAGAAATTTACATCTTAAGTACTTTAAATATCGATATTGGAAGGTTTTGGGGCCTATATTACCAATCTAAAATTAATTTGAAATTCAAGATAGAGGATTAACTATGACAGACTAAATAATAAAATTATTAAAGAAGAGCAAGTACCGCAAAAATGGAAAACCAGCTATACAATTCCCGTACACAAAAAAGGTGACCACAAAAACCCGGACAACTACAGAGGAATTACACTTCTTAACTCTGTCACCAAACTATTTACAGCAATTATTCGTGACAAACTTGAAGAGAAAATAGAGATCTCGGAGGAACAACAGGGTTTTCGAAAAAACAGGAGAACCACAGATGCCTTATTTATAGTGAGACAAATAATCGAAAAATCAATAGAATTTAACCACCCTGCATACTTATGCTTTGTTGACCTAACAAAAGCATTTGACCGCATCAAGAAGCAGCACATAACGGACATCCTAAAACAGAAAAATGTTTCAGCGGAGATCATAAACCTAATTGATGACTTGTACACAAATTCCAGCACAAAAATAATAACATCCGAATGTCTAACCGAAGACATCAAGATAAACGAAGGGATAAGGCAAGGAGACTCGCTAAGCCCCTTCTTATTCAATTTGATAATGGACCGCATAATAGAGGACGTCAGACCGAAACGTGGATACCAGATGGGCGGACACAATATCAATATAATATGCTACGCGGATGATGCGGTCCTACTCACAGATAACGAAGACGACCTCCAGAGATTGACACACCTATTTAACGTATCAACTAAGAAGTACAATATGCAGATATCAACGAATAAAACAAATCGTATGGTAATTTCCAAGGAACCAAGAAGATGTAAGCTACAGATAGAAAATGCCATAATTGAACAAGTCATGAACTTTAAATACCTAGGCATTGACACAACAAGCTGTCGTAACCTTACTGGAGAAGTACTGTCACAAAATACAAGAGCCCTACAAGTGGCAGGATGCTTAAGAGATGTTATATTTCGAAACAGATACATGAGAATAGAGGGAAAAACAAAAATATATAAGACCATGATACGACCAATTCTAACTTATGCCACGGAAACAAGAGCAGACACTAAGAAGACAAAGCAGAAAATGAGAACCACCGAAATGAAAGTACTGAGATCAATGCTGAACGTGTTAATCAGAAATAGGCTGACAAATACCTTAGTCAGAGAAAAATGTAATGTGCAGGACGTGGTCAAATGGACAAAAGAAAGAAAAAGAGGATGGAAAGAACACGTTGAGAGAATGAGTGAAGAGAGACTAGCCAAAGTTTGTATGTATGGACGACCAAGAGGAAGAAGATTACCAGGACGACCACCAAAGAGATGGGCCCAGAGCTGGTTCTCTTCATCAGCAGAATAAGGCAGGTGTAGATAGAATGACAAACAGGAATATCTCTAATCAACGTTGAAGAAGAAGAAGAAGAAGACTAGTTGTTTGACATAATTTCACTGGCATTTGGAGAATTCTTAGAATCAAAGAATTTTTAGTTGTTCATTTTAGGGTGATTACGACTTTGGATAAAATGGGTAGTTTTTTGCCACCTTGGAGTAATTGCGAGGTAAACTAATCTCGATTAGTACTTAGTTCAAATAATTCATGGATATCATAAATTATTCAAAACCAAAAATCGAAAAATAAAATTTTTATAAAAAAAAATTGAACCGACTTCTAAGCGTGAGCTAAAATGTGAAAAATAACCCTAAATTTTTGAAATTGATATTTTTGAAGTCGGCGCTAAATTACCTCTAAATGAAATAAATAACTACTAATAATAACATCTTATCAGGTATTAGTTTGGCGCCGACTTCAAAATTTTCAATTTCATTTAAAAATTTATGGTTATTTTTCAGTTTTTAGCTTATTTTTAGAAGTCGGTTCAACTTTTTTTATAAAAATTTTATTTATCATACTCTTAACTTCCTTTTACAGCTATAGAATCCAAGGTGTTTCGTTTCTTCACTATTACTGTTTTTCAATTCAACTATTTTTTTATTTAAATAATGGTAATTTCTTTTGGTTAGATTTCAATTGATAAGGTCATTTTAGCTTGACGTTTCGCCTATTATGGTAGGCTTTTTCCAAAATATATGCTAGAGTAAAAAAAGATAGATAGATAAATAAGCCTTTATTTATTCCAATAAATATCACTTATAAAATAGTCCATAAGGGTATGGAGCAATGTCAGAAAAAAAATTCATTATTATAATTAAAATCCCAGAAAAATTGAAATTGACTTTCAGCCCTAGAAAATTAGAGAAAAATAACATCAACAATAATTATACAGTTTTAAATAATTTTCTTCAATAATTTTATGATATAAATGTAACAAGAAGAAAACAATTAAAATTTTATAAAAGAAAAAATTTTAAAAAATAAAAAAAACTTACATACATTTTAAATTTAAAGATAAAACTAACAACAAAAATTCTGATTGGAAACTATGCTGCTTTTATAACACTCAAAAAATTCATTCAATTTATAAAAGACTTTCTTGTAAAGGGTGTATTTTATAGAGGTATAGAACTTTTAAATGGAATAAAACAAAGATGAATTTTTTAAATTGACATGAAATTTACTTTATTCGAAAGATAACCTTCTGGCATTATAATTTAAATATGACTTCTGCCCACGGCTGGCTCGGACGTAGTCTAATCTGGAGGTCCAATTTTCGATGACTTTGTCCAACATTTGTGGCCGTATATCGGAAATAACGCGGCGAATGTTGTCCTCCAAGTGATCAATCGTTTCGGGCTTATCGGCGTAGACTAGCGACTTCACATATCCCCACAGAAAATAGTCTAGCGGCGTTAAGTCGCACGATCTTGAAGGCCAATTCATGGGTCCGAAACGTGAAACTATGCGGTTACCAAACGTTTCCTTGAATAAATCAATTGTGGCACGAACTGTGTGACATGTTGCGCCGTCTTGTTGAAACCACAGCTCCTGCACATCATGGTTGTTCAATTGATGAACGAAAAAGTCAGTAACCATGGCTCTATAGCGGTCACCATTGACTGTAGCGTTCTGACCAGCATCGTTTTTAAAGAAGTACGGACCAATGATTTCACCAGCCCATAAAGCACACCAAACAGTCAGTTTTTCTGGATGTAACGGTGTCTCAACATACACTTGAGGATTATCATCACTCCATATACGGCAGTTGTGTTTATTGACGTATCCATTCAAACAAAAGTGAGCTTCATCGCTAAACAAAATTCGCTTATGAAAATCGGGATCAACGGCAATCTTGTTTTGGGCCCATTCACTGAATCTACGCCTTGCTAGGTGATCGTGTGGCTTCAATTCTTGCACGAGTTGGATTTTGTAAGCACGCAAACCAAGATCTTTTCGCAAAATCTTCCATAAAGTGAATGGACACATATCCAATTCCTGTGCACGATGGTGGATAGACTGATTCGGGTCTTCTTCTACGCTACGCTCTACAGCAGCAATGACTTCTTCTGTACGCACTGTACGACGTCTCTGTGGATGCGTATTATCATTTAGAGTAAACATGGTGCGAAAACGTTCCATAGTTAATCGAATTAATTGCTCTGATGGACGATTATGTTGACCGTAAAATGGACGTAGTGCGCGATACGTATTTCGAACAGAACCATGATTTTCAAAATAAATTTGCACAATTTGGAAGCGTTGTTCAGGCGTCAGTCTATCCATGTTGAAATGCCAAACCAAACTAAACATAAATCACTTGACAGCTGACAAAATGGCCGCCAGTTAAAAAAGTGTTGCCAACTTAAAGTTCTATACCTCTATAAAAAACACCCTTTACAAGAAGATTTAGGACACACTTTAATCCAGAACGAAAGCTTTCACGACTTTGGTCAAGTTGAAAATCATGGTTCTTGGGTTTAGAACGTGTCAAATTGGAATTATTATCCGACGTTTCGCCTAATGATTGCACAAGGCGTCTTCAGGAATCTTTAGTCTACGAGATTAGGACACTGAATGACTATCGAGGAGCAACAGCCCGGTATATATAACCGACTGATGCTCAGTGAACCGTGATCCAGCGTTACCATCGATTTCCACGTATGATGTAGACTGTAACCTACATCTTTATTAATATTATTTGGATATTTACAAGTTTTAATTTATTCTATTTTACGTTTAAAGAAACCAGGCACTGATGCTCGCACCTGAGTTTCCTTTACATTAAAAGTGTGACCTGAGCAATGCTGGTGTTCAGCTACTACTGATCATACTTTTTTATACATCTTTCATATTCCTCAAGTCTAGTGGATACAGATCGTCCTGTTTCATCTTATACACTTTACCACAATAATAATTCCAATATGACACTCTCCAAACCCAAGAACCATGATTTTCATTATTTATCTCCATTTCTCGGTAGCAAGTGCACATTTCCAGGTACTGAATTAAAAAATTTTATAATAGAAAACTTGACATTTTTCTACAATCTGATATTTATCAGAAAGCGGGTTTATTTTATTTCTAATAATATAGTTATGTTTAATAGACGCACCCTCAAATACATCACCGAATCCAAAATGTATATACCTTTAATCGTTAAAATATTGTTACAAATAAATATATTTCTGTAGTTATCCTGTTGTTTTAATGGAAAAATACACAAAAAACTTTTTTTTTGCAGAATTAAAACTCTGTTAACTTCACACAAATTACCCCAAAATATTAAATCACCTCTGAATATGCACTGACACAAACTCGTTCTCGGCGACCCTGTAAATACCTTAGAAATGTCCAACACAATGTTTAATTATTCAAGTCGCTGGACGGAACAAATTAGTAAATCGAGCTTTCACATGGAAACATTTTTAGGCCTAACATTATTCTTAAAATATGTAAATTAAAATACTCAACAAGAAACGCAAAAAAAAACATGAAGGTAGTAGATCGTTTCGTGGCGTGTATAAATGGCCCTAAAACGAAACCATTTTACATTTTTAAGTGGTCGTTTTTAAGAATGGATTTTTCCGGGTATTTTATTCACACATTTAGTAACACGCACGGTATCACTTAGTAGCTTTTTTAAAATTACCAAAATTATTCATGTGCATTAATAGACATGAAAGATTACAGACCAATAAGGCTACCTAATATCATGTATAAACTGCTAACTAAAATACTAACAAATAAACTGATTCCCAAATTCGATGGCTATCAAACACGAGAACAGGCTAGATTTAGGAAAGACTTCAGCACATGCGACCACATACTAACAATAAAAATTCTAATTAAAAAGGCCGACGAATATCAGATTCCTCTATATATAGCATTCATAGATTTTGAAAAGGCTTTTGACAGCGTTGAACATTGGGCAGTTAAGAACGCGTTGCAAAATAGCAGGATCGACAATAGATACACAAATTTAATAACAAACATGTATAAAAATGCAAGGATTTCTATCAAAATAATCACCTAAGATACGCGGATGATATAGCTTTGATAACAGATAAAAAAGATGAATTGCAAAAAATGATTAAAGAACTGTTCAACGAAGCGTCAAAAATATGATTAAAAATGAACTATGACAAAACGAAAGTAATGACAAATCAAACTGAAAAAATGGTTATAACGGTCGCACAAAAGAAACTGGAGGAAGTGTCAGAGTATATATCTTTTTCTTCTTCTTCTTCTAGGTAGAACCAAGTTCTGTTATCTAGACAATGCCTCATCGATCCTCGTTTGAGGTCGAAATCCAGCATCTTTTGGGGGCCATCCAGGCGGCAGTTTGGTGTTTGGTTTCTCTCTCTTCACGGTTTTTGCTAGTCTGTCATCGTCCATTCGTTCCACGTGATCTCTCCACTGCCAACGATGGTTTCGAATCCACTTCACAACATCCCCCACTCCGCTGTCCTCACGTATCTTTGCATTTCTTATTCTATCTCTTAAACTTGTTCCCGTGATCATTCTCAGCGTTTTCGTTCCTGTGTTTCTCATAATTTGTTTTGTCTTTTTGTTTCATTTCTTGTTTCTGTGCCGTAGGTCAGTATCGGTCTTGAACAGACCTTGTAAATTCTTGCTTTGCTCTCAACCGCCATATGTTAATTGTTCCAGATTATGTCTCTTAGTTGGCCTGATATCATGGCCGCTTTGTTGGCTTGTGTGCTTACTTCTTTCGTTACTGTCCTGTTACCTGTTATATGTGCTCCCAGGTATTTAAACTTCCCAACCTGTTCGATGTTTGTCATCAACCATTAGTTTGCATCTTATTGGTTCTTTTGCTATTACCATTGCATTGGTTTTCTCCACAGATATTTTCATATTATACTGTTTGGCTGTTGGATTGAGATGGAAAAGCTTCTTTGTAAGTTGTCCTCACTATCTGCTGGCAAGGCAACATCGTCTTCAAAGCATATAATCTGAACGGTGTTGTGTCCCATTGGGTACCCAATATTTGTGCTTTTTACCTTATCAATGATTTCGTCCATGATTACATTGAAAAGTGTTGGACTTAGGCTATCACCCTGATTTATTCCTATGGATAGAGGGATTTCCTCTTTTAGAGCGTTATTTGTTTTAATTACCATGGTGTTTTTGGAATTCAGTTCGTATATTGTGCGTATGATTACTTCGTCTACTTGTTTTCTTCGCAGTAATTCTGTTGTGTTCCAGTTTGACTCGGTCGAACGCTTGTGTAAAGTCCACAAAACAAATGAACAGCGGTTTATCGTATTCGATAGATTTTTCCACCAGCTGTCTGATAACAAATATACTGTCGATAGTAGAGCGTTTATTCCGGAAGCCCTGCTGTTCTTCGCACGCCCCTAACTTGTCTACAATCCGTTGTGACAGTATTTTGGTTAACAATTTGGCTCAACTGTTCAGTAGGCTGATTCCCCTGTGGTTTTCGGGTTGTTTCTTTGATTCGTTGGGTACTGACGTTGTGCGGCGTATTTTTTGAAATAGAACAGTAAACTCTGTGACAAGGCTGGGGCCTCCGTATTTTAGCATCTCATTCGTAATTTGGTCGGTACCAGGTGATTTTCTGTTTTTTAATTCTTAATTATTTTAATATTAAAATGTTAGAAAATCGTTGGTCTAAATGTATTGAAGTACAAGGGGACTATGTTGAAAAATAATTAAAAACATTTTCAAAAATCTTTTGTTTTCTTTATCAGGCCGAGAACTTATCGAACCATCCTCGTACACCTCACATTTGTTACTTTTTATGACAAATATTTTTCACTTGATTTTTTTCAAAAATATTTATTAGATTTAGAAATATATTGGAATAAAAAATTTTAAGAGTTGATTTTCACCCCTTAGAAGTGACTGTCAGCCAATAAAAAAAAACACGTATATTATTTTTTCAAGTACTACAACATATCCAAAAATAATCAAAATCTGTGAGGTTAGGTTAAGGTGGTTTCCTTAGTAATAATAATTTTTCTTGAGTACTTTCGGTTAGTGTTACTTTCCTGAGAAAGAATTTTTTTGGTCAGCAGCTTTATAAGCAAGTTTAGAAAGCGATGTTTCCAATCGAATAATATACCCTTATGAAAGGTTATTATATTTTGCATGGTTTATACTTCGTCTACCAGTACGTCTTGTATGTATCTGATCACTTCATTTGTTATTTTGTTTATGTCTGGAGATTTTCTGCTTTTTATTTCAGTATGTTTCTTTCATTTTATCTTTGGTTATATTCCAGGTTGAAAATATTTCTTTTTTTTTCTGCTTTTGCCTGAGCTTTTCTTTGTCACTGAGTTGCTCTAGAGTTAACTAAAATAACGGTCTCATATAATGTGAGCCGCAACATATGTCTAACTATCAAGGATCACCCACAATAAATGTATTTGTCTTTCAACAATTTATACGCCGGAAATAAAAAATCATACTCGTGGGAAGACGGGCGGGTCAACTACAATAGCTAATTATTTCAAAAATTCTCGAATACCTTCATCCGCGTGGGTGTACCAGAATTTATCGACACCCGGTATACCGAAATGATCTCCACCCATACCCGTAACCTTGCTCCAGATCGCGCAGACATGTCGCCTCGCCCCTCGAAGTAAACTGACGCATTTAGCAGACATTTGCATTGTGTGTATTTTGTATACTTTCAATGCAATTATTGAACAATTGTTCGGTTTTACCCATGCAAAATGTAGCAGCGACATATGTACGAAAAACAGAGACTAAGACAGTAGCGTAACATTGATGAACTAAAAGGAGACGAAATCGCTTTGCTATTCTTCCTCATTCATCTTATTGCTATTCTTGTGATGCCTAGTTATAAAAATTTCTTCTTCTTCTTCTTCTTCTTTAAGTGCCGTCTTATAAGGAAATTAGTAAAGATAAAATTAATAAAATAAATTATCAACTCGTAAAAAATAAACCTAAAACCCTACAAACTACAAACGCAGACTAACACACTGAAATATATACTTACTTCATGGAAATTAGATCAAAAAAGAGCTGTTTTGTTAACAAAAATGTAACATTGGTTTTTTTGCTGAATTCGATGGTAACTCTGAAAGACCTGTGCTAAAAAAATGGCGGACCAAAAATGGTCCAGATTTTCGGTTTTTTGAGTTTATCTCGAAAAGTAAAAGTTGTACCGAAAAATGTTTCGAACAAAAGTTGTAGAGAGTTAAAAAACCTATCGATTCATATGATATAAGTGATAGGTGGCGCCACTAGTTATCGAGGTATATATATTTTTTGACAAAATTTACGGTTTTTGTTTAAAAAAAAAAAGACATTTATTAACAAATTACCGATTTAAAATTTAACATAAATATAGGTATTATCATTCTAAAAAAGTATGTCAAACCCAGAATTTGTGAGTTTTTTATTTTCGGAAAAATTCGATATTAAAGTTAAAAATTCAACCTCAATTTTCCGCTTTCCTAATTAAGATACATCGCTCAATTTTAATGGAAATTGTTTGTATTGTTTTATATTTTGAAGATCTATTAAAAAAAAATTTTTTTCAATCGTGGGCCGAGAAATTTTGCAAAAACCAATTTTTGAACCAAAAAAATTGCTATAACTTTTCACCGGATGGAGATAAAATTTTTTTAATTCGTGCATTGGATTTAGATATATCATTTCCGATCTCGAAAAAAAATTTCATTTTGGATGAAAACTTTTTTTTTTCAAAAATTTATAGTGGCGTTGCAAATGCATATTAAGGGCTCAGATTTGCAGAAGATGCTTTTTAATACTTGTACTTTACCTGTAAATTTTTTGGATCCAAGAAATATACTTCCATACGATTTGTGTACCTTCGAAAATTGGGCCGAATCTATCAAAAATAGCTGCTGCAGGCCGCGGTCGGCGGGTTGCCTTAGTTCAGGCGCATTATTCATTGGCGCTTCAAGGAAACTTATGCATCACATGTAATATTTATAGTATTGATGTTGTTTTATTAATTTATGTGATAGTAACAATTTGTTTAGACATATTAATTATTAATTTGTTTATTAACAAAATTTTTACAAAAAATTATAGAGAAAATCATACAAATATGTAATATTATACTGTTTTCATATAAAAATATAATAATAATATATAATACGTCACATAAATATTTAATAATACATTAAAATTACGTACGAAAGTCATAGAAATACAATATATCAATTTTTTTACGTTATTATGTAAAAGAGAGAATGTCACAACTCCGAATTGCTTCAAAATGGATGTTGCGCAGAACAACCACAGTCATTATACATCCGGTTTATGCATCTGCTTCTAGCGCGTCAAAAATATGAAAATAATTAGTGACCAATGATATTAATTTGTCCTAATCTAAACTTATAAAATTAAAGAGCATAGTTTTGTTAATAAACTATTAATGTATTATTAAATATTTATATGATTTGCTTATAGAAATTTTCGTAAAAATTTTGTTAATAAACTATTAGGTAATAATAATATAAAGGAAAAAAAACAGTATGATATGTAATATATAATTGAATATTTGTATTATGTTCTCTATAATTTTTTGTAAAAATTTTGTCAATAAACAAATTAATAGTTAACATGACTAAACAAATTGTCATTATCATATAAATTAATAAGACAACATCAAAATTATAAATATTTCTTGTGATGCATAAGTTTCCTTCAACCTGGACTATTGCAACCCGCCGACAGCGGCCTGCAGTAGCTATTTTCGATTAGATTCGGCCCAATTTTCGAAGGTTCACAGATCGTAAGGCTCAACCCTTAACATTCATTTCCCCCGCCATTAAAAATTTAAAAAAAAAAAATTTCATCCAAAATTAATTTTTTTTTGTGATCGAAAATGATACATCTAAATCCAGTGCAAGCATAAAAAAATTTTATCTCCATCTGGTAAAAAGTTTTTTGGTGCAAAAATTGATTTTTGCACAATTCTCGGCCCACGATTGAGCATTGTATCTTAATTAGGAAAGTGGAAAATTGAGGTTGAATTTTCAACTTTAACACTGAATTTCTCGGAAAATAAAAAACTCACAGATTCTGAGTTTGACATACTTTTTTAGAATTATAGTACCTATATTTGTGTTAAATTTTAAATTGGTAGTTAAATAAAAACCATCAATTTTGAAAAAAAAATATATCTCGATAACTAATGGCGCCATAACTTATATTATATGAATCGATAGGTTTTTTTTTAATTCTCTACAACTTTTGTTTGAAACATATTTCGAAACAACTTTTACTTTTCGAGATAAACTCAAAAAACAGAAAATCGTGACCATTTTTGGTCCGCCATTTTTTTTGCACAGGTCTTTCAAAGTTACCATCGAGATATGTTTTATAGTATGTCGAAATGAACACTTTCCAGCAAAAAAATCAATGCTACATTTTTGTTAATGATGAAAGTCTATTACAATATTAAACTTCTAAGTGTTTGGTTGTTTGTATGCATTTTTATTTAATAGCTCCAGAGTGCGAATTTGAGAGAATTTTGTAGTCTATATTTACACTCAAATATTTGATTTATATTATCTTGGTTGTTAAATAATAAAAAATAAATCTAATCTGGGGAAAGAATAATGATTTTAATCATAAGCAACAACTACATAGTAATAAAAATGGCAGTACTTTTTTTCTTTTTTGTCGGTTAATTTGACGTTTTCAAAATTATCAACAAAGGAAATAAATAAAATTTTATTGTTACCAAAACAACTTTGTCCCCACAATGGCGAAAATTTCATTACGGATATTCTAGGTTTGACAGCTCCGTTTCAATTTATCACCGTTTAATTTTATGAAATTCGTGGTACTAATCGAAATTGCCAATCAAGCGACATAGATATTGTTGCAATCATGCCCCTGGTGTTAAGGACATATAATTATAAACTTATTTGCGATCATCTTCAAACTGTTAGGATGTTTCGTCCTGGCATCGGTGGTAGACTCATCAGTGGGATTTGCCGATGCATTTCCCAGACATCCTTATCATGCTTTCCACAACTTGGAACTCCTACGGAAGCCAAAGTTGTCGGAGAACAACCGTGGGATGTTCTTACCACAACATGCCCCCCCTCTAAGGCATTTGCTTGTCCGACTTTGACTATCGTAGAAAGTCCAAGCTGTAGAAGCACAGGCCTGATAAAAGAAATACGAAACGGATATCCTAGGTGGTCTTCCAAATACCGGGTCAGGTTTAATCAAAGTCAACGGCGTTCCTGCTCGGGCACCATGTCATATTCATGCCTCTGGTGTTAAGGACATATAATTATAAACTTATTTGCGACCACCTTCAAAATGTTATGATGTTTCATCCCGGCATCGGTGGTGGACTCATTAGTGGGATCGACCGATGCCTTTCCCAGACTTCCTTATCATGCTTTCCACAACTTGGAACTCCTGCTTAATCCAAATTTGTCGGAGAACAACGGTGGGATGCTCTTACCACAACAATATCTCACTTGCCGATTAATTCCGACACGAAAATTGGCGCGTAATTAGATACCTCTGCTCTACACCCACATAGCCAATTTACAATGTGACAATACTTTTAAATCTACTATCCAATATTTTTTACAACAGAACTGCATTATACATCAAGAATTTTCCAACCAAATAATGCTAGAAACGAACCAAATTGGTTTTCCTTTCCTATCAACATACTACAATATTTTCTTTTAAAACCCGGCAAGTGAACTGGAACAAATTTCACAATAATTAAAATGTTTAATCCGTATAAACATTTATTAATAAAACAATATTGGCTTTATACGGAACTTAACGAATAAAAAACACAATAATTATTTTTGATTAATTACTGATCGTTAAATAAAAATGTATCAGCCTTGATTGTCTATAATGTATTGTTTCCTTTCTTTCCTTTTAATAGACTCAGTCGTGAATCATACGTCAATCAAGTTCAATGTCCCCAAATTAAAAATAGATTTGATTTAATACTTGCCAAGAAGTCGATATACTATACAGGGTGTCTGGGAAAATGTGGAAAATCTCCCGGATATGAAAAAAACATGTAAAAGAAATACTACAAGTTCATATAAACTTTTTTCGTATAGGCCTCGTCTTCGAAGATATGGGCTTCCAAAGAGCTGCAATGGAATCAGGTTTTTTTAGACATAATTATTGAACCAACAAGTATATTTAGATTTTTTTTTTAATATAATGTATACCAGGTCAGACCCTTCAATTTATTATCGACTCATAGCTGTAGGGACGGACTAGCTGTGACACTCATGACTCCATTTTTTAAAGCCCTTTATGACAAGAACTTCGGACAACGTATTTTACATACTTTTAACTATTTACTAAATATCAAGTACTCTTCATTCATGTCGCTAATCCTATATATATATATATATATATATATATATATATATATATATATATATATATATATATATATATATATATTGTGGTAATATAGGAGGGAGTCTATCGGAGACCACTAGTTATAGACTCGTCCCTGTATACTCCTACATTACAAACAAGTTCGGTTTTCTTTTTTTGTCTCTCATAAGGGTAGTCTCCATCTGTCTCACTTATCGGGTTACTTGTCGTCATCAGGTTTTTTGTCAGGGAAAACCTAGAAAAGACCTGCCGTGACACAATCGGGTTAATATATATGCGAATTTCTCTTAAAAATGTGGGTGTTTCGTCCCGGTACCAACTATAGGACTCGTCAGTGGGATTCTAGTTGGTACCTTCCCAGACATCCGTCGTCGTACTTATTAATATTTGGGACTTATATTTGAAGTTAAATCTGGCCGGAGGATAGCGGTAAGATGTTGGATAATACGACAATATATATATATATATATATATATATATATATATATATATATATATATATATATATTTCGAAAAAACGTCTTTTTATTTACACTCTTAGTTCCCTCACCTCTGTCGGATGGATTGTGACTCTTAGACTTAGAAGTCGAGCAGCCGTCGAGGAAGCATCACCTGAAAATGCCAGCTGAGATGTTGGCGAAACGTCGTGAAGATATTTCTATTGACGAACGGATTGAAAACCGAAAAAGCACCAGTACACATTCCTCCATCCGTGGAAACCTACGATACGATATATACCGGGTGTCAACGAATCTATTAGACAAGTCATAATTTCTAGAGTATTATGTGTATCAAAATGAGAATTGGTACAGGTAAATGGTATATGAAGGGGAGAGTTTCGCGTATTTTCCACTTTCCGGCCACTTCCGGTTTCACCGGAAATGGCCCTGGTTTTGAATTTTTAAATAGAACACCCTGTATATTTTAACATTTTTGGATTTCTGAGACAATTCTAGATCAGAATGTGACATTTTAAAAACTTTTTACGTCTACTTCATTTTTTTAGAGCCACTTTTAAAATTGCATCTAGGTGGCCATGATCGGACGCAAACTAATCTAACGGCCTTAGGTGATGTCAAAAAAATACAATCGCAAAGTTTTAGTGACTAGTATGAAAGACAGGAATTGAATTAAAAATTTAACAAAATTAACAAAAAACTTACAAAATAAACTAATAACTTAGACGACGCACTTAAAATATTTGAAAGTACAGTAGCTGAATTTGTTAAAAAGTTTAGTGTAGTAAATGTTCAAAGTGCATTCCTTCTTTTTCACGACACATTTCAGCTCGTTCAATTGTTTCTCTCGACACGTTTTTTAGCATTTGGGGCATTATACTTCTAAATGCCCGTAAAATTCTTTCTTCTAATATTTCAAGAGTAGCTGGGGCTGCTCCATAGTAAACCCTTTCTTTAACAGACAAAGAAATCAAGCACAGTAAGATCCGGTGAGCGGGCTGGCCACCGTACCGGACCATTGGTTGCAATAATTCGATTATTAAAATGCTCTATTAAATAATTAAGAACTTCTCTAGTATTGTGAGGCGATGCTTCATCTTGTTGAAAGTAAATTCGCCGTAAAACTGCTAAAGGTATATCACTGAGATGATTTTCGATTTCATTTTGAAGAAAACCTAAGTATCTAACCCCTGTTAACTGACCTTGAAACAATATTGGCCCAATTATTCTGTTTCCAACGATACCAGCTCAGACATTGACGCCAAATCTTTCTTGAAAATTGCCCTGTCTCATTTCATGTTGATTTTATTGGGCCCAGTACCGAGTATTTTGCTTATTGAACATACTATTACTAGTAAATCGGGATTCGTCGGAAAATAGAATAAAATCGATAAAATTTGGATTAACTCTACGATTTTGAAGCAGCCACACACACTACCCGTCATTCGCCATCCTCAGTATACCAATGTTGATGTAACTGATATTTAAATGTTCGATATCCATGCTTTTTCAATATTTTTCTTGCTGATTCATAACTTATCTGCAGTTCTTGACTAATTTTTCTAAACGAAACTGTTTTATCAACCGCCACCATAGCAAGTACGTTAATCTCAGTCTCTTCATTTATGATAAACCTCTGTTCCGCCTTTTGATTTCCTATTTGCCTAAAACAAGTCTCGACATACGGGAAATACGATGGGCTGGATGTTGCCGATTCGGATATCTATGAGCATACAACTCGGCAGCATTCCTTGAATTTCTATGACACTCTCCAAATATTAATAACATATCCACTTTTTCACTTTGAGTATACATTATTTTAACGAAAATTTAAACTAAACTTAAAGAAAATTAAGAAACTTTTTAACAAATTCACCTACTGTACTTTCAAATATTTTAAGTGCGTCGTCTAAGTTATTAGTTTATTTTGTAAGTTTTTTGTTAATTTTGTTAAATTTTTAATTCAATTCCTGTCTTTCATACTAGTCACTAAAACTTTGCGATTGTATTTTTTTGACATCACCTAAGGCCGTTAGATTAGTTTGCGTCCGATCATGGCCACCTAGATGCAATTTTAAAAGTGGCTCTAAAAAAATGAAGTAGACGTAAAAAGTTTTTAAAATGTCACATTCTGATCTAGAATTGTCTCAGAAATCCAAAGATCCAACTCTATAAAATAATAGATAATTTTTTTTTGAAGTTTTATGTAACCGCAGAACACAATTTCTCCATTACTAATAATATTTTTGTTTACTTTTTATGAAAGTCATAAATAAAAATAATGAACACTTCATATTGTACATTATTGGTGATGATCCATCTTGTTTTTAACAATGCGGAATTTTTCAAATTTAAATAAAGCGGACGTAATTAACATATTATTACATAAAATGAGATTTCCAATTACACGTGTAATTTATTTCAAATACTTAATTTATGCGAAATAAAATCAGCAGAAATAATAAGATTAGCGATATTAACAATTTTTTGCAGTTTGCTAAACTTTCTTATAAAGTAAATTTGTACTTAATCTTTGAAGAAAAGTGAAAGGTTTATTATACATAATCTTCGTTATAATCAGATCATCTTCTGTTGATGACACTCTGAAATATGTTCTTGAATTGTTCCGGGTTTGATCTCACGTTTCAAGAGCTGTATTTAAGTGTTATATAATAAATATTTTTATTTTTTATTCGTGCGATAAATGCAGCATTCAAAATTTTCATTCAAAGATAAATTAGGCAATGAATGAAGATTATATAGAATGTTTTCACGCTGCACTGCAAATAATATTTCGGCATTTTTACGGACTTCGTTAGAATGCTGTGCTATTTTCGTTAATAGCTCTTCTTGAGAATTTACTGGTGTTGAATAAACTAGTTCTTTTAGATGTCGCCAGAAGTAAAAGCCTTAGGGATTTAGGTCTGGAGACCTTGGTGGCCATAAAACAGGCCCACCTCTACCTATCCATTGAGGACCAAAAACATTAGTTTTCCTTCCAAATAAATAGACCTATAAGGTTATTTCCGATAATGTCAGCCCACGCATTTACAATAAACCTTTGTTGATGTTTGTTTTGAATTATAGTGTGCGGATTTTCATCAGTCCAAAAATGTAAATTGAGTGAATTTATTATGCCATCTCTTATAAAACCGGCCTCATTAGTAAACGAAATTCGGTTAGATAAATTTAAATTTAGGTTATGTTGCTGTATAAACCAATTAGAGTTTTGCGGGATACTCATCCGGAAACATAGCGTGTTCTTTTTCAACGTGGTACGGATGAAGTAACGGTTCCGTTAGAGTTTCATGTACAATCCATTTTGTAACATTGCTTTGTGTCGCGAGATTTCTTATGCTCTTTAAAAGATTGTCAGTAATATCTTGCAAAATTTGTTCCTCTACGTGAGGGTCTTGTACTCTCCTGGGAGGGCCCTCACTGCCACATCGCGACAAAAATGACCCTGAATAAAAGATGTAAAAAATTAATTCGTTAACTCTAATAATTATTTTTTAATCATCTTTTACCTGTTTCCCTTAGGCTTCGATCGACCCTTTGAAAGATTTTTGGACCTGGAAATCTTTAAACATAGTATTCTTGCTTTCGAAGAATTTGACAGCGCTTCACCATAAATTAAATGCATGCTAGCATACCTATTCTGCATAAGAATATTCTTCCATTTTTTAAAATCATTTTTACTTGAAAGCGGTTTTGACAAGTTCCGTCAATAGTAATTCATTATGTAAGTATTAATAACATTTATAAAAAAAAAATTGAACCGACTTCTAAAAGTGTGCTAAAAAATGAAAAAAAAAAGTAAATTTCTTTGCCCGATATATTTTATATTGCATATTGAGTTTGTATACGCCCCAAGAACTCCGCAATATCCATTTTAGATAAAACCGGAAAATGTAAAATTTTTAGTCCCTCATATTGTATCTTATCAACCTAATAGTTCTAAAAAATTAACTTCATATTCGTAATACACCACCCCCTAACCCCGTAATACCAAATCAAAAAAAATGCGAATAAGGTAAAATTTTCAACCCACCATATTGGATCCGCCATATTGAATTTCAAAAAAATAATTCTAACGTCTTAATCTAATCTAAATCTAAACTCTTTAAAACCCCCTAGTACCAATTTTAGATGAACTTCAGAAATTTAAAATTTCTAAACGGTCATATTAGATTTTCTTAAAATAATTTTATATTCGCTACTAACATCCTCGAATCCACATTTGAACAAAATCGAAAAATGTAAAATTTTTGGTCAGCTATATTGCGTTCGCCATATTGAATCCAGAAAAAATACTACTAAATTCATAATTTACACTCTCAAGAACATACCATTCGGCAGATTGATTTTTTTAAAAAATATTTTAATATCTTAATTAACATTAACAAATACTGACTTTAGACAAATTCGAGAGATGTCGAATCTTTAATCCTCCATCTTAGATCCGCCATATTTAATTTTTTTTTAAATATCAAATTCGTAATATGCTATCATATCAATTTTCAAAAAAATTGGATAAAATTAATTTTTTATCCACCATATTGGATACGCAATTTGGAATTTTTTAAAAATAATTTTAGATTCCTCATGTGTGACCCCGAAAACTCTTCGGTACGAATTTTGGTGAAAATCGGACAAAACTGATTTTTTCGTCGACCATATTGGATCCGCCATATTGAATTTTAAAAAAATTATTTTAGATTCGTCATGTGTGACTCCGAAAACTCTCCCGTACCAATTTTGGTGAAAATCGGACAAAATTGATTTTTTTGTCCGCCATATTTGATCTGCCACATTGAATTTTTTTAAAATAATTTCAGATTCGTTATGGGAGGCTCCAAAAACTCCCCCGTACCAATTTTGGAGATAATCGGACAAAATCGATTATTTGTCCGCCATATTGGATCTACCATATTGAATTTTTAAAAATGTTTTGAATTCGTTATATGCAACCTCGAAAACTCCCCCATACCAATTTTGGAGAAAATCGGACAAAATTAAATTTTTTTGTCCGCCATATTGGACCACCACTTTGAATTTTTTTAAAATAATTTCAGATTCGTTGGGTACAACCCCGTAAATTCCCTCATACCAATTTTGGAGAAAATCGGACAAAATTTTTTTTTTTGGCCGCCATATTGTAAGCGACATCTTGGATTTTACTTTACTAATTTGGTCCAAAAAAAATATGGGACCACCGCAGCAACTTCCTGGACATAACGTAAAAAATTTCATTCAAATCGGTGCAGCCGTTCCGGAGTAATCGGTGTACATACATAAAAAAAAATACATAGTCGACGAATTGAGAACCTCCTTCTTTTAGAAGTCGGTTAAACATAATAATCTGATTTTTACCTGTTTGTGTTTAGCATTAGTAACTTTCGAGTATTTCGCATAAAAACCGATTTATTTCGAAAACCGCCAGTTTTATCGAAATAAATTAGGAATTATTATGCGAGTATTTCGCATAAAAACCGATTTATTTCGAAAACCGCCAGTTTTATCGAAATAAATTAGGAATATCTTTTTTGAAGAGGAATGACTAAAGTATTAAAAAAATCAGTTTTCAACTCTGTAAAGGATATCTGTCTAAAATTAGGACTAACGAGTATGGCAAGTCCGTTCCTGACTTCTCTGATGATCTAAAACATCTACTGTAGTATGGTTTAATGAATCTTTATGGCCTCTATAAAATATTAAAATTTTATTAACTTATACAAGTCGGTTTAAAACTTAGAGCCGATAAGGTAAATTTCTGGGTACCCCTTTAGGATTTTGTATCTCCGTTAAGAAGCAATTTAGGATTTTTTCAATGATAAAGCAGGGTTATTTTGACCTTCCTTGTATGCTTCCGAGAAATTAGGAGGTACTTACCGGACACCCTGTATATTCAAATGATTAAAACCAACGAAAAAACGGAAAAAAAAATAGGAAATCCCAGCCTGGCAGCTGATGTTTAGTGATATGTAAATAAGAAATTTTGCAACCTTGATATTAGCAACGTAAAAGTCTTATAATGATTAAATTCGCCTCTGGAATTTGGCTAATTTTAAGTTTTACAGGCTAACCCTAAGTGGATGATGATGCAGAAATTACTGCGTCTCTCAATCGGCAGATTTTTATGTTATATTTACTTCTCTCGATTCGCCGAACCATTTTATGACCAGTTCAAAATCTAGAAACGATATATCATGCACATTTCCACAAAACCAAACTTGTTAAATTTTAAAGCATTTCGTGACTCTCTCCGATAGCGTGTCTCGTAGATGTAGATGCGCTTATGAAATATTACAAACTTAAATTATCGGCGGTCTTTCTACCGGCTTTCCCTGATAAATCAAAAATTAATACGACACGAACATAAATAACTGGGAGACTACTAATTGAAATATTCAAATTCGTTGCTTGTAAACCAGTGTCGTGATGTTGTAATATAAGCTTAAGGCTTTTTTTTTCGTTCTTGCATGCAAGACCAATGCTATTGCTTAATACTTTTTTAAGTATCTTAGGAAAGAAAAAAGGGTTCAACAAGTTTCCATGGAAAGAAGGATATCAAAATTATATATCTATATATATATATATATATATATATATATATATATATATATATATATATATATATATATATATATATATATACAGGGTGATTCAAAAATCGATCACGAAACTTAAGGGGGTGATTCTACTTGACAAAATAAGGGTAGAGCTTCATATAATTTTTTTTCAAAATGTCATTCGTTTTCGAGTTACAAGCCGTCCAAGTTCAAGTTTTTATTTTTGTTTTTTGAATTACTCGCTTACAGGAAAACCGATTTGACTAATATTTGAAAGATAGGCTAAGTCTTCTGCGCTTCATCATTTTAGTAACAATTCACATTGATTGTTTGCCGCTAGAGGGCACTTTACCTACATTGAAAATTGTTTTTTTGTCATAATTTTTTAGTGTTGACAGCTACAGTAGTTTTTGGTATAATTTCTGAAAGACTGATGCCAGGCCTTTAAAAAAGGTGCTCTTTATTTACATCGCTAAACCCAACGGTTTAGACGTAAATCACCCTTAAAAATTAAGTGGTAAATTTACTTTTCTCATTTCATTACCACCAGCTACCAGGTAAATAGCTATCAAAGTATACTAGAGCTGTCAGTTTAACATCAAATAAATTCGCTTTTTAAACTATTTAATTTATAATCTTAAAATAACTAATAATGGCTAATCACCAATATTCAAATATCGAATATTGTGATATCCATTTTTGTTATGGAAAAGCAAATGGTAATGCAGAGTTGGCAAGAAGATATTATATGGAGAGTTATCCGGAAAGAAATATCCCTCATGCTCAAACATTTTCCAGTGTGCACAGGAGGCTTGCGGAATGTGGTTCCTTTAAAAGTTATAATGGAAATAGGGGAAGACCTAGAACTGCTAGAAACGTGCAACAAGAAGAAAGAGTGCTTGAAATTATTGAAGATAATCCAGGTATTAGTACTAGAAAAATTGGGAATGAAGTGCGGCTCTGTCAGGCTAGTTCATGGAGGATACTAAGAGAAGAACAACTCTACCCGTTTCATTCAAAAAAGGTGCAGGCTCTTTATGACGATGATCGGCCGAGACGGATGGAAATGTGCAATCAGATCCTAGCTAAGTATGAACACGATAATCGATTAATTGGCGTCATATTATTCACTGACGAAGCTGGTTTCGCTCGTGATGGCATAACAAATCTACACAACATCCACACATATGCTTACGAGAACCCAAACAATGTGGTAGAAACGAAACATCAGCGTAGATTTTCACTAAATGTGTGGGCAGGGATAATAGGAGATTACCTTATTGGTCCTCATTTCTTTGATGGCCCATTAACTGGTGACGTATACTTAGATTTTATCCAAAATCGTCTCCCATTGTATCTGGAAGATGTGCCATTGGAAGTAAGGGCCAACATGTGGATCCTCCAAGACGGAGCTCCGCCCCACTTTAGTATACGTGTCCGACAGTATTTGAATGCAACGTATCCTGAGCGATGGATAGGACGAAGTGGACCATTGGCATGGGCAGCGAGGTCACTAGACCTTAATCCTATGGATTTTTTCTTTTGGGGTCATTTGAAACAATTGGTGTACGATATTCCAGTAATCAACGTCGAGGATCTTCGCTTCAGGATAATCGAAAAGTGCCAAATTATTAAAGAAACACCAGAAATTTTTCATCGAGTTAGGCGACATTTTTTGAAGAGTGTTAGGAAATGTATGGAAGAAAATGGGGGACATTTTGAGAATCTTTTTTAGTTTGTTTAGTACTGTTTCATTAATTTTTATCAATTAAATGTATATCGCAATAATCCATAATATGAATATTTACTGATTAGCCATTATTAGTTATTTTAAGATTATAAATTAAATAGTTTAAAAAGCGAATTTATTTGATGTTAAACTGACAGCTCTAGTATACTTTGATAGCTATTTACCTGGTAGCTGGTGGTAATGAAATGAGAAAAGTAAATTTACCACTTAATTTTTAAGGGTGATTTACGTCTAAACCGTTGGGTTTAGCGATGTAAATAAAGAGCACCTTTTTTAAAGGCCTGGCATCAGTCTTTCAGAAATTATGCCAAAAACTACTGTAGCTGTCAACACTAAAAAATTATGACAAAAAAACAATTTTCAATGTAGGTAAAGTGCCCTCTAGCGGCAAACAATCAATGTGAATTGTTACTAAAATGATGAAGCGCAGAAGACTTAGCCTATCTTTCAAATATTAGTCAAATCGGTTTTCCTGTAAGCGAGTAATTCAAAAAACAAAAAATAAAAACTTGAACTTGGACGGCTTGTAACTCGAAAACGAATGACATTTTGAAAAAAAAATTATATGAAGCTCTACCCTTATTTTGTCAAGTAGAATCACCCCATTAAGTTTCGTGATCGATTTTTGAATCACCCTGTATATACATATATATATATATATATATATATATATATATATATATATATATATATATATATATATATATATATATATACAGCTAATTCAATTAATTTAACCTTATTTTGCAAATACTGTCCTTATGGACAACAGAGTATCATTTTCCTTAATTATTTTCCAGGGATTCTTTGAAGAAAAACATTTCATAAAGTACAGTTTCAATTAATTTTATTTTTCAAGTTAACCATTATTTTGTCTTGTTTTGGTATTTTATTACAGTGTATTTAGGTGTTTTCTTATCGATGTTGAACTTAGTGCTACATTTTTTAATTTCAGATAGATCTTGCTTTTTTCCCTGCCATTTATATTTACATTTGAATGGAATTGTATGCATATTGGGTTGCGGGTAACTCTTATTAATGTATTAATATATAGTTCTTGAATTTAAAAATGACTACTGGAATACTTATTAGATTTCTTTTTGTTTTGAGTGGAAAATGCTAATGATTAACGAATTGACTTAACTAACAAATGCATTTCAACCGTCTGTTGTTGCCCAGTGTAATTTTTTTAGCTCTCATTTCTTTCACAGGCTACTGAACGCGCCTAACGGAAGTCAATTAGTGTACATGCTGGACCAGGGTTATAAATGGAGGCCATTTTGCTTGATTTTCACTTTTTCCTAGCTTGATTCGGCCGAAGCAGCTGCAGACTTACATCTCAATTTTTATTTGCCAAATTTTTGGGATTCTGAGATGGAAACTCGTAAATTATCCTGATAATTTTGTTGAATTTTTGCCTTATTGGCAGTTATGGTTTTTTTTTACCGGGATAAACCTGGAGACTGGAATTTAGGGCAGTTTGCACATGTTAAGGAAGGAATCAGTCTGGACCCAAAAGACATCGGGTAAGGAACATTAAATTTACAGTTATTATAACAATCCTGCATAGATTTCTAAATTTCAAGAGATTTCAGCTCAAAATTGATTTTTACCGATCGAAATTAAAGCATAATTTAAAACCAACAGCAGCATATTATTGTAAGTCTTTTTTTTTAGATCCAAAATTAACCACATTAGAATATTAGTAAGATATATTTTGGAGTTTTAGGGTCAAGTGTTTCTTTTTTTTTTTGTGGAGATTGATTTATGCTTTTTTTGATTAGGTTCTAGCACTTATCTTCTAGATTACATCAACAAACTCCTAGGTCGAAACGGATTGATTTTTATTGATATTTTAATATCTCTTTGCGACTAACATTTAATAGTTTTTACGTACCAGCAGTCTCAGTTTCGAATCCGGCATCCTGAATTTCTGAAAATGTACATGGGGTTTGAATTAAGTGACCCTCTTAGTAGGGTAGAATCTTTGTCTTGATTTTACGCCACTGAAATCACAATTTTTAGCGTTTTGAGATTAGGTACGACCGCAGTTTCGTGCGAACTTTTGACAAGAGGTACGCGCAGCAAGCGCATCCTAGAAATTTTCGACCCACTTTAATATATACAGTGTGACCAGTAAAGTCCGCATCATATGGGAATTTTTTATTAAATGCTTTATTCGAAATTTGACTTTGGTATCAATTTCTGCTTCGATCGAGATGAAAATTAACCAAAAAAAAAAAATAGTAGTCACGTGATTAGCATTATCTTTAAATTTTTTTGGGGTTATATCTTAAAATATCGAAAAAAGTTATTGGAAAAAGTTTTTCTAAATGCAATTTTTAGCCCATATGCAAAAATTCAACTGTATGAGATAATTTATATTTTTTGTCCATTTTTTGTAAATCGCACCATTGTTGCAAAATAAGACGCAACCTCTATAAAACTTCTTAGTTTTGACAATACTTCATTCCAGATATATTTTTTTAAAAGTAGCGCCATTTTAAATGTATATTTTGCTACAAAATCCAAATAGGGCTATTCAAATTTGGTGACATATAATGCAAAGTTTATTTGTTTTTAACCGTGTATAAGGTAACTTCATAAAATAACTATTTTTGAAGACGTAGTTTGTGTTTAAAAGTAATACACGTTAATATATATATATATATATATATATATATATATATATATATATATATATATATATATATATATATATATGCATTCAGTGCTGCATACTTCCTTCCGATCTGTCCTTTGCACAAATAGGTGCATGTATCACTGTAGCGGGAAGGGTAAGTTTTGACTTTCTTCTCGATGTGGTGGTACAGGTAGGCCATCATCTTGATGGTGGTGAAATAAGATAAATTTTGTTGTGTAGCAATTTATTCAAATTGTACAACTTCCAACACGGAAAGGAAATAATGGAACAAAGTTTGCATATACTACTATATATACTATACGGAGTTGCATATAGTTGTACGTTTTCTGAATGGGATTTCAGCACTACAACGACATAATGTGGATGTATCCACTGCTACTGCCTCTCACACGGAGGAATCCGTGAAAGCCTGCATAAACATATATACGTCACCTGACGGGAGATCGGCGAAGCCGCCTTCAGTGCTGCATACTTCTTTTCGATCTGTCCTTTGCACAAATAGGTGCATGTCGGTACCCTGATGAGTGTAGTAGAGACGAAACATGTACCTTTGCTGTATCACTGTAGCGGGAAGAGTAAGTTTTGACTTTCTTCTCGATATGGTGGTACAGGTAGGCCATCATCTCGATGGTGGTGAAATAAGATAAATTTCGTTGTCTAGCAATTTATTCAAATTGTGCAAACCGTGAAAGCCTTCATAAACATATATACGTCATCTGGCGGGAGATCGGCGAAGCCGCGTTCAGTGTACCCTGATGAGTTTAGTGAGAGGCGAAATATGTTTGCCTTTACTGTTCGCATTTTGCTTCATATATATATATATATATATATATATATATATATATATATATATATATATATATATATATATATATATATATATATATATATATATCATCATCATCATCATCATCATCATTTTCAGCTATTATCTACCATTTCTAAATGATGGTGCAGCCTCCCTTATTAAGTTGTTATTATGATGTTCCTTTACAGTTATTTATTATTATTATTTTTCTTGTTTTGTTGTTATTACTATTACGTGTTCTTATAATCATTACTCATTTGTGCCCAACTCTTTCTATCGATGGTTAATCGGGACCAAGTTGTTCCTGCCACTTTCCTGATGTCATAGTCCCATCTAATGTTAGGGCGTCTCTGTGGCCTCTTCGCGTTTCTGGGATACCACATAGTTGTTCTTGTGGTCCATCTGTTGTCAGTTCTTCTTGCTACATGACCTGCCCATTGCCATTTAAGGGATTTTATTCTTTGGACGACATCTGTCACCTGGGTCATTCGTCGTATCCAATCTATTCGTTTGCGATCCCTTTTTGTTATCCCTAGCATACATCTTTCCATGGATCTTTGAGCTACTTGGAGTTTCGTAATTATTTCGCTCTTCAATGTCCAAGTTTCGCAACCATATGTCATGATCGGTAATATGCATTGATCAAACGCTCTTTTCTTAAGGTAAAGTGGCATTCTGGATTTGAAGATGATGGAGTTTCGTCCGAATGCTGACCACGCCAGTTTGATTCTTCTGTTAATTTCTGGAAGTAGTGAACTCGACTTGAGTATAAGTTGACCCAGGTATACATATTCATCTACTACTTCCAGCGTGGTTTCGTTTATCCTTATTTCAATGTCTCTTATTAGATCGTTGCACATTACTTTTGTTTTTGCTAGGTTCATCTTTAAGCCAACTCTGTTACTGGCAATGTTCAGATCATTAATTTGTTCCTGCAGTTCTTCAGGATTTTTAGCAATCAGAACGATGTCATCAGCGAATCTTAAGTGGTTTAGATATTCACCGTCTATACATAGACCTTTATTTTCCCAGTCTATTTTGCGGAAGATACTTTCTAGAGTTGCTGTAAATAGCTTGGGGGATATTGCGTCACCTTGTCGGACTCCTTTCTGAGTTGGAAATTCTGGGGTATCTTTGTATACATTTACTCTAGCTGTGGCCTCTCTATATATGTTGGCTAGCATTTCTACGTAAGGCTTATCCACTCCCTGGTCGACTAGAGCTTCTATAACTGCTCTTGGGTATATTGAGTCGAATGCCTTTTCAAAGTCTACGAAAGCTAATGTCAGTGGCAGATCATATTCTTTTGTTCGACTCATAATTTCTCGTAGTGTTTGAATATGATCCATTGTGCTGAAGCCACTTCTAAAGCCTGCTTGTTCTCGAGGTTGAGCAACATCAAGTGTGTTATGTATTCTGTTGTTAATTATTTTTGTGAATATTTTGTATATTACTGGTAGCAAGCTAATTGGTCTGTAATTTTTAAGGTCCTCTTTGCTACCTTTCTTGTGGATTAGGATTATATTAGCGCTATTCCACTGTCTCGGAATGCGTCTTGCTTTTAGGCAGTTTGTGTATATGTTGGCTAAGATTTTCCAAGTTGAGTTTCCGGCGTATTTTATGAGTTCAGATGTGACACCGTCATTCCCAGCTGCCTTGCCGTTCTTCATGCTCCTAAGAGCTGCTTCTACTTCCTTCACAAGAACTTCTGGAACATCTTCTTGTGCTGTAGTTGTCTCTTCCTCTACTTCCTGATGTGCCGGTATTTTGTATAAGTCCTCATAGAATTTGGTTATGATTTTTATTATTTCATCCCTGTTTGTTATTCTTTCATTTCCGTTCACCAGTACTATTACTTGTTTCTTACCGATGGTTAATGCGCTTTTTGTCTTCTTATAGCTCTTATGATTTTCGATTGCATCTTCCACAAGCCTCTCGTTATAGGATTTTATATCTTCTGCAATCTTCTTTCTTATCGTTTTGCACAGCTCCCTGTATTCTATTCGGTTTATGTTCGAGCTGATTTTCATTTGTCTTCGTTGTTTCAGAAGAGCTCTCGTTTCATCGGAGAGTTTTCTATTGTGGTTACGTGGTTGTGGTCCTCCAATTTCCTTGGCGCAGTTTAGGATCGTTTCCATCAAGTGTGAGCCATCTGTTGCGTCTTGTAGTTTTTCATTAATTAGGTGTTGATATTGTTCTGAGTTGTTTCGTAAGTTAGCGATATTTATTCCAGATCCAACATCTGGATATATATATATATATATATATATATATATATATATATATATATATATATATATATATATATATATATATATAATTCTCTTAATGAGAAAATACCTTTTCCTTATATATAAATTGTGAAATTATTTAGTTTTACTAATTTCCTGCCCCTCCAGGTTGTATTTATTAATCTATTTTTATTGTTGATGTTGTCCGATATTAAATTCTGCAAGTAATATCCTGTCGACATATTACGAAATGGGGTTTTCAAATAGACAGTTGCTTTCTGTGAATTTGGCTCTTGATTCGTTACAATTTAACTGGCGAGACCCTTACATGTTCGAAACTAGTATGGAGAGAGAACCAAAGTGAAATTTGTAGAGAATCAACTGGCAGCTTTTTTCTTAATGATCTTAATGAGAAAAAACAACTTGTCCAAATACATCGACATAGAAATTATTTATTCATGTGTTTATGTGAAAATGATATAAAATATTCTGTTATTTCCTTCAGCCTTTTTTCCAATTTTCGCCCACTTAATAATCGATTGAAAGAAAAAAAAAGAATAAGGACACAAAATTGACATTTCAAATGTAACAGAAACCAAAACAATCCGTTATGTCATCCAAGTTCTTTTAACTAATACAATATTTATAAAAAGAAATTGGAATGCCAAATAAGTGCATAATTGAATTTTAGATGCTGTCGGCGCCAAGCGTTATTAAACCATGCAAATAAAAAACATGTTTATAAAGAGTATGTAATCAAGATGAATAAAAAAGTGTGACATCATTTTAAGCAATTTTAAAACCGAGATAATCAGGTTTGTGAACCTGTACAGTAACTACATAGAAAGTTTTGGCTGCAAACGTCCTTATCAGATCAAATACAGCTTTATTGTTAAAAGAAAAATCTTATTAACAAATTTGTTTTAAAACTATTTAAATTTAAATAGTGATAAGAAACCGTTTAGATTATCAAAAATAGTCATCATATACGCCTTATTGTTTCATTGTCAAACAAAATTAAATCATCTAATAACAATAATAATACCTGAACTAACATCGACATTAATTAACAAATGAACAAATTATCGCAGATCGGTGCAATAATAAAATTATTACTTAAAGAAAAAAAAAATATAATTTAACAATAATAACACGTAGGGTCGTAGGATGGCACCTACCCATGGGTGTTAGGGGCATTGTAAGAAGACCCCTACATAAAATATAACAGCAAAAAATAGGCTGGGACCAAGAGGGGGGTGTCAAAGTTGCCTAAAACAGGTTTTTTAAATCTACAAGCCAAGGAACATATTTTGGAAAAAAAGTTTGAAATAAAAGTTGTAAAGATTTTAAAAACCTACAATTTGAGCTTTTGTGTGATTATTTTTGTTAATTTGTTATTGTAAAAATGCCAAAAAACTTTCAAAATCGGCCATTTTTTTCATATCAATTATTTATTGTAAAATTAACTCTTTTAGCAATTATTTGCTTTTAAAGGGAAACTCTCGTCTTTTTGAAGAAAATGATATTTTAAAATAGTAAATCGGATTATTTATTGTTGAGATATTGCTAATCGCGCGAAGCAAAGTATTGATTGCTATAACTTCTCGTTGAGTGAACATTTGGCATCCACAAAAGTTCAGTTTCTTCATGAAGGCCTAAACCTTCATATCTGGTTAGAGGCAAATAAAAAAATTATTGTTTAAGCCCACAAAAAAGGGGTGCTTTTATAAAGAAATAAAGATCTTGCGCGCGCAAGAAAACTGAACTCACAGCTTCAAATCAGCAGCATTCGGAAAAATTCGCTGTATTTCAGCAACGAATGCACCAATTTCAGTGTCTTTTTTATCTAGGGTAGCTCAAAAAATCTCTTCCTTAGAGCGATATTTAAGGGAATGAAAATAATTTTTTTCATTTGCTCCTAACAACTATGAAAATTTAGATTTTCACGAAGAGATCGAGCTTTTGCGGAGGTTAGAATGTTCACCAAAAAAAAAATTATGGCTATAAACATTTTGTGTCTTGGTATAAACAAATAGCAATATTCCAGCAACAAATTATCTGATTTACTATTATAAAATATCAAATTCGTTGTTCAAAATGATGAGGGTTTCCCTTTAAAATGAAAAAACTGCGACAAAATTTTTGCAATAAATAATTGATATGCAAATAAAATTTTTATAAAAAAAAAATTGAACCGACCTCTAAAAGTACATTAAAAAGTAAAAAAAAAAACCATAAATTTTTATATAAAATTGAAATTTTTGAAGTCGGCGCCAAATTATTTCTAAATGAAATAAATAATTACGGATATATACAAATTATGGCAAGAAAGCAGTTACAAATAAAGTATTTTTAATCTGTTTATGCGAATCAAATTTTGTCAGGTGTTAGTTTGACGCCGACTTCAAAAATTTCAATTTCATATAAAAATTTATAGTTATTTTTCACTTTTTAGTGTACTTTTAGAAGTCAGTTCAATTTTTTTTATAAAAATTTTATTTTTCGATTTTTAGTTTCGAATTCATTATGATATCCATAACTTATTTGAACTAAGTTCTAATCGAGATTAGTGTACCTCACAATGACTCCAAGGTGGTAAAAAAGTACCCATTTTATTCAAAGTTGTAAATCAGCCTAAAATGAACCACTGAAAATTCTTTGATTCTTAGAGTTTTCTAAATTCTAGTAAAATTGTGTCAAACAAAAATTTAGTCTGACATAGTAAATCTACTATCTTCAAATTAATTTTAGATTGGTAATATTGGCCCCAAAACCTTCCAATATCGATATTTACAGAACTTGAGATGTAAATTTCTTAGCCCGATATATTTTATATTGCGTATTGAGTTTGTATACGTCTCAAGAAACTCGCAGTATCAATTTTAGACAAAATCTAAAAAATAATTTTAACATCTTAATTTACTCTAAATCTAAACCCTTCAAAGTCCCCTAATACCAATTTTGGATAAAATCTGGAAATTTAAAATTTTTAGATCGTTGAGTTGCATCTGACATATTACATTTTCTTAAAATAATTTTATATTCGCTATTTATCTTTAAAAACAATTCAGTCCCACCTATGAACAAAATCGAAAAATGTAAAATTTTTTGTCTGCTATATTGGATTTGCCGTATTAAATCCTGAAAAAATACTTTTAAATTCATAATGTACACCCTCAAGAACCCCCTATATCAGTTTTAGAGAAAATCGAAAAATGTAAGAATTTTAGGACGCTATAATAAATTCGCCAAATTCAGTTTTTCAAAAGATATTTTAAATTCGTATTTAACACTAACAAAAATCCTCTAATAGTGATTTTAGAGAAAATCGAGAGACGTAGAATCTTGAATCCAGTATCTTGGATCCGCCATATTTAATTTTTTTAGAATAATTTCAAATTCCTAGTGTGCGATTCCAAAAACTCCCCCATATCAATTTTGAAAAAAAAACCGACAAAATTAATTTTTTATCCGCCATATTAGATACGCCATATTGAATTTTTTAAAAATAACTTCATATTTGTTATGTGCGACCTCGAAAACTCCCACCTACCAATTTTGGAGGAAATCGGAAGAAATTTATTTTTTGTCCGCCAAATTGAATTTAAAAAAAATATGGATTCGTTATGTGCGACCCCGAAAACTCCACACGAATTTTGGAGAAAATCCGACAAAATTAAATTTTTTTGTCCACCATATTGAACCTGCCATACTGAATTTTTTAAAAATAATTTCAGATTCAATGTGTACGACTCTGAAAATTCCCCCATACCAATTTTGGGGAAAATCGGACAAAATTAATTTTTTTGGCCGCCATATTATCAGCGCCATTTTGGATTTTACTGCACCAATTTCGTTCAAAAAAATATGGGACCACCGCAGCAATTTCTCGGACATAACGTAAAAAATTTCATTCAAATCGGTGCCGCCGTTCCGGAGTAATCGGTGTACATACATAAAAAAATACATAGTCGACGAATTGAGAACCTCCTTCTTTTAGAACTCGGTTAAAAATGTCCGCATTTAAGGGTTTTTTGGAATTTTTGGCAATAACAAACTTGACGAAAATGATCGCACAAAAGCTCACATTGTAGATTTTTAAAATCTCTTCAACTTTTATTTAAAACTTTTTTTTTCAAAATGCGTTCTTTGGAGTAGATTCAAAAAACCAGTCTTAACCAATTTTGCCCGCCTCCCTCTTGGCCCAACCTATTTTTTCCTGCTACATTTTATGTAGGGTTTGTTCTTACATTGTTCCCAATACGCCTGGATAGGTCTCATCCATCTCGGAATTTATGTCAAAAATAGTACTAATTTTTATCTATGACTTGGACTATCGGTACTGGAAGAAAAAAACACAAAATCACTTAAAAATTCCAATGTTGTGTAATTGGCTTTATTTAGCAGCAACTCACCTAATGGAGCTGTGACGCATCAAGAGTGAAATTCACAAAAAGTAACTATCTATTTAAAAAAAACCCAATCTGTAATTCTCTTGACGAGAAAAGGTAACTTTTCCAAATATATAGAGGAATTATTTATTTATGTGCTTGCGTGAAATTGATATAAAATATTATATATATTATTTCCTTCAACCTTTTTTTCTACTTGTTGCCCACTTAATAATCGATTACGTCTCTTAAAGAATAAGGACATAAGATTGACATTTCAAATGTAATCGAAAACAAAACAATCCGTTATGTCATCCAAGTTCTTTTAACTAATACAATATTTCTAAAAAGAAATTGGGATGCTGTATAAGTACATAATTGTTGGCGCCAAATATTATTAAATCATGCAAATAAAAATAAATGTTTATTGAGAGTATGTAATCAAGATGAATAAAAAAAGTGTGACATCATTTTGGGCAATATTAGAACCGAGTTTTTGAACATGTACAATAACTACATAGAAAGTTCTGGTATCTTATATTCTTGTTTAATTATGCCGTTATTCTTATTGTCATTTATTAGCTTATCTAGTGTTGTTTACTTAATTTTGTATTTTCTTTTCTTCTTCTTCTTCTTCCTCATTTATTTAAGACGACGTCTTGTTTTTCTGCTATATTAAGCCTCCTGTGATATTGATGTCCAACATTCGTGCCATCTTTTTGGAGGTCGACCAGTGGGTCTTCTAGTGTTTGGTATCTCGTTCTTAGCCCATTTTGCCCATCGATCGTCACCCATTCTGTTCACATGGTCCCTCCAATATCTGCGCCTTGATCTTATAAACCGTACCACATCAGACACCTTGAGCTCTTTCCTTATTTCGGAACTTCTTATTTGATCTCTTAGGGTTACTCCTTTGATTGTTCTTAACGTTTTCATTTCAGCCGTTCGTAGCATACTTTTTGTTTTTGATGTTTCGGCTCGAATTTCCGATGCATAAATTAGTACTGGTCTTATCACAGTTCTGTAGATGCGTACTTTGCACTCTGTGGACATATACTTATTTTTCCAGATTATGTCCCTCAGGCATCCTGATATCCTTGAGGCCTTGTTAGCCTGTGCTCTGACTTCCTGGTATAGAATTTTATTGCTTGATACATCAACTCACAAGTAACTGCAAGATATGCTTTGTCTGATAGGATGGTTCTTCACCACCAATTTGCATCTGACAGAATCTTTTGAAATTACCATCGTTTCGGTCTTTTCTGTAGATATTTCCATATTTAAATTTTTTGATGTGGTCAGGAATCGGTATAGTAGTCGTTGCAGATCGTCTCCATTTTGCTAACAGTAAGGCGTCGTCGGCAAAATATAAGATTTTTAAGGGTTTTCGTCCTATTTTGTATCCTCCATTGACTTCTTTTATATTTTAAATTATCTTGTCCATAATTAAATTAAAAAGAAATAGACTCATACTGTCGCCTTGTCGAATTCCCGTCATGATAGGTATTTCCTCTGTTGCTCCTTGTTGTGTCTTTATGCATGTCTTATTGTTTTTATTTAGCTCTTCAATTACCGTAATGTAGTTGTGGTTAACGCCATTTTCCTGAAGTATTTACAAGACGTCTTTAAGTCGAACTCTATCAAATGCTTTGTTAAGATCTACTAGGCAGATGAAAAGAGGTTTATTGTATTCTATCGATTTGTCAATAGTCTGTCGGATAATGAAAATCGCTTTTTGAAGATGGGTATAGTCAGGCTGTTCCTCCACTGTTCTGGAATACTGCAGGTTGATAGAATTTTATCGAATAGTATTGTTAGTGCGTTCTCTAATTCAAGGCCCCCATATTTAAGCATTTCATTGGAAATATCGTCGGTTCCCGGAGCTTTTCTATTTTTCAGTTTGGTCAGCATTTCGTATACGTATTCTATTTTAATGTTCTCATCTTCCATCATCGGTTTTACCTTATCTAAATCTATTTGGATGTCCTCATTGGTATACTCCTGGTTATTATAAAGGCTCTGCATGTATTTCTTCCAGTTTTCTGCTGTTATAGAGTTGATTACCACTTCTTCGTTGACTTCTTTTTTCCTATTTCTTATTATGTTCCAAACTTTCCTTTGCCCTCCGTATAAATTCCTTTCCATTTCGGTGGAAAACCTTTCCCAGTATGTTTCCTTTAATCGCGTTATTAATTCTATTTCTCACGGCTTTGTATGCTGAGTTTTCTTCTTGCGTTCTTATATTTTTGTATTTTAGGTATGCTTCCTTCTTTTGTTGTGCCAATGCCTTTACTTCTAAAGTGAATCAAGGTTTGTTGTTTCTTCTCCCATTTATGTTTGTTGTTCTAGTACCGAGTGCCTCTTTTACACTATCCACTATACTTATCTTGATTTTGTTCCAAGCATCACTAGGACTATCTTCCTCTATTATTAGATCTAGGGCTAGTTTCTCTTTGAGCCTATTTTGGTATAGCATTTTTGTTGATGTTTCCTTGAACGATTCTATGTTAAACTTTTCAATGTATATCGGAGGCTTTTTCTTTTGGAAGTTGGCTTTGAATCGATATTTGCACAGTACTAAGCCATGTTCTGTTCGCAGATGTTAGGGTTCTTACATCTAGAATTTGGTTTGGAAGGATTTCCCTATTAGTTATGAAGTAATCGATTGTCGAATTGAATCCTTTTGTGTTGCCAAAAGTATAGTTGTGCTGTTATTTGTTATTATAAAAGGTGTTATTTATACGAAGCTCGTTATGTGCCCATATATTTATTAGCATTTCTCCGTTGTTATTAATGGTCTCTTCGTTAAATTTGTGCATTATACCCGGAATGGGAGTATTCCCTATTCTAGAGTTGAAGTCACCTATTATGAAAGTTTTTGATTTTTTTGGCAATCTGTCTATTACTTCTTGGAGTTCTTCGAAAAAGGTGGTTCTTTCTTCTTTTGGCTTGATCATGTCTGGCGCATATATGCTTACGAAGTTGAGATTCTCTGTATTAAAATTTAAACGGATGTACATAATATTGCTGTTTATATATTGAACTTTTCATGTACTAGTAGTTCTACCCCCGCGTGCTGTTTCTATGAATTCTTCATTGTCTTCACTGTTCCTGGCCACTTTTAACCACACTCTATTTTTTCCTCCACCATTATTTCACATGCCTCTGCCAATTACTTAGTCCCTATTGTTTTGCTCTTTCTTGGTATTACTTTGTTTTCGATATTTTTGGTGACATTCTCTATGCAGCACTATTTCCCTTCGATAGACTTGTGTCTTATATATTTTATCATTTCGGTTTCCATTTTCTTCATAATTCAGCTTCTATTTTCTATTGCATCTATATTCTATTTTTTTTTAGTGAATAAGTTCTTGTTTTCTCAACAACATTCACTTTTATGGAGTGAGGTATCAGTAAATAAATCTTCGCAAATGAAACTAAATATATTAAAATGCCACTTTTCTGATAAACGAACAAAAAAGCACAACCAGCCAATGAAAAATGGAATCTCCCATTTTAGGTGATTTTATGTCATGTCATCATTTTTTCTTCGCTCTTATAACATTTTTAGAAAGTTAGTATGCAATTTTTAAGTAAGAAGTGAAAGGTTACTGGTATTATTTCACTCAAAACTAGATCTAGATGTATGGTTTAAAACTGCAGTTGAAAGGTATTATTTATTCCTCGTTTCATGTCACGATCCACTTAAGTAGTGTTCTATAGAAAGTTAGTATTTTTGTGCATTGCTACAGGGTGAAGAGGGTTACTTCATATAATACGTGAACAAAAAAATTTTTGAAACACAAAAACTATTTTATTTTTAATTTGTGAGAGGTTTGTAATATTGATAAGGTCTGCTGCATATTGGTCAACTTATTCCGACTTTTTTAAATGATAAATATATTATACAAAATGTTTTAATAATAAATGTATCTCCCGGGATCTAACAATTTTGAAAGCATCTACTCAGAGGATAAACTAAAGAACAAGCAACTGACCTATTTAAGACAATATAAGATAATTTATTAGTAATAATATACAAATAGTATTTTTACAAGTCAAATAAATAAAATATTAAAATTTTGTCAATTAATTATTATCATTAATACAAATAAAACATTACACAATATTGATTCTTCCTTAAGAAGAAAGTCTTGGTAAAAAAAAAGCTAAGAGAAGCTGACAACAGACAATGACAATACTACAGATTAAAATTAGATTCGAAATACTCCTCGAACGAAAAAAACGCGTTCAGCACAAGGTAGCTCTTGATTTGTTTTTTGTACTGATTGAAGTTAAGAACTTTAATTCTAGCTGGCACGCAGTTGTAGAACTTTATTGCCAAATATCTTGAACCATTTCTGGATCTCTCAAGCCGGCCAAAGTCTGGTACGAGATTGTTGTTGTTTCTTGTTGGATAGTTGTGAATATCTTCGTGTGATCTGTATAGATCAAGATTTTGTTTAACGTACAACAAACACTGCATAATGTACACACAAGGTAAAGTTAAAATTTTTAAATTCGACAGTCTTCTCTATAACCAAGCCCAGAGATAATACGAATGCATTTTCTTTGTTGTCCAAACGCCTTATCAGTATGACAAGAATGACCCCAGGAAAGAATAGCATAAGCCAAAAGAGAATGAAAGTTACTGTGATATGCTGTCAGAAGAGTTTCTTTGGAAGTTACCCGTACAAGACTCCTCAACAGGAACAGTTGTTGGGATAGTTTTTTTGAGAGATTAACAAGGTGTTGTTCCCAGGTTAATCCTGCATCATTTTTCTTGCATAGGACAAACATAAAATGCAACACAATTGCGTACTGAACACGAATAGGTCTAAATGGCTGAACAATGGTTTCTAGCCGATGGATTACAATGCGCAAGGTAATCGTCTTAAAAACCAAAACTAAATTTAAAATTTATAGCCAGATGATTGGATGTTAATAATTCATTTACACTTGGCAACATAATCGAGATACGCAAGATAATCGGTGGACTGCCGGTGATCACACTTCTACTTATATTTGGCGAAAACCGACTGGAGTGAGCTAGCCGGGTAATTCGCAGTAATCGCGACATTCTACGCTAATGTTTTTGACCAAGTCTTTGGACTGAAAAACGGCATAAATCATTTCCTAGATATGAAAGAAAAACGCCAGTTTAAGACAAACTTTAATGATAAGACCTGAATCCAAAGAGAAGCTTATTTATCTGATATATAAGATCAGCTAAATTTGAAAGTGCAGGGTAAAGAAATGCACATTATTCACTTCAGTGATAATATCCAGACGTTTGTATTAAAGCTACAAAACTGATGCTGTAATAAAACCCTTAGGTATAGTGTTAAATATAAAAAAACCTTGTATATGCCAGCAGACGCGGATCCAAGGGGAGGGGGCGATCGCCCCCCCCCCCCCCCAAGAGCTTTGAGTTTAGGAAAATGGACTCGATGTTTCCTCTTATACTACAGTTAAGAACTAGAGAGAGTAATAAATCATTTTTTATCCTTTTTCTCTTCGCAAACTACCTGTGTTCTTTAGTCCGGTGTCTTTAGCAAAATCAGTTAGACACATATATTTTTCATAGGAATGGGTTAGAAATTTTATAATCAAAAATACCGATCTACAATAATGGACTAAAACGTACCCTTATTCTCTCAAAAAATTGGAAGTTATAATTTAAATACTTACAAAATATCCATTGTCAAAAATACAAAAAGGTAAACATATATAAATAAATAAATTCGTCCATATAATATTAAAATATTTTTTGGGCTATCGGTCATTTTATTATTAACTAAAAACATTTTTAGGGTATTTGACGTTTCATTTTATTTATTTCTTAAACCATCTGCTAGTGCAATACAATTAAACACTAAAAAGAGATTCAAATGTAATTACTTTTTTATGTTGTAATTAAAATTAGACCTACTTATTTTTATTTCTGTACTTATTATTATTGTACTGATATCTTAATTTAATTTACTTTATTATATGGAAATACGATAGCCCAAAAAAATAAGATAAACATGTTAATTCTACACGCTTAAGAAAAAGACATAAATACAATAATAAAATAATAATAAACTTACGGCTAATTGGAATAAAATATATATATAAAATTAAAGAGTTGGACATACTAAAATAAAAATATATATAAAGAACATATAAACAATATTAAACAATAAAATAAAACAAAAACAAAAATTTAAATAATAAATTGAGTTTACACTAATTAACATTACGTATATAATTCCTAATCAAATTCAAAAACTATCTTCGCTCAAATTAATTATAATTGGTTCCTCTATCTCACCGATCATGAGATCGAGTTCTCACATTTCGTTTTATTCTTTTATTATATGGATTTTTCCAATTTTCCGCAGTAACTTTATTCAAAAAAATCTTTCATAAGTTTAGTTAAATTACTAATTTTGTTAATTGTGTTATTTCTAGCAACTCTACCTTTTAATTGAGAGAGATATTTACTTCTCCAACGGATAGTTTCCGGACTATCTGTGGGAACAGATTTTCTATATGGTTTTTCCCAGCAAAAATTAAGTTCTCTGAGCAATTTCCAGAGATCAGTTCTTTTAATTTCAGGTAAATCGCGATCTTCATTGATTTTATTTAGAATTTTGTCGACCGTTGGGATCTGCTTCTCATAATAAAATGTATATACAACCCCTTTAATTGCAGTTTTCATTTCTTCTTCCAACGAGGTTTTTCATCTGCTTGTGATCGAATGTGGCTTGGGAGTAATGACAATTCCAGTCGTTTTTTCTCCATCAGTATTCGGTACATAGTAGATTTTCCAACTCCTGTCATGTTGGAACACATCTCAATAGAGCTTTTAACATTATTATCTAGATATATAATATATAAAAACAAACGCAAACAAGATAAATCACTAAGAATAAACTGTAAGGTGTACTTTGCTCACTGACAGAAATTAAATTAAACGGTCAGAATTTTTATGTTGCAGTAATATAATGAAATATAATTAGATTTACGGTAATTCTCAGTTACCAGCGGGACTGAAGCAGGTACAGTTTTATTACTCTCACTAGCTCTTGAATAGAGTATAGGAATGTGTGTACTTGCAATCGCCCCCCCCCCTCCCAAGAGCTTTGAGTTCAGGAAAATAGAACCCATTCTGCCTTTTATATTATGAATGAGTATGCTGCTTGCACTACCCCCCCCCCCCCTTGACAACTTGCCTTTCTTGACATACTGTACTTTTGTGATATCACCGCCCCCCCCCCCAAAGAGAGGGGCTGGATCCGCCCCTATATGCCAGTGGTTTTACTACTTAATGTATATAATGTAGAATCAGTGATTTCTCAAGCATTTGTATATCGTGATATTTTTAATTTAGGTAAATTAATATATGTTTGATACTGTTTTGTTTCTAGAAACAAAAAAAAAAGAAACTGATTTTTTTCCTCATTTTCCTCTTCTTGTATTTGAAAAATGGAATTGATTATTACTTGTTTCAATTTTCTTAGCACACTTTTATTTTTATTTTTTGGAAGTTCAGCTCCAACCAGTAAACGTAATAACTAATAGTTGAATACGATGCATACAGTCAAGTTTTAATCGCATTACTTCATATCATTGCTGCGAATCGGCCTATTTTTTTACTTTAAAAAGACAAAAAAGCTTTAGATACAGATATCCCCCTTTTGTTCTCCACCCTGTATAGGTACCACCTACAAAAATAGTCTGAATTACACGTGAACCTCTTCTGTAACCTATTGCTTCTCTGATCGTCATTTTAGAAAGTGAGAGTGCGGATGACATTTACCATTTTAAATTCCTGCATATCTTCAATTCCTCGCCCAACCAATGCATCGAGTCAAAAGGTTAAAGAGTTTCTGGTGTTTCTTCTGTGGGAAGGCAGACAGTTGCAGAGGTTCATTACATAATCTCTATTTAATTAAAATACTTGAAGATTGATCGATTCTTTACAGTATTGAATAAAATGAATATATATATATATATATATATATATATATATATATATTTAGTTGGTTATTTTCTTGGGAATATGGTTCATTTCTATATTGAAACTACATATATAAAGTAGTCATAATTATTGTATATATATTTTTATTTTTCAGGACGTTTCGATTCTTTCGAATCTTTTTCAACTGAGGGTTTCGGCGGATGCTACAAAAATGTAGATTTTTAATATTATTATTTATGGAATAAGAGGTTAAAAACTTACCATTAAGAACAGAGATTTTTGTTTTAAACAAAAATTAATTACATCACAAACCAATTATAATCGCCCACTCTTTTATATATTAACTTTTCAAAAATATTTTTAAAAGTCCAGCTAGAAGAATGGACACTACATTTTTAACCCTATAACTGCCTTGACTTGACTCAATGTGGAGCACAGATGGTGTATGTTTTAGGTACTTTAAGAGGCGTAAAAAGTTTGGGTCTTTTAATTGAAGTGATATCATTTTGAAAAAATATCGTGATTCAATTTAGAAGAATTGAAAGCGGAAAATTATTTTTATTTATTGTTTTATTTATTTTAGAAATTCCCTTATATTGATTTATTTTAATATGTTGAAATAAATTTGATTTAGATTATTGATGTCTGTTTTATCGTTGACGGCATTCGGATTTTTTTTTATTGCGATCATTTCGTATTTTCATAATCAAAGGTGTGCTTGTGTTTCATTTCGTGTTTTTTTAGGGCTTTAATATTTTTTTTGTCATATTTATGTCCATTTAGACGATTTTGCAGATACTGACTAATTTGGCCGATATAATTCGATGGACAATCCTTGCAGGGTATTTGATAGACAACATTTGATTTTTTGTTTTTTGGAATGCCTCTTTTTAATTTGCTGAAATTGCTTTTAAGTAAATTATAGCCCTTATGACTAGTGGTTATATTATGTTTTTTAAAAAAAATTTGAAAGTTTTCGGAAAGTTTTGGTATGTATGGCAAGGAAAGATGTTGTTTTTTGGTTTTATTGTCTTCTAAATTTTCTGTTTTAGTGTTTTCATGTTTGTATTTTTCTAGCCTTTCTTTAAAAATTTTATTAATTAGTTTATTTGGGTAAGAGTTTAACATAAGGACCTCTTTTGCTTTTTTGATGCAGTTGTTTCTAAATTCGGGACTACTAAGGATGATGGCTTAAATAAAGGGTGAAACGTCAAATTGTTTTGGATTTTTCTGTTAAATAAAGAACCTAAACCCAAGAAAAGACAAAATAAAAAGAAAATTTATATATATATATATATATATATATATATATATATATATATATATATATATATATATATATATATATATATATATATATATATATATATATATATGCTAAGGAACACAATTTATTCCATTTCACCACCAATTTTTGTTTCAACTGTGCAACCTCTAACACGGAAAGGATATGGTTGGAACTAAGTTTGCATTTACTGTTCGCATTTTAGTTCATTCATATATATATATATATATATATATATATATATATATATATATATATATATATATAAATATATATATATATATATATGTTTATACGGCTTTTACGGATTCCTCCGTGTGAGGTGCATTAGCAGTGGTTATATCCACATTATGCTGTTGTAGTGCTGAAATCACATTCAGCAAACGTACAACTATATGCAACTCCGTATGTAAGTGAAATAAAATGCGAAACAGTGAATGCAAACTTCGCTCCAATATATCCTTTCTGTGTTAGAGGTTGCACAGTTAGAATAAATTGTAATAAAACACAATTCATGCTATTCCACCACCATGGGGATGGTGGCCCACCTGTACCACCACACCGAGAAGAAAGTCAAAGCTTACCCTCCCCGCCACAGTGATACGGCAGAGATACATGTTTCGTCTCTCACTAGACTCATCAGGGTACCGACATGCACCTGGCTATGCAAAGGACAGATCGGAAGGAAGTATGCAACACTGAACACGGCTTCGCCGACCTCTCGTCGGATGACATATATGTTTATACGGCTTTTACGGATTCCTCCGTGTAAGGTGCATTAGCAGTGGTTATATCCACATTATGCCGTTGTAGTGCTGAAATCACATTCAGCAAACGTACAACTATATGCAACTCCGTATGTAAGTGAAATAAAATGCGAAACAGTGAATGCAAACTTCGCTCCATTATAACTTTTCTGTGTTAGAGGTTGCATAGTTAGAATAAATTGTAATAAAACACAATTCATCCTATTCCACCACCATCGAGATGGTGGCCCACCTGTACCACCACACCGAGAAGAAAGTCAAAGCTTACCCTCCCCGCCACAGTGATACGGCAGAGATACATGTTTCGTCTCTCGCTAGACTCATCAGGGTACCGACATGCACCTGGCTGTGCAAAGGACAGATCGGAAGGAAGTATGCAACACTGAACGCGGCTTCGCCGACCTCTTGTCGGATGGCTTATATATGTTTATACGGCTTTTACGGATTCCTCCGTGTGGGTGCATTAGCAGCGGTTATATCCACATTATGCTGTTGTAGTGCTGAAATCACATTCAGCAAACGTACAACTATATGCAACTCCGTATGTAAGTGAAATAAAATGCGAGACAGTGAATGCAAACTTCGCTCCATTATATCTTTTCTGTGTCTCCTTCCGATCTGTCCTTTGCACAGCCAGGTGCATGTCGGTACCCTGATGAGTCTAGTGAGAGACGAAACATGTATCTCTGCCGTATCACTGTGGCGGGGAGGGTAAGCTTTGACTTTCTTCTCGGTGTGGTGGTACAGGTGGGCCACCATCTCGATGGTGGTGGAATAGGATGAATTGTGTTTTATTACAATTTATTCTAACTGTGCAACCTCTAACACAGAAAGGATATAATGGAGCGAAGTTTGCATTCACTGTTTCGCATTATATATATATATATATATATATATATATATATATATATATATATATATATATATATATATATATCCTTATTCCGTAATGGGTTGGCGGAATATTACCCGCAGAACTTGATGCCGAACTGTAATTTTCAACAATGCAAACAAACATTTTTTTTTCTGTCTGCTAATTATTCAAAACTTTACAAAAGTTAATTGTTTATATATTTTTCATCATGATTTAAATAAAAAGAAAGATTTGATGTCCCATCTTATCGATATGAATATTAATTTCCATTGTTATAAGATCCATTGTTAACCTTTCACCAAACACGTTATACCGATTCTAAAAATGGGAAGATTATCGTAAAAATCGTGAATAACATTATAAAATTTTTATTGTTTTAGCACAAAACTTGCATCACGATTTTGATCTTAGGTAACCCATTTTCTCTCTAATGATGGTATTTTTGTAATTTTATTTCTATTATGGCTCTCATCAATTTAATTTATACTTTTCTAATAATTTTATGTAATGGATATAAAATAATAGTAATAAAAATTTTAATTATGGGATTACAAGTAATTTCATTAAAACGAAATGTGTTTAGAGGTTAATTAAGTTTTATATCAATTGATATTAATTACAGTAATAATAGCTATAAGAATCAAACGATTTTATTGCAATACTTTCACTTAAAAGTACATTTTGTTTAATGTCTTTCAAAATAACTGTATTAGTACTATATTCACAGATGGCACTGTTCTGCATGAAAATTCTCCTCACCAAACTAATATGTAATTTGATAATTTCTACCTATGTAATTCTAACATTAACATGGAAACTGATATATTCTCGTATTCCGATGTGATGACGTCATCCTTATTATAATGTGCCGAAGGGAATAGGTACATCACTACCACGAACTTGACATATAAAACTGGACTGATCATGCATAATACCCCCCTTATAATAAAAATGACGCCACCATGCTCCGTGCCATTATGTGCAAATAATTGCTTTGGCAACAATGAATTCCCTAAGTTTCCATGATATTGGTGAAAGTGTGTTTTTGACATTGACTGAATACTTTTCATTTTGACAGAAATTTATTTTTGATTTTGCTGTTTTATAGATTTTACAAGGAAGTTGAAATATCCGTTACAATTTCCTTGGGATTTTATCACAACTTTAAGTTTTTTTTTTGGTATTTTTAAAAATGTGATTCTTCATCATAAGACGTGCAAATACCTTATCTGGTAAATTGGAATTTATTTAATTGGTAAGTTATAAAGCATTCAATAATAATTATATAAAATTTTACTTTAGAATCAAACTGTAAATCCAAGGGTAACAAATTTAATCTTATGGATATGATGTATGATAATTTTTAAATGCTATCAATATTTTAGTTTTCTAAGAGAAAAGAATCTTCAAATTCAAGGGCTGAAGCAAATTGGTCATGATCATAATTCTTTTATACACCAGATGAGTAACTCTGTTCAAAGCATTTTTCTGGAAGTAGTTTTATACAAGAAGGTGAGCAAAAAGTTTGTGCTGTGCTTCTTACAAATTAACTGCCTGAAAAAAACTACGAAGCACTGTTTGATGTAAACATCTTGAAGCAACTAAACTTGGACTTAACAACATACGCTGGCTCTACAAAAAAAAGTCCTGAATTAGGTGTGCATTAACCAACAACAATATCGTTTTACCATAAAGTTAATGTTCCACTGATATAAAGCTGAACATCGAAACTGGTATGGTGTTAAAATTTAAAATGATTATACGTTTAAAAATCAATATGCATATTAAAATAGAAATAAATGATTGCATATAATATGATATTTTTCAATATTATTAAGCATGTCTGGAAATTACATAAATTTTACTTTTATGTTTTATCAAAAATAAAATAATAACCCTTTTTTTTTGGAATATGTTATTAATTAATAAAACAAAAATTCTTGATTTTAGCTCAGATAGGAAATTTGTGTCATGAAAATCCTTTATCAAAGTAGTGAGAAGCTGTGATTGATTACCATTTCAAAAATTCAACTCTAGGAAAGGTCAATTCCAGATCCTCACAAACAGTTAAGTAAATGGAAAGTTTGACTTAGTGTAAAAATTTAAAGTTGCTAGTAAATCTTTATGTATATATTTAGATTAAAAATTATTGTATTCAGGTAAGAATTCTCTTGTATTTGCAAGTTTTTTATATTTAAAGTATCTTAATAAATATTGTTTTGTTTACAATTAAATATAAACTGCTTTTACACTATCCCCTTTAGAGTTTAATTATTTTTTTTATAAAAATGGTTTAGTGCATAATGTTACTTTACTTCCTTTAAATTAAAGCTCCGTTATTATGAAGGAAATGTCAACATTATTATTATAATTAACCCTATAAAAATACCTAACATATCAGTTCCTAAAAGCATCGAGGAGAAAATAATTTTAACAAAGACCTAATCGAAGCTATTTTTAAATGAAGAAACTCTCTTACTTTGCAATAGATTATGTGGACATTTCGATACCTTACATTAAACAACATACTATATTAATTCATGATATAAAATTTTTAAAAATTAATGCCTTAATACTTTTTTTCGTTAACTTCTTATACTCTACGTCCAAATAAGAATGTTTCTAAGACAGATATTTAAAAAAAAATCGTCTCGATTTGTTTTTGGCGCATATTTCACATTTTAGCTATTTTGCTAAATAACAGTTTTATTGTAAAAAAAATATGTAAACAATCATAGAAAAAGCATTTTCATTTATTTATAAGAACTAACATTTCATGCTTGTTATCTAAACATAATAAAATTGTTACATATTTACGCTGTTCCAAAGAAGTTCAAAAAATTTGCTTTATTGGAGTTGCTTTAAACAGAAAAATTATAATTTCGAGGAAACTAAAAGTAGAAATTCAAGTTAAATATTGTTTTACAGAAACAATTATCCTGGTCTTTTTTAATGAATATACTCAATTAACCTGTCAAGTATAACAAGGAAGAGCGATTTATTGTTTCAGATATAGTATAGAAAGAGATAGTTATTGTCTAAACCTGTTAGTTAGAATATTAGAATTGACATTATACACGACACATTCACGCCAATGTAAGAAACTAGCAGGGAATTCAATGTTGCCATACAAATAATTGCACCTAATGGCGACCAACAAGAGGGGGATCAAAAATTATTTTTATGAGCAGTCCAGTGTTAAATGTCATGTTTGTTATCACTACTGACTATCTAATGTGAAGTTAGTCGCTTACCGCCATTAAGCCAGTGTTTGGTGTTATCCACGAACTTGACATATAAAAATGAACTGTTCATACATAATACCTCCCTTATACTAAAAATGACCCCACCATGCTCCGTGCCATTACGTGCAAATAACTGGTTTGGCAACAATGAATTCCCTTTTTATTATATTGGTGAAAGTGTGTTTTTGACATTGACTGAATACTTTTCATTTTGACAATAATTTATTTTTGATTTTGCTGTTTTATGCATTTTATTACATTTTATGTAACGTTTTACTGAAAATTTCAAACAAGAACGTGAATTTTAAGGTTTTTATTTGGTATTTTAAAAAATGCGATTCTTCATCGTAAGACGTACAAGTTATAAAGAATTCAATAATAATTATTTAAAATTTTACCTTAGAACCAAATTTTAAATCTAAGGGTAACAAGTTTAATTTTATGGATATGATGTATGATAATTTTTAAGTGTTATCAATATTTTAGTTTTCAAAGAGAAAAGAAACTTCAAATTCAAGGGCTGAAGCAAATTGGTCATAATCATAATTCTTTTATACACCGGATGAGTTACTCTATTCAGAGCATTTTTCTGGAAATAGTTTTATACAAAAAGATGAGCAAAGAGTTTGTAGTGTGCTTCTTTCAAATGAACTGCCTGAAAAAAGCTATGAAGCACTGTTTGATGTAAACATCTTGAATCAACTAAACTTGGAGTTAATAACATACACTGGCTTTACAAAAAAGTCCTGGATTAGGTGTGCATTGACCAACAAAAATATCGTTTTACCATGAGATTAATGTTCCACTGATATATAAAGCTGAACATCGAAATTGGTATGCTGTTAAAATTTAAAATGATTATACGTTTAAAAATTAATATGCCATATTAAAACAGAAATAAATGATTGCATGTAATATGAAATTTTTCAATATTATTAAGCATGTTTGGAAATTACATAAATTTTACTTTTATGTATTTGTTTTGTCTAAAAATAAAATAATAACCTTTTGTTTGAATATGTTAATAATTTAAAATAAATTTTTATTTAATTACTTATCATTTTAACAAATAAAACAAAAATTCTTGATTTTAGCTCAGATAGTAAGGAAATTTGTGTCGTAAAAATCCTTTGTCAAAGTAGTGAGAAGCTGTGATTGATTGCCATTTCAAAAACTCAACTCTAGGGAAGGTCAATTCCAGATCCTCAAACAGTTAAGTAAATGGAAAGTTTGACCTAGTGTATAAATTAAAAGTTGCTAGTAAATCTATATGTATATATTTAGATTAAAAATGATCGTATTAATATAAGAATCTCACTCTTATATTTACAATCTTTTTTATATATAAAGTGTCTTAATAAACATTGTTTTGTTTACAATCACTACATAGTATAAAACAAAGTCGCTTTCTCTGTCCCTATGTCCCTTTGTATGCTTAAATCTTTAAAACTACGCACCGGATTTTGATGCGGTTTTTTTCAATAGATAGAGTGATTCAAGAGGAAGGTTTATATGTATAATAACATCCATTAAATAGTGGAGAAATACTGTTATTTTTGAGGTTTCTAATGTGATGTCGTTAATTATCATATTTTTTTCCGCTTACATTGCAAACGCAGGCTGAACCCTACGAGATTTATCAAAATAATGTACTAATTATTTGTACACATTGAAAAGGTCTACAGAAAACTCCGCGATGGTATATGTCTATCTCTCATGGATATCCCACAATAACATTTTTTTGTCATTTACTTTTTACGACAAATAATGGCAAATTTTGAAGCGATTTTAACCAATACAGCATTAATCCTTATCCAATTAAATAGCTTAAATACATTGTTGATTTAATATAGATCTATATGGTCCTTTACAGCACAAGATTTAAATGAATATTTTCGAAGATATTACAGATTTAAAATTGCGGGAAGTAGCGCTTGCGGCGGTACTGGCCGACCGGGGCGGCAGCAGCGTGCCTATAAATAGCGCGTCGGAGGCCGATGTAATAATTGTTGTAAAAATAAAATAAATAGTCACAGTTTTTCTGTAGTGTATTTAGTATCAGCATTGCACCCGTGCGAAGCCGGGGCGGGTCGCTAGTTAAATATAAACTGCTTTAGCACTATCCACTTTGAAGTTTATTTTCTTTTTAATAAAAATGGTTTAGTACATGTTATTTTACTTTCTTTATATTAAAGCTCCATTATTATGAAGGGAATGTCAACATAATTATTATGAATGTTGTTAACCCTATATAAATACCCAACATATCAGTTCCCTAAAAGTATCAAGGAGAAAATAATTTTAACAAAGACCTAATCGAAGCTATTTTTGAATGATGAAACTTGTTTTTGGTGCATATTTGACATTTTGGCTATTTTGCTAAATAATAGTTTTATTGTAAAAAATATATAATTAGTCATAGAAAAAACATTTTCATTTATTTATAAGAACTAACATTTCATGCTTAGTATCTAAAAATAATAAAATTGCTACATATTTACGCTGTTCCAAAGAAGTTAAAAAATTTGCTTTAAAGGAATTGCTTTGAACAGAAAAATTTTAATTTTGAGGTAATTAAAACAGAAATTGTTTTACAGAAGCAATTATCCCGGTCTTTTTTATTGAATATACTTAATTAACCTATCAATTAAAACAAGGGAGACCGATTTATTGTTTTAGATATACTATATAAAGAGATAGTTATTGTCTGTTAGAATAATAGATTTGACATTCATACATGACACATTCACGCCAATATAAGAAACTAGCAGGGAATTCAATGTTGCCATACAAATCATTTCACTAAATGGCGACCAATAAGGGGGGGGGGGGCTCAAAAAATTATTTCCATGAGCAGTCCAGTTTTGTATGTCATGTTAGCGTTGTTATTGAAGTGAAAAATTTTTTGCCGAAAAAAGTAAATATATTTAATATATTTTGAAGTCTGATATTTTGTAGTAATCGTCTAACTTTTACATGGGATCGGTTCTTTAATTTATCAAGTGTTAAAACAATAATAAATTTACGAGATATGTAACCTCAAATATTTGAAATCCGCCGTTTTCTACAACACAGTAGTAGTGTTGTACCTCGGTTACTGTCGATAGGTTGTACCTTGATCGGTGGCCTAGCTACGACTTGGATGTCGTACTTTGGCCAGAAGGATATATTTTTGTTTATTCCACATCTACATAATATATTGTAATTAAAATACATTTAGTATTTCAGAAATCATGCCTAGAAGTAAAGAGGAGAAGGAAAGAACGCCTATTAATGTGGATAATGTGTCAAATGCCATTAAAATGATTAAGGAGGAAAAATTCATAACTTTCGGTGCTTCCAAACATTTTGGATTATCAAAAACAACTTTGCGTCGTTATTTAAAGCACTGTGTAGAAACAGGTAACGATGTAAGCGAATTACACGAAAATCTTGCAGTTAATTAAGTTTTTGATCGTAACGAAGACCGTAGTCTTGTTGACTATATTAAAAACGCAGCACTCTTACAATTTGGACTGACTTTAAAAGACGTGAAAACACTTGCATACCAATTTGCGAAAGCGTATAGAAAAACGCACCTTAAAAGCTAGGATACTAATAAAATGGCCGGAGATTATTGGCTGCGGTTATTTAGGAAGCGATACCGGAACGAATTGTCTTTGAGAAAGCCTGAAGCTACTAGTTTGGAACGCTTATCGGCGTTTAATAAACAAACAGTAAGCTTAACATTTGACAATTATAAGAAAGTCATTTCTAAATGTCACCTGACATGAAACTGGACTTTCGACTGTTCATGTTCCTCCTAAGATATTAGCACCTCTTGGCAAAAAGCAAATTGGGTCAATGACAAACACTGAAAGAGGAACGACAGTGACATTGATAGTGGCTATTAATGCAGATGGTGGTTTCGTTGCACCCAAGTTGATATTCCCTCGTGTAAATTTCAAGGAGTTTATGTTAACTGGTACTCCAGAAGGCAGTTTTGGAGGTACTAATCCATCAGGTTAGTCAAACGAATCGATGTTTGTGATATTCCTTCAAGATTTTATCAAATATACAAAGCCTACCAAAAAACAAACTGACATTCTGGTATTAGACAAACATGAAAGACATATTTCAGTACCAGCAATACAAATAGCAAAAGATAATGGTGTAATGCTTATAACTCTCCATCCACATACTAGTAACCACATGCAACCACTAGATAAGTCAGTTTTTGGGCCTTTCAAGACTTATTTCAATACAGCAGCTAACAAGTTACTAATGGCTCCAGGTCATGTGGGAAAACCATTAACTACTTCTGATATTGCTGGCTTGGTGGGAAAAGCTTTTCCTCTTACTTTCACATCAAGGAATATTTCTAAAGGTTTTAATTCAACTGATTTCCATCCCTTAAATGAAAACATCTACACAGATACTGATTTTAAGCCCGCATCCTATTCTGATCGTCCACCAGTTGAAAATCACCTACCAGAATTGATCAGGTGCCTTTTAACTAGCCGACCACTTCAGATTTAGAAGTTATACACCGAAAATCGCCAACTTTGATATCGTCGGTTACGATTCGTCCTCACCCAAACACCGATCCTCGTAAAGGAATACGAAAGGGAAGACAAAAAGGAAGATCCAGAATATTAACTCATACACCAGAAAAACAAGAAATTGATAATATGAAGGCTAAAAAATTTATTTCAACTAAATCTAATGAAGCAAAGTCCATAAATCTTTTGGCAAAAACACATCAATGAATAAAAACAAATCCAATATTACAAATAGGGTCAAGAGAAAAATTCTATCAGAATCAGAAACCAGTGAGGATTCTGTCAATTATTCACTGAGTGACACATCTGAAGATGAATCCAAAAATGACAGTGAGATTGAGAACCTACAGACTGAACATGATAACAGAGAAAAATACAATATTGGTAACTATGTTATATTTGTATACGAAGATTCCTATTTTGTTGGAAAGATAGAATCAATATGTGAAGTGAGTGTATTGCTGAAATCGATGCAAAAGTCACTTAAAAACTGGAAATGGCCTGAAAAAGAGGATTTAAATCTGTACCCGATAAGTGACATTACAGAAAAAATTAAAACGCCTCAAAGAGTTAACAAAAACAGAGAAATTTATAATTTTCCAGAGATACAAAAGTACTGGGATTTCTGCTAAAGACTGAATAATATACCTAAATATTGCTAACTTTCTTATAAAAGCTAGTGCAAATGACTGATTAAAAAGTTAAGAAAGAAATACTTAATTATAATTTTAAAAGTTGATTATTTAAATATTTTATTTTCTATAATTTGTAAGGCAGGTACCTGTTATATGTTATATGTAGATTTGTTATATAAGTTATGTTTAAAAGTACCTATGACTTACCTTTAGTTTTAAAGACTACCATGTGACAAAACAGTGATTAAAAACTTAGTTGTTTGTGTTTAAAGATTTTGTTTCTTATGTAAAAAAAAATATTATTAATATTATGTTGATTTTATTAAGGATTTGTAATTTAAATATATCACTAGACCGAATAAAACGATTTTACTATAGAAAAGGTAATAGTTTCCTTAAATATCCATATTTTATAATCGAATTCTCGATGTATCTAGGTACACCATGGTACTGGCACGTGGTATTGTGACGATACGGTGGTTTGCGCGCACGCTTGCACAAAATATGCCCGGTTAAAAATAATTAAAATTTAGGGAAACTTAAATGTTTATTTTCTGAATTTATTTATTTTTTAAAATTTTCTAAAATATTGCCAAAATTTAATCAAAAATTTTATTGTTCGTTTGTTGAGCGCCATGTAAAAAATAATTATATTAAACTACAATTATTTCTTACCAATATGAAAAATTTTCAATTTTCGAAGTTGACTCTTTTCCCGGGCTAGTTCAGATGTTTTTATAAGATCTCAATCAGACAATAAATACACAGAATGATTAAAACACAAAATATAAATTTTATTCAACAATAAATAAATGGCACAATTTTTCAATAAATCTTGGATGAAATGATATGGACAATGCTTTTATATTTCAAAAATGATATGGCTAATCAATATTATTAATTATTCACCTTTATTTACCTTGCATCGTCTTTTTAACAACCTGTATCACACCTTGGCAACGTTTTAGTTCTTAGTTTAGCAATCGTCTACTAGATGGCTCCACTGCAATTTAATATGGAAAGCGTGGTTTATCTCACAAAATTGATTTTATTTTAAACAGATTATCGTGAGCTGTGATATGATTCAAGTGGTTAATTAATATAGTTGACACCTACTATTAATGATGAATATTATTTATGTTTTAACAGGTTCGTATTACAAACTTATTACTTATTAGTTTAATTATTTTTATCTTATGAAAAGTTAGGTTATTTTTTTAATGTCTACCAACAATTAAAAGTTTTCTACTGCCTAGTCTAGTATAAATCAGGCGCGGATCCAAGGGGGGGGGGCGGTGGGGGGCGATCGCCCCCCCCCCCCCAAGAACTTTGAGTTCAGGAAAAGATATCCGATTTTACCTCTTATACTATAGTTAATTCAAAGACTAGAGAGAGTAATAAATCATTTTTTACCCTTTTTTCTTCGCAAACTACTTGTGTTCTTTAGTTCGGTGTCTTTGGCAAAATCTGTTAGATATATATATTTTTCCTATATATAATCAAAAATACCGGTCTATAATAATGGACTATTTGGGTAGGATAACAATAGCCATTTGGAAGTGTTAAAAAGGATTTTAGTCCTTGTCATAGGCGTCGGAAAAAGGTTTATTTTATCACTAAGTATTTATGGCATAGAATATTATTTCGGTAAAAAGTTTAAAATAAAAAGTTTTTATATTATTATTTTATTTCTTATGATTTCTTAATAATTCACATACATTACAAAATACAGATAATTTTGACATATTTAACACAAATTACAACTGTATTTTTATTATTTTTAATTTTGGCATAAAAACCGTTTTAGGCACATTCAGACTAAAACGTAGCCTTATTCTTTCAAAAAATTCGAAGTTACATTAAATACTTACAAAATACTCATTGTCAAAAAGAAAAGAAGTTAAACATATATAAAAAAATTAATTCGTCCATATAATATTAAATTTTTTTTTGGGAGCTCTCGGTCATTTTATTATTAATTATAAACATTTTTAGGAAATTTGACGTTTCAGTTTATTTATTTCTTAAATTAAACACTAAAAAGGGATTCAAATGTAATTAATTTTTATATGTTACAGTTAAAATTAGACCTACTTCAATCAAATTCAGTGAAGCTATCGTCGCTCAGTTAATTGAGTTTCCACATTTTGTTTTATTCTTTTATTATATGAATTTTTTCCAATTTTCCGCAGTAACTTTGTTCAAAAAAATCTTTCAGAAGTTCAGTTAAATTACTAATTTTGTACAATGTATTATCTCAAGCAACTCTCCTTTTACTTGAGAGAGATATTTTCTTCTCCAACGGACAGTTTCCGGACGATCTATAAGAACAGATTTCCTATCTGGTTTTTTCCATCAAAAATTAAGTTCTCTGAGCAATTTTCTGAGCTCAGTTCTTTTAATTTCAGGTAAATCCCGATCTTCATTGATTTTATTAAGAATTTTGTTGACGGATGGGATCTTCTCATAATAAAATGTATGTACAACTCCTTTTATTGCAGTTTTCATCTCTTGTTCCAACGAGGTTTTTCATCTGCCTGTGATCGAATGGGGGAGTACGAAACATTCCAGTTGTTTTTTCTCCTTCAGTATTCGGTACATAGTAGATTTTCCTGTGATGTTGGAACACATCTCAACAGAGCTTTTAACATTATTATCTAGATATTGATTTCTTAGGGCATCATAAGCATTCATCGTAATAAGTTTTTCATTGAGGAAAAATGCCTTGGTTTAACGATTTTGGAATAAATATAGAAGTGGAGGCCATATTTTTTCGGTATCTTACTAATCTCAAATAATATATAAAAACAAGCACAAACAAGATAAATCACTAAGGACACACTGTAAGATGTACTTTTCTTACTGATAGAAATTAAAATGAACTATCAGAAATTTTATTATTGCAGTAAATTTATAAAAGCTTATAATATTTAAATATAATTAGATTTACGGCAGTCCTCCGTTACCTGCGATACTGGAGCAAATACGTTGGAGATTTCGGTAACAGTTTTAATACTCTCTCTAGTTCTTGAATAGAGTATAGGAATGTGTATGCTTGCGATCGCCCCCCCCCCCTCCCAAGAGCTCTGAGTTCAGGAAAATAGAACCGATTCTGCCTTTTTTATTAGGAATGTGTATGCTGCTGACACTCCCTCCCCGTTGACAACTTGTTTTTCTCGCGATAGCCGCCCCCCAATAGCTTTGAGTTCAGGAAAATAGACCCAATTCTGCCTCTTATACTAGGAATGTGTATGTTGCTGGCATCCCCTCCTCTCCAAGAGCTTCAAATTCAGAAAAATAGGCACGACTCTGCCATTTACACTAGAAATGGAAATGTTTCCGGTGTCTCTCTCTTTCTCTCCCCCCCCCCCCCCCCCGTCGACAACTTGCTTTCGCTTGCCATAATGTACTTTTGTGATATCACCGCCCCCCCCCCCCCAAAAGAGAGAGGCTGGATCCGCCCCTGGTATAAAAACCTTATTTTGTTTTCCTTTACTTGGCCCCAATATTATAAAACACAATTCCAGTTTATTATTTAATTTGTTTTCTTCTTTAAAACTTTCAAATGTCCAAAATATTTTATTGTCGCTTCCTATAAAGTAAGGAATTGACAAATATTTATCCCAAAGTTTCTTTGCACTATATTCTTCATTGCAAAATTCCAATTTTACTTATATTCTTCTTATTAAAATTTATCGCATTTGTTGTTGTCTGAGAGTTGAAAATTTACTTCACGGGACAACCTTTGAAACTTTTAATTACTTTTATTAAATTATGAACTTGTTTTAATTAACAAAAACAAACACATAACCTCTTTTTAAAATAAAAACCAAATAATTCGCTTTAGTTTTCAGATGACGTATGAAAACAATTGAAAATGTAAGGTTATGGAAAATTTCGAGAGCACGTGAGACGCAGTGCTTAGGGTGTGTTGTACCTTGGCTTTATTTACGTTTTTTTTAAACGTTTTAAACACATGTAAGAATGAAATAAACATTTTCCGATGTTTTGGAGGTGGATACTCAAATAATTGACCTCCCAAAATATGCGAATACGGTTTGTGTACAGTACGTTAAATTAGAATAAAAAATATATACCTAAAAAACTGTCCTAGGTACAACAGGTTCCCCTACGAGGTATACTTTTTTTCTATGGTCACTGGTAAAACCCGGGGTGGGCACCCATAAAGGAGAAAAGGCCTTTAAACCTCTCTCTCGTTGCCCACGCAGAACGCTTGTATAATAATAAACTAAAAACATCAATATAAATATAACATTTTGAGTTTATTTAGCGCATATTATTCAATGTAACTGACCTAACCTAACCTTTCACCATTATCCAGTCGATTTCTTTTAAGATTCTAATTTTATATAACAAAAGGTCGTAAAATGCATTATAAATGTTAAAAAATATTAATCGAATATTATAAAATATATTATAAAGGATACTGTAATTGCTTATTATAATATCCGAAAGGGGTCGCCGGCACTTCAAGATAATGAGGTTATTGTAATCGAGTGGATCTTTTGTTCTTTCCCGTATGAAATAATATTAGACGCTAATGGGTTTTTAATGGATTTTAGGTATTGGTATCAAGAGATGGGCGATTTATTGAAAAAGAGAAATTAAATAGAAAGAAGGAGCTTTTACAATAAGAATTATTATACAAGAACGGTAATTTCTGCCATAAACTAATTTTAAAGCTTGTTCGTTAGGATTTAAAATTTAAAATACGTACTTTCCATCATATTGAAACTTGTCTTGTTACAAAAATTCCTAAAGACTGCTTTTTTATATTAAATATTTACATATACTACGTCTATATCTGGAAAATATTTATTGTTTGTAGACTTCTGACAACCTAAAACCTTCAAAATCATAATAGTAATAATGTAGTATCTTGTGCTTCATTTTATTTATTGGGTAAAATTTTTTATTTAACAATTAAGATGTGAAAAAACAGTTTTTTCGAGTTCTAGAAAAAGCTATTGTTTTTCAGTAAAAAAGTTTCAAACAAAAGTTGTGTGCCTTGACAACATCTACAAAATGAGGTAAAGTTTATCCAAGTCGGATAATTTGTTTGTTAGCTATTACAAAAAAACCTGCTAAAATGGCTGTTTTTTCAATTATTAATAAACAATAGAAATATATGTTGCATTAACTTGATACTAATCCAAATGGAACTTCTTGTTGCATACAACAAGTATGCAAAATTTCCAGTAATAAAATTTTTATAAAAAAATTGAACATACTTCTAATAGTGCGCTCAAAAGTGAAAAATAACTATAAATCTTAATATGAAATTGAAATTTTTGCAGTCGGCGCCAAACTTATACCTGACAAAATGTGATTCGCATAAACAGATTTAAAATACTTTATCTGTAATTGCTTTCTTACCATAATTTGTATATATTAGTAGTTATTAATTTGATTTAGAAATAATTTGGCGCCGACTTCAAAAATTTCAATTTCATATAAAAATTTTTAGTTATTTTTCGCTTTTTAGCGCACTTTTAGAAGTCGGTTCAAATTTTTTTATAAAAATTTTATTTTTCGATTTTTAGTTTTGATTTAATTATGATATCCATAAACTATTTGAATTCAGTACTAATCGAAAGTAGGATACCTCGCAATGACTCCAACGTGGCAAAAAAGTATTAATTTTATCCAAAGTTGTAAATCACCCTATAATGAACCACTAAAAGTTCTTTGATTCTTAGAGTTCTCCAAATAACAGTGAAATTGTGTCAAACAAATATTTGCACTGTCATAGTAAATCCACTACCTTAAATTTCAAATTAATTATAGATTAGAAATATAGGCCTCAAAACCTTCCAATATCGATATTTAAAGAACCTGAGACGTAAATTTCTTAGCCCGACATATTTTATATTACATATTGAGTTTGTATATGCCTCAGAACCCCGCAATATCAATTTTAGACAAAATTGGAAAAAGCAAAATTTTCAGTCCCTCATATTGGATCTTCTTAACCTAATAGTTGTAAAAAATTAACTTCATATTCGTAATACACGACCCCGAAAACCCCCTAATACCAAATCTGAAAAAATGTGAATATTGTAAAATTTTACACCCACCTTATTGAACCCGTCATATTGAATTTCAAAAAAATAATTTTAACGACTTAATCTAATCTAAATCCAAACCCTCTAAAGCCCACTAGTACCAATTTTGGGTGAAATCTGGAAATTTATAATTTATAGGCCATATTACATCTGACATATCAGATTTTCTTAAAATAATATTATATTCGCTATTTACATCCTCAAAAACGATTCACCTTTGAGCAAAATCTAAAAATATGAAATTCTTAGTCCGCCCTATTGGATTCGCTATATCGAATCCTGAAAAAATACTTTTCAATTCATAATTTACACCCTGAAGAACACCCTATATCTATTTTGGAGAAAATCGAAAAATATGAAATTTTCAGGACGCCATTCTGAATCCGTCAGATTCAGTTTTTCAAAAAATATTTTAAATTCGGAATTGATACTAACAAAAATACCCAAGCACTGATTTTAGAGAAAATCGAGAGATGTAAAATCTTTAATCCGCCCTCTTGGATTTTTTTATCCTCCATATTGGATACATCATATTTAATTTTTTTTTTTAAATAATTTCAGATTCGTAATGTGCGGTCCCAAAAACTCCCCCATATCAATTTTGAAAAAAATCGGACAAAATAAATTTTTATCCGCCATATTGGATCCGCCATATTGAAGTTTTAAAAATAATTTCAAATTCGTTGGGTACAATCCCGAAATTTCCTCTATACCAATTTTAGAGAAAATGGGACAAAATTAATTTTTTTGGCAGCCATATTATCAGTGCCATCTTGGATTTTACCGCACCAATTCCGTCCAAAAAAATATGGGACCACTATAGCAACTTTCTGAACATAACGTAAAAAACTTCATTCAAATCGGTGCGGCCATTCCGGAGTAATCGGTGTATAAACATAAGAAAAATACATAGTCGACGAATTGAGAACCTCCTTCTTTTAAAAGCCGGTTAAAAATACTCAGTAGTCTTTTGCACAGTGAATTTGTTTTTAACATTTTGTTTTTTTGATAGTTTATTCTCAGTGATCTGCGGGTGCGCAAATGAAAGCTCGAGACTTACAATACCAAAAAAGAACCAAATAATTGTTGATTTTAAATTGTTGAAACAGATAAACAAAGTTATGGTTTGTTTTTTGTTATAAACAAATAGAATAACTCTTTGACAAGTGTTGATGTTGAAATGCCGATAAGTGACCGTGATAGGTGAGATTTTGGCGCATATTTTGAAAAAAAAACAAATTCTGTATTACCACTACAAGTTGAGATTTTTGAAAAAAAAAAATCCCTGCTGATTATTAAGAGATTATTTAAGTAGGAACTCATAGAGAGATGGGTAAACTATTGTATGCAGCAGTTTTCAATTCAATTATTTCAAATTTGTTGATGTTGCAATAGTTTAAAGTTGCACAGTCCCTTCTCGTATGTACAGTAGTGTTTCCTGGTGCTCTTTTGTACGGTCTCTGGATGGTAAACGGGTCCTTAATTACACCCGACACACACTAGGGCAGGAGATCCTCATAAATATCATCAAATAAACTAAAGCTGTTAAATCTTAAAATAAATCGAATGTTTTCATAGACATATCTACTATTAGAAAAAAAAATTTGGTGAAGAATATTATTTTTATTATAAAAAAAGACACATCAAAGTATTTTTTTTACAAAAAAAAAAGTAGTATTTACTACTGTTTAGTATGATAACCACTGAAATTATTGGGAAACGGTACAGTTGTTCCTTAACATCAAGATAAAGTATTGAAGGGTGATGAATAAAAATATTTGAATACTTAGGAATTTTGGAAAAATTAAAAACAAATCTAAATACATATTTATTGATAAGTCCAAATAAATTATAAGTTCTCCAAAATTACTTCATTATGAATAATATATTATAATACTTAAATATTTAAAAAGCATAATCATTTTCATCATTATCATCGACATCAACTGTTACGTTATCATGTGACTTATTTAAGAATGGAGCTTTCAACATAAACAGTACTTCTTTAGGAATATTTCTAACTATGTTTTTGACTGGTTTTTGCTTACTGGTGATTACCGGATCAGAACTCAGTATCAGTAAAAAGAAATTAAAAATATTCCAGTTAGATTTTTCTCTGCGACATTTTCTCGAATTATGCTCTCTATAGTGCTTAAAGTCCTTGTTTCTCGCCTCCTGTGATTCTTCTGTTAATTGTCCGAAAAGAAGGAGTGCAAAGGATATTATTTCTGGTTCATGAATCAAATAATTATCCAGAGTAAGTGGTATGTTCTACTATGGGTGTAAAGAAACGAAATATCTAGCAGTATCAAGTGCAAATACTTTTCAGCATCTATGTCAAATCCACTTGATATAGTGATCAAAATAATGTGAAACTTTCTAATTAAATCAAAGAGATATTTCAAGCCACTCTTCATTATATATATTAAATTGTTCTTCTATTCTACTCGCTTTCGCCTATCTGGACCTTATATAAACTTAAAACTACTCAATTTCTTTTTTAGATCCTCGACATGACAACTTGCCAGTTTTTCTAGCTCTTTATCAAAAACATATTTTTTCCCCAGAACTATGCATAATATTTTTTCTTGTAATAAATAATGTATTAGATATTTCTAAAACAAAATAAATAATTTTGATTGACGATGACTAATTTGGATAAAATTATTTTTCGTAAGTCAAATACTAAAAATTGATCTATATCGTAAAGTAGCAAAAAAGAAAAATTGTTTGTAATAGTCTATACAATAAAGATTATTTTCAGATAAGAGCCATAGCTTAATATTGCTTAGAACCTAAACAAAATATTTATTATTTAGTAATTTCCCTTTTATTTGACTACATACCTAAATTTGTCTTGCCTACCTGAAACTATTTATATACTGAAGAAAAAATATTACCAAAACATAGTTAAATACCTGAGGATGAAGGTTCCAGGGCTAAATAACACCAAAAAATAATTTACTTTAACTCGAAATTACTCTAAAATTGCATGTAAATGACTAATACTGAATAGGTCAGCACGCAAGACATAAGCTCGCTGCACTATTATAAAGAACTAGGTCTGTTATGGGACATTTAAATACTGCCAAATAGTACCTTAGTTAGTATTATAATTAAGTAATATGCTGAGAATATTCTGAAATCACTTTTTTTTTTTAATTTTACGCCATTTTAGATGGTATTTGCCCCAATGTGCGACAGTCCGTTCTCATACGTCTAGTTCACCTACATCTGTAGCACTCTTTCTGATCTCTGTTATAACGTGAAATATCATTTATACTATTTGGTTCTATCTGGTTTTTCTATAACGTGAAGTATCTATCACTTATTATGTTTAGTTTCTTAAAGATTTCAAAAAACATTATCTCCGTTGTTTAGATTGGTAAATCCTCTATAGTAACGGCTCTTATTTTTGTACTTGACACATTATAAGCTGTTTCTATTTCCAAAATCCTGTCCAACGTTTCACTACAATAAATGAACTTGCTTATACGCAACATATGTTGTATTTTCTGATCTCTGATTTCATCAATAAAATACTGAGTGGTAAGCTCTTCTCGGAATTTTTCTGTAGCTCCAAGGTAAGCCAAATGAACTAGGCATCAAACATCTGCTTCGTATTCTTGCAAATTTTCTCCATTTCTCTGATGTCTTGACTTAAGCTGGTACTGATATAACTGGCACCGATTTATTTATTTATTTCGTTACAAACTCTACAGAATATATCCAATAATAGAGTAGGGAAAAGACCTATTGCGACTATGACTAAATAATAATCTAGTAATTATATAATTTCTAATAACAATTTCTTTAAAGGTTTTATGTTTATGTTAAAAATATCAAAATCATCCCTAAATTGATTATATAATTTATACATATTAATAACAGGTGAATTGCTATAATAATTAATACGAGCGTTATCCGTATAAAATGTTAACGAGTTCCTTGTCCTATATTTAGGTACATACAGTCACATTAATGCCAGTAAATCTGAATCACCAATTTGATTATGTAATAGTTTAAACAAAAAAATTATGTATGCAACTATTCTGCGACATTCCAAACTCTCAAGATTATATCTATTCATGATTTCGTCTTTTGGTATGTGTAACTGATATACTCCAGTTTCTTTAAGATAGATATATCTTAGGAATCTGTTCTATATTCTTTCAATCATGTTCTTGTGATTCTCATAATATGGATTCCATATTATGGAAGCGTATTCCAATATACTTCGAACATAGGAAATATACATACAATGTTTTTATACAGTCAACGTTTTCAAACAATCTGCAGTTTCTGATAATAAAACCGTGCATTTTTGAAGCTTTAAATGTAACATTCTTCAGATGAGGTCTAAAGGATAATTTTTCTTTTTCTGTTAAAGCTAAGAATAAAACACTTGCTAATATTAAAGTTCAAACCATTTCCAATTGACCATTCATAGTGTTTATTTAGATTTTCTTGCACTATAAGACAATCACTGTTTTGCTGAACTTTTGAATACAGTTTTAAGTCATCAACAAACAATAAAATATTACAGCCATTAATTTCTTTTGCCAATAACATTGGACAAGGTTGGAACCCTGAGGGATGCCCGAGGAAGGTGAAAAACAATTTGACGTATATCCTCTAGCTACCACCCTTTGTTGTCTATTTTTTAAATATGACAGGAAAAATTTAAATTATCATGAAATCCAAACAAACAAGGACAAATTTTAACTCCCTTCCACATATTCGGAAAAGTACTTGTTTTTAGTAACATATTAAATAGTATTCTCAAGGGCTCAGCAAGAAAACCAATCATGCCTTTAATAAGAAATGAAGGTATGTTATCAGAACCAGTAGCTCTATTAATTTTAAGTATTTTGACAGCATCGCACACATCCTCATAGCTAACCTGCCGTATGGAAAGAACTTCATAAATTTCGCATTCATTATAAATCCTATTAATTTTTAAATTATCTTTATCATAAACTGAATTAAAAAAGGCTGTGAATGCATCAGATATAGTCTTGCCATCAGTGTACTCCACACCATTCATATGTAACTTGTTTGGAATGCCAGTTGATTCCTTGTTATTCTTAATATATTGCCAAAAAGACCTCGAATCTTCGTTGATACCCATTTGAATCTTGTTAAGATATTTTTCATGTGCTCTTTTATATCACGTTTAAGTTCCTTTCGCAGCCTTAAGTACTGATTTTTAATTTCTAAGTTACCGGTTCTTTTATAATTTATTCTTAATTTTTCTTTATTTTTAATGTCCTTTATGATAGTTTTATCAAACTATACAGGACATTTTTTACTTGGTGTGCATTTTGGCATACAAATTTCATAGATTGCATTTATTTTATTATAAAAATGTTTAATTGCAAGATTAATATCAGAGAATATTCTCAAGTCATCCCAGGTTGTATCTTGGAATAACTGGAACATGACCTGATAATCTGCTTTCCTAAGGTTATAATTAAGTGCATTATTATTTTTAGGTAAATATTTTTGTTTTGGCATTTTAAGTTTTATTTCAATAGTAATGGGTGGATGATGTGGATCAGCGCTGACAAGGCTAAAAGTGCTTTTGTATACGTTACAAGAAAGTTTTGTTATAACAGCATCTAATAAACGGTTGTGTTCATTTAAGACACGATTCAATTGCTGACAATCAAAAAACTTAACAAAATTCGCAAGTATATCTACATAATTATCACTATAGTTGGTCATTTAAGTGAGAAATATTAAAATCTCCTACCACTATAAAATTACTCTGATAAAGATAATCCAAACTTTCTACATAAGAGAAGAATTCATCTCTCTTTGAGACTGAACAATTTGGCGCAATGTATACAACTAAAATGTACATAAAACTTGTCTCATTAGTGTATATTTTAGCTCCTATTAAATCAATGTCTGATGGGCTGATCCCCAAATCTTCTTCCTATGCAACACTGAATCTTTTGGTTGGGTTGGAGGAATGGTTTGCAGTAACTCCATTGCTGGTTCTCGAAGTGCAATTACTAATGCAGTAGCCATGTCTACGTAGTTAAGCTTATTTGCACTAATAAAAACTCTAGTTCGAGGGCCTCTATTAAATGGCTATAACGCCCTTATGACGCATATGCAGACCTATGCTCAAATGAAATTTTTTCATAACATCCCGTAAAAAGGATAGCAACAAAACCAAACACTTTTTTGTTCCTCCCTATATCATTACATTCCTTTCCAAAGATGTACCGTAATACGCGTGTTTTTTTTCCATTTATCTATTGGACGGTACTCAACTACTGGCGTAACAAGTAATTTACTTATAGTACCTATTTATCGGCTTCTAACGGTACTTTTCGAACTTCTTCGATGCATCACTACTGTATTAGTATATTACTTTCAACTTGAGAACCTTGCGTTTAATGCCTACCGTGTGATATAGAAACCCGGGTACCGGATAAAGGAAAATATTATCTATAAATTATTATTAAAGCAAATGAAGCTTAATGGTAGCTTGCAAGAGAGTAGAATGGTACTATTTCTCACGAATATGGGGGCAAGATACTGTACTAATTCATGCAAGTGAAAAATTTGAAAATTGTGGGAATTATGGCTACAGAGTGGATCATATAAATCTATTCCTTTAACCGGAAATCGTCCAAAAAATGTTGAAATTGAAAGTTCCTCAACCTTAAGTACATCTTGCCTACTCATTTGATGGGGCTATAAATTAAATATTTATTATAATCACATATTTCACGTACACGATTCTATTAAACCAAATTTTTGAACAAAAAACATAAATATATAATATGAAAACAAACCACACTGTTGCAGATCTTCACTTTTAATGGGTGTACTGTATTAAGAAATAAAATTTTCATAAAAAAAAATTGAACTTCTAAAAGCGCGCTAAAAAGTGAAAAATAACGATAAATTTGTATATGAAATTGAAATTTTTGAAGTCGCCGTCAAATTATTTCGAAATAAAATAAATAACTACTAATATATACAAATTATGGTAAGACAGCAATTGCAAATAAAGTATTTTTAATCTGTTTATGCGAATCACATTTTGCAGGTATTAGTTTGGCGCTGACTTCAAAAATTTCAATTTTATATAAAAATCTATAGTTATTTTTCAAATTTTGGTGCACTTTTAGAAATAGGTTTAATTTTTTTTATAAAAATTCTAATTTTCGATTTTTAGTTTTGAATTCATTATGATATCCATAAATTATTTGAACTAAGTACTCATCGAGATTAGTATACATCGAAATGACTCCAAGGTTGCAAAAAAGTATCCATTTTATCCAAAATTGTAAATCACCCTAAAATGGACCACTAAAAATTCTTTGATTCTTAGAGTACTCCAAATGTATCAAAAAAATATTTAGTCTCTCATAGTAAATCCACTATCTTAAATTTCAAATTAATTTTAGATTGGTAATATAGGAACCAAAACTTTCCAATATCGATTTTAAAGACCTTGAGACGTAAATTTCTTAGCCCGATATATTTTATACTGCATATTGAGTTTGTATACGCCCCAAGAATCCCGCAATATCAATTTTGGACAAAATCGAAAAATGTAAAATTTTATCAACTTAATAGTTGTAAAAAATTAACTTCATATTCGTAATACACGACTCCGTAAACCCCCTTATACCAAATCTGAAAAAATCCGAATAAGGTAAAATTTTCAACCCACCATATTGGATCAGCCATATTGAATTAAAAAAAAAATTAACATCTCAGTCTAATCAAGATCTAAACCCTTCAAAACCCCCTAATACCAATATTGCATCTGACATATTATATTACCTTAAAATAATTTTATAATCGCTATTTACATCCTCAAAAACGATTCAATCCCACCTCTGAACAAACTCGAAATATGTAAAATTTTTAGTCCCCAGCACTGGATTCGTCATATTGAAGCCTGAAAAAATTCTTTTAAATTCATAATTTACACCCTCAAGAAACCCCTATATCAGTTTTAGAGAAAATCGAAAAATGTAAAATTTTTAGGACGCCATGTTGAATCCGCCGGATTGAGTTTTTCAAAAATACCTTAAATTCATAATTAACACTAACAAAAATCACCCAATACTGATTTTAGAGAAAATCGAGAGATGTAGAATCTTTAATCCGCTATCTTGGATCCGCTATATTCAATTTTTTAAAAATAATGTCAGATTTGTAATGTGCGATCTCAAAAACTCCCCCATATCAATTTTGAAAAAGTAGGACAAAATTAATTTTTTATCCGCCATATTGGATACGCCATATTCAATTTTTTTAAAAATAGTTTCAGTTATGTGCAACCCCAAAAACTCCCCCATACCAATTTATTAGAAAATGGGACAAAATTGATTTTTTCGTCCGCCATATTGAATTTTTTAAAAATAATTTTAGGTTCACTATATGCGAACCCGAAAACTCTCCCTTACGAATTTTGGAGAAAATTGAGGAAAATTGATTTTTTTGTCCGCCATATTGGATACGCCATATTCAATTTTTTAAAAAATAGTTTCAGTTATGTGCAACCCCAAAAACTCTCCCATACCAATTTATTAGAAAATGGGACAAAATTGATTTTTTCGTCCGCCATATTGAATTTTTTAAAAATAATTTTAGGTTCACTATATGCGAACCCGAAAACTCTCCCTTACCAATTTTGGAGAAAATTGAGGAAAATTGATTTTTTTGTCCGCCATATTGGATACGCCATATTCAATTTTTTAAAAAATAGTTTCAGTTATGTGCAACCCCAAAAACTCCCCCATACCAATTTATTAGAAAATGGGACAAAATTGATTTTTTCGTCCGCCATATTGAATTTTTTAAAAATAATTTTAGGTTCACTATATGCGAACCCGAAAACTCTCCCTTACCAATTTTGGAGAAAATTGAGGAAAATTGATTTTTTTGTCCGCCATATTGGATCTGCCATATTGAATTTTTAAAAAGTAATTTCGGATTGGTTGTGTACAACCCCGAAAATTCCCCCATACCAATTTTGGAGAATATCGGACAAAATGAATTTTTCTGGCCGTCATATTGTCAGTGCTTCAGGATTTTACTATACGAATTTCGTCCAAAAAAATATGAACCACCGCAGTAATTTCCTGAACATAACGTAAAAAATTTCATTCAAATCGGTGCTGTCGTTCCGGAGTAATCGGTGTACATATATAAAAAATACATAGTCGACAAATTGAGAACCTCCTTCTTTTAGAAGTCGGTTAAAAAACAAAGCAATTCATATAACTAAATAAATTTAATGATGGTGAATTATTAATATCTAATTGGTCATTCAAAATGTTATAATTGCTTGAAAATGTTCCATTGGCCAATTTCAATTCCAATAATCTTGAACAAGACGGTTCCATGAGCGACAACTCTGGGCTGTTAAGGCCACTGGACCATAACTTTCCTCAAATATTAATAGGTACCAATGGACCAATGAGATGGCCCCCACGATCTCCCGATCTTTCCTATTTTGATTTTTTTTGTGGGGTTTTATGCAAAATCAAGTTTATAACACACCATTTGAATCTAGGGCAGAACTTCGTGAGGCAATTGGTTTAGCCTTTCAAACTCTTCATAATAGACCTATGATTCCTTTAAATGTAATTAGAAGAATAACAAAACTGTGCCGATATTGCATTCGAGAAAATGGCCATCATTTTGAAAATCATCTTTAAAAAAACTCTTGATTGTTTTTAGTTTCAGTGTTTCTTTTGTTTTTATTGCTTGATGCTTTACAACCAAATTTTAATATTCTGGTGTTGTAATAACAGTGTTGTTTAAAGTAAAAAATGTAATAATAATTAAGTTTTTACAACTGAAAACATAGAAAAAAGTTAAAATTAACTTTTGAAGTGTTTAATATTTGGTATAATTATTATTGTCAAAATTTTGCATCTGTTTCTTATAAACATTGAAAAGAATTACGACAAACAATTAAACTGAAAGAAAAGATAAGTAAGCATGTTTATGATTGTCAAACATCAATAACGCCTCTCCCTCACCGATCATAAACAGCCTTCAAACAAATCTATTGTTTAGATCTATAGGTATGATCGAAGACCGATATTAATCAATAACGCCTCTCCCTCACCGATCATAAACAGCCTTCAAACAAATCTATTGTTTAGATCTATAGGTATGATCGAAGACCGATATTAAATGAGTCACTGATAGAAATTATGGACTCTAGGTATAAACATTTACATAGGTCGGGAATTTTGGACAGGATTCTTCTTGTCTCTGTCTGCTGTGTTTTAAACTAAAATGTTTTTGATATCAATATTTTACGAGCAAAAATATTTGTAAAAAATAAATAAGTTTTTCTCTTTTTAATTTAATCCGCGGACAATTTTTAGCCTTTAAAAAAGCGGAAATTACCTTTTTTTGTTTTATAACTAAACAAAGTTATTCTTTATGGTAAAACATTTTAGTTGGAAACAATTTCTCTTCATACGGAAAATTATTCAAGAGTACACTTTATCCGTATTGTATAATTCATGATTAGGTTCTTGTTGCTTGACTTCTCTTCGAACTACCTTGACATTTATGGACTGGAACCGCAATTTGTCAGATACCGTCTCAGTTGCAGTGCCTACCGTACAATTAAATGTTTATAGAGTGGTTATTAAGATCGGTGAGCAGATTATGCGAACAACTTGCTTTTAAATAAAATAACGCATAAAACATGTAATAAAATTCTGCAGCAGGGCGTTTTATATGCAATAATTTTTTTTTTCAGTTCCTCTCTACGTTTGGAAATTTTTAGTACGGGAGCCTATATATATATATATATATATATATATATATATATATATATATATATATATATATATATATATGAGTAATTCCTGCTAATTTTTAAAATTGGAGCTTCGAAAAAAAAATTAGTGGCACAGTATCAGAAGTGAATTTTTCTTTTAGTAAAAGCATATTCTTGCTGGAAAAGATAGCCGTTATTCGTTTTTTTTTTCAAGTCCTTTCGGAAAACTATTTTTTATGATTTTTTGCTAGTATAAGCAAATTAATTATTTCTTTTGTATTATAGGGTTTCGTAAAAAGAAAAGAGTTTACATTAACGAAAGGGAGTGGGGTTACAGGGATTAATGTAAGCCAAGTACTTTTTCAATCTGAAATCAAATTTGAGGTTCAGATTACAAGAACATCCCCAAAATCGTCCCTTACAGTCGAAAAAACCTCAAAAGTCCGAAAATAAGATTAAGCTTTTAGAATTTCTGTTCCATCTCAGAGTCGTATTGATTCTAAATTTGAAGGCATATGTGACACAGTGGCAACATCTCGATGGATCACTCAATAACACAAGAGCAACACAAACTCGATACAAGGAACGTGCTACTCCAACTACGAATTCCGCAGTTTAAGTATAGTGTCGCACCAACGATCTCCTTAAGAGAACTGTTATTTTAAGCCAACAAATATAAAAGAGAGATGAGTTATCGCCCATTTTAATATAAAATAGGAAATTCTCGGCTATGCGGAGATCGTTGATAAATATCCCTCTCATGTTAAAAAGTGAGATTAATTTTTATCACTCTTCATCGGTTACTAAAATCTACTAGGCTCTCCGACTACTAGTTTGACACCAAACGATTTCTTTTTGTTCCCGTACATGAAGAAAAAACTGCGTGGCTAACGATTTTCTGTACCAGTATAGGTGGTGGATGAATTGAAAAACCATGTTTTGATGATACAATTTTTACTGTGGCATAAATGCATTTTGGATTGGTTCTAACAGTGACCGAGAAACACGGATAATGGTACGGAAAATTATCGTTTTTCTTTTTGGTGACCCAAAGGAATTTTAATATTTTTATATTTTACTTAAAATAATATTTTTTCCCATTAGCTATTAGTATATATGTTATTACGATAAACGTAAATACGGGTATATTTAAGTAAACAATTAAGTATATTACATACAGATAATTGATGTTTCGCAAGTTATTATGGATGTACGCAATTTTGTCATTTTCCTAATAAGCGTATTTATAACTTCAATTATCTACCTTGTTCAAGAAAATAATTGACAGCCTTGTATCCGACCACTTCCATTTATCAGTATTTTTTGTTTTTGTTTGATAATGCGTAGCGTCCCGACGACATGGTATTAATGCATGGTTCCAAATGATCTATTGAAATCTGGAGTTGCGATTCTGTAACCGAAATTTACAGTCGTCATCGATTTAATCGAGTAACCTCTAAACATAAAATATGTGCTCAGTTTTATTGTGCGTTATTACCAATGAATGAATGAATTTTCCATTTCCATAGCCATGGAAAAAAATGATGAGGTTTAATGTGTTATGTATTCCTTAAATTAAAATATTGTGTTCCAACTACCAATTTCGAACTAAAATACTTTAAAATCAATGCCAGCGATAATAATTTACAAAAGAAATCCAAACAAATGTTACAGTTATAGTGAAAGCTACCGTTAACGTTACAGTTACAGTTGCAGTGTCAGCAGCAGTAGCAGTTGCAGTTGCAGTGGCAGTTGCAGTGGCAGTGACAGTTGCAGTAGCAGTTTCAGTGGCTGTTGCAGTGGCAGTTGCAACGGCAGTTGCAGTGGCAGTGGCAGTTGCAGTGAAAGTTGCAGTGGCAGGTGCAGTGGCTGGTGCAGTGGCAGTTGCATTAGCCGTTGCAGTGACAGTGGCAGTGGCAGTTACAGTTGCAATTATAATTGTAGTTACAGTGGCAGTGCAATTGCAGTTGCAGTGGCAGTTGCAGTGGCAGTTGCAGTGACAGTTGCAGTGGCAGTTGCAGTGACAGTTGCAGTGGCAGTTGCAGTGGCAGTTGCAGTGGCAGTTGCAGTTGCAGTTGCAGTTGCAGTGGCAGTTGCAGTGGCAGTGGCAGTTGCAGTGTCAGTTGCCGTGGCAGTGGCAGTTGCAGTGGCTATTGCAGTTGAAGTGGCAGTTGCAGTTGCAGTATCAGTGGCAGCTGCAGTGGTAGTGGCAGTTGCAGTGTCAGTTGCCGTGGCAGTGTCAGTTGCAGTGGCTATTGCAGTTGAAGTGGCAGTTGCAGTTACAGTTGCAGTGTTTTTTTTTAGAGGTGTGGAAATGCTTTTTACGCACTTCGTGTGGGACTCGCGTCTCCAATCTAGAGAGCACCCTACCCACTAAAACTACACCCCTTTGTTACACTACGGTTTTCCTCTTCGGAACTGCCCTCGGGTATTACTTCAGAGAGGGTGTCTTAGTCATGATGTTCTAATTTTTTTTACCTATCTTTTTGCTAGTCTAATATTCTTCTCCTTTCTTTCCATGATACCTCTAGCAAGTTGATTTATTGTTTTCCAACCCTCCTCGTCCTGCAGCATCTTTTCCATGATATTTTGTGCCGTTATCCCCCCTATACTACTTTCCCCCTTCCTTCTATCCGTTTCCCATTCCTTTATTTGGTGTGTTTCTAGTGGGGGATCTTGCTATAGAATCCCGTCTATTAAAGGAATCGAAATTATCAATGCCTTTTCCCTACTCCTTACTATTGTTGCTTAAAAATGGATGATTGAGGGGTGGGATTCTCCGGCTCCGCCGGTAACCACCTGTTTTTTAAGGTTAGAATATTGTGAATGCGGAAACAATTCGAATAACAACTTATTCATATAAAAACGTAAACTTTTACGGCTTTGGTAAAGTTGAAAATTATTTTTCTTGGGTTTAGACCGTGTCAAATTGGAATAATTATCCGACGTTTCGATTAAGATTGCACGAGGCATCTTCAGGGATTTACGAAATTCTGTGTTCTAATTAGAAAACGTCACATTAAAGTGTTAGACAGCACACCGAAAATCATTAAATTCAGTTCTCACGTTTTCAAGAAATTTGGGAAAAATCAATATTATTACTAAGTTGGCTTAAATCGACCTATTTTGACGTCAAGTGTTTGTCATGAAACGTTGCACACGTATTTTTCATATACCCTGTATTTTCCACCATATTTTTTCTCTCTTAGAGACATTTCGACTCGTTGTCAGGTACATGCTCGTACTCAAAATTTTCCGTAATTTCGATTTCAGCAATCAAAAAAGGAGTCCGCCTTGAAAAAATGATTTTTACCTTAAAATGATCTTGCTCTCTAAAATGCTTTACTCTCCTTATGTTTTTTTTAATATTTGTCCACCCAAATTTTTTGCAGGATTGACAGGATGTATAACGAGAAAAAATTCAATATAATCCTTTATTAAAACTTATTTTATAATATTTATATTCAGCAACAACGATAAAAAAAACATTATTTACAAATCTTTCAAAAGAACTTCATCGCCTTCATCTGGTATTGCCTGTTGTAAATCGATATTTTCCACCTCCTGAGCGCTGTCCAACTCGCCGGCATTTTCGTTTTTAGTCTCGTTGTTTAATTCCTTAATTTCTGTCTAAAAAAATATATAAAACATATACTTAAAAAGCTCTTTTAAATCTTACCAAGATTGTAGTTTTCCTTAAAAATAGCCCAATTTAAAATATTTTTAAAAATCCAAAAATAAAAAAGTCGTTTTACGGTTATTTCCAAACCTACAAAAATGGAACTATTTGTTCCTAGACTTGGCAGATTTGTTTATTTATATGTAATTTTAATAATATCACAATCAAATAAAAGCTAGAAGGTCTATTGCATCATATGTAGCATTTGTGATCCATCATCTCAAAAGGACAAAAAACATATTCAGTAAATATTAGAAAACTCTAAAAGCTTCAAAATTACACAACCCAAAAAATTACCAAGAGTTCAAAATAGAAAAAATTAAGGAACATTTTTTTAAGACATTAGAAACAATCAACTGATAATATATAATATATATATATATATATATATATATATATATATATATATATATATATATATATAAATGTATGGTAACTTCTTTGGATTAGGTTTCAAAAATTAATACTACTATTCTGTGCTTGACGTTTCGCCCAACGTAGTGGGCTTTTTCAAAAGTATAATCTAAAATAAAAACAAAATACAACTAACATGGTCACAAACGCACACTCACAAGACTTAGAATTAACACTTAAAGGGTACAATATTAATTAAAAATATCAATTGATAACATAATGTGATATTAAAATCAAAATTACAAATTAATCTCAGATATGCACCTCAATTTACCTTGGCCATGTTTCTCAGTGAAGTATTTGACGATTCCTTCAGTTACTATCAACTTAATATTTTTTTATTTGGTAACCTTTTTACTCAGTTTTTTCTGATTTATAAATAAATTTTATCGATATTGACTATACAGTGTGTTGCAAACAATAAGGGCTACAATAGGTGGTTTAGTTTATTAGGTTAAAATATATTTGGCTCAGCTTTTTGATATCTTGTTTGTCATTGATTGCTTGTTTTTCTTTTTTTATATGTAGCATTTCCTTTATTTGAAGTTTATGATAGTTTCTTTCCTGGGTTAGAATCTTTGTGTTTGAAAAATCAAATTCATGTTTAAAATTTGTCTCGTGTTTGTGTAATGTTGATGATGCGTTTTTTGTGTATTTATGTCCGTTCAATCTGCTGTCTAGATATTGTGTTGTCATTCCAATATATTTTTGTGGACAATTTAGACATGGTACGGAATAGATAATGTTAGATTTCTTTTTATGGGTCACCTTACTTTTTAGCTTTGAAAATAGTGGTGACAAGTGGTTGTATGTTTTGTGGCAAACTATAATATCGTGCTGTTTGAGGATGTGTGTAACTTTTTCTGACAATGAATTTATGTATGGCATTGCAACATATGTTTTTAGGTTGTTATTATTATTATTTTGTGTGAGAGCGTTCTTATTATACAGTTTATAGGTTCGTTGTTTTATTATTCTGTTTGTGAGTTTTTCGGGGAAATTATTATCGCGCAGGATTTGTCTGACTTTCTTTAATGCTTCTTGACGATATTTCGGCGAAGTTGTGGTTAAAGCTCTATCAGTCAAACCTATTATTACGCTGATCTTTTGTGGTTTCGGATGATGTGATTGATAGTTAACGTAGCGTCCCGACCATGTATCTTTTGTGTACCGCATCGTCTCAATCTTTTTACTTTCATAATTTCGAACTAGTGTGAGGTCAAGGAAATTTATTTTTCCATTTTGTTCGACTTCTGATGTAAATTGCATCTTTTGGTGGAAATTATTGAATGCATTTAGTATGGTGTCTATTTCAGTTTCGGGGACAGCTGCTAAACAGTCGTTAACGTACCTCTTGAAAAATTGAATCGGTATGTTAAGTGTTTCTATGACATTTTCTTCCAGATATTCCATGACCAACTGTGCTACTGTAGATGATATTGGTGAGCCCATTGCGCAACCATCAAGCTGCTGATAGTATGTATCTTGATATTGAAAGTAATTGTTGGTTAATGTCAAATTTATGGCTTCAGTGAAGGTTTCTAGGTTTAAAGTGGTAAAGCTTTTTAAGTTATCCCACTTTGACTTTATTATATCTGTTAGTAGGTCATTCAGAATATTTGTATATAACGAGACGACATCTAGTGAGATTAATTTATAGTTGTTTGGAATACTTGTTTCGTTAATAAATTTTTTAAAAGTAAAAGAGTCTTTTATATAATAATTGTTTTTTCCAGTTATATTCGATAAGCAGCTGCATATATATATATATATATATATATATATATATATATATATATAAAGAAATCTTCCAAGTCATATGACAAATAGTTATGTCCCAAGATAAAGTCAAATTTGTCATTTTTGTCGGTGTGGTAATAACAGAAGACCAATTTTTATTTTTGAAAGTTCAAAAGTTGATCGACTTATTCTTATACTTGTCAATTCAAAGTTTTTGTCATTACATTCAGCCAGTTTTAAAGTTAGATCTTGTTAGTGACTTAACAGCTTTTAGTTTATGAGTTTACAAACCTAAATTTTGACATTCATTTTAAATTTAACACTATATTTTTAAAATATTTTCTTACCTCTATATTTGCTGTTATTACAGTTTCATTACTGCTACTCGTAGTCATGGGTGCTTGTTCGAACATAGGGTTTTCAAACGATTGATTTAAACTTACGACCGATCCAGCTATCGATTGACCATCTGTTACATTGGCGCCATCGTCGATGTTGTCATAACGCAAGATATACGTTGATAGAGGTCTTCTACTCAACAATCTAAAGCACAAAGCGAAGAAACAAATATTACAGGAATATCATCAAACATTCAATTTTTAGCCTTCAAATAACATTGACAGTTTTTAATCTGGTGTTAGCAAAAGCATTGCTACTAAAGGGTCTCATCTAATAGAAGCCCTTAACGTGATTCTTTCATTATTTCAAATATTGAATCTTTACCGTTCAAATAACATTGACTAGCTGAAAAAGTATTGCAAGTCATCTAGAAAACAGCGAAGAGGCAGTCTTTAATCTGGTGTTATCAAAAGCATGCTACTAAAATGTCTCATCTAAAAGAAGCCCTTGATGTGATACTTTCATTACTTCAAGATTTGGTTATGCTTGAAAATAATGAATCATTTTCAGAAAATATATTTTTTCAGTGCGCTACCAAGTTAAAAAAAAGCCAAGAATTCGCAGTATTTCATCGTGGAGCACACTGTAAGTTCAAATTACTCACCTATTTCTAAGATTTAAATTACGAACAGTGGGCGAATATGCGAGAAACAGCAGTCCAAACATCAGAATAACTCCAAATAATGTTCCAAATACTATAGAAAACGCACTTTTGATTTGAGTATATTTTTCGAACAGCGGTGGTCCCGAGGTTTTCAATGTTATATCGTCACAAAAGTACGAATCATCTGAAAACAGAAACAGCGAATACAAAATTAGTTCCACAAAAATGTGCCGACAAAATATAACTATGTATAAAGTGAACGCAAAAAAGGTTTTGGAGACACCAGTTTTCAGTCTAAGACACGATCATTTGAATATAGAATCTTGTCGTCAAAGATTTATATATATTTCTGTAATTCTTTCTTGGGCGTACCCAAGAAAGAATTCCAGAAAAATATTAACAAAAGGTTTAAGATACAAAAATAAATTATATATATATATATATATATATATATATATATATATATATATATATATATACATATATTTTCTTTTCATTTTGTCTTTTCTTGGGTTTAGGCTCTTTATTTAATAAAAAATCAAAAACAATTTGACGTTTCGCCCTTTATTTAAGGCATCTTCAAAAATTTTTTGTTTTTTTTTATTTATTGATCTTCCTAAAAATATTTTTTATATAATGAAAAACATTCATACACAAACATAGTTACAATTTAAAAAAATAAACAAACACTTTAAAAAACTAATCAAATTTCAAAAAAAGTATTTAATTTTACCAGTACAGGGTGAGTCAACGATTGGATGAAGTAGGTTTGTGCCTTTTCGGTGAAATTAACAAAGAAACTATATTTATTGTTTGATACAGTTTATTTTTACGCAGATTTTAAAAATATTTAAGACTCTACAGGGTGAGCCAAAAAACTAGGACAGCATAAAGTTGTATTTTTTTAAATTGAACACCCTATATACGAATCGTATTTTCGATTTAGCTTATAATTTTAAATCTTTTTTATTAAAGGTTTACTATAACAAAACTTTATAGTTTCTGAGATAATTAAGTTTAAAGAAAAAAAGTCACATTTTCAAGCATCAATTCAATCCTAAATAACGTTTTCAATTTTGTGACAAATATATTCAAATTTGGAATTTAGCAAGGCTAAGGACAAGTTAACATAGTTTTTACCTAATATTTGCAATAAAAGCTACAGGGTGTTGAACACATCGGCTCAAATTTGAACAAGTTTAAATGAATAAATATATTTTTTTTTTAGATGGTACACCCTGTTTATTTTCATGTTATTTAATAGAGTAATAAAAACCCTAAAAGTTTTGTACAATATATGCTATACCTATTTATAATAGTTTTTGAGATATTTCAGTTTTTATAATTTTCCATACTTTTTTACAGAAATAGTCTTCATTATCATAGTAGCCACGGCAAAAACAATGTAAAAGAACATTTTTCTGTGTGTCAAATTTATAACCGCAATCGCTTCTTTTGGTTTTTATGTAGTGTAGTTTGGTTTTTTTTGCATTCATCTTGTATTGTAAAATGAATTTTCCAAAGAATGAGTTAATAGATATGATTTATACAATAGGAGAGGCTCAAAAAAATTTCCTTCTTGCTCAAAGAATTTACAAAATGAAGTATCCTGATCGACGCCTGCCCAATACCCATACTTTTCAAAACTTAATGCAAAGATTTGATTCTTCTGGTACTGTTGATTATCCAAGACGTAAAGTGGTCAACAAACCAGTAACTAATGAAGAAAAAGAACTACAAGCATTGTTAAATGTTCAGGAAAATCCTTATATTAGTAGCCGTCAGTTATCAGCATTATGTGAAACATCACAATCCACCGCTAATCGTACTACCAAGAAATATAGGTATCATCCATATCACATGGAATTACACCAAGAATTGCATGGACAGGATTTTGAAAGTCGTGTAAACTTTTGTCGTACATTAAATGCGGAGATTCAATTAAATCCAAATTTATTATGCAAGGTAATGTTTAGTGATGAAGCTACTTTTAGAAGTAACGGTGCCGTAAACAGACGCAACAGGCATTATTATGCCACAGAAAACCCATTTTGGATTAGAGAGGTGCAACATCAAAACCACTGGTCATTAAATGTTTGGTGTGGTATTTATCATAATCGAATTATTGGACCCCACTTTTTTAATGAACCACTAAATGGCCATAGTTACCTGAACTTTCTACAAGAAGAACTACCCCAACTGTTTCAAGGTCTCGATAGGGATGAGCTCGACAGTATGTGGTTCCAGCACGATGGTGTGCCTCCGCATTACCATCGTGAAGTTCATGCGTTTTTGGACCAACGATATCCGCAAAAATGGATTGGACGTGGGGGTTTCATTGAGTGGCCACCAAGGTCTTGCGACATCACCCCATTAGATTTCTTCCTATGGGGTTATATTAAAAAAAAAGGTGTATGTTAATCCACCAACAACAATGGAAGATATGCGAAACAGGATTAGGGATACCTGTAGAACAATAACGCAAAAAAAAATCTGCAAAAAAGACTAAATTTGTGCATTGCACAAGAGGGTCGTTTATTCGAACACTTATTAAAAAGAAATAATTAATCTCAGTATTTAATAGGTAATTTTTTTGTTTCAATTTAGTATAAAAGTAAATATGTATTTGTCTTGTCGTTATTTTTGTGTTAATTTTTTCACATTATGTTTAATTAAACTATTGCCGTTGTAATATAACGAATAATGTATTTTATCATATTTAACCACATTCTGTTTGTTTCTGTGGTTTCTTTTTATTATTTTACATGGCTACTATGATAATGAAGACTATTTCTGTAAAAAAGTATGGAAAATAAGAAAAACTGAAATATCTCAAAAACTATTATAAATAGGTATAGGATATATTGAACAAAACTTTTAGGGTTTTTGTTACTCTATTAAATAACATGAAAATATACAGGATGTACCATTTAAAAAAAAAAAGATATTTATTCATTTAAACTTTTTCAAATTTGAGCCGATGTGTTCAACACCCTGTAGCTTTTATTGCAAATATTAGATAAAAATTATGTTAACTTGTCCTTGGCCTTGCTAAATTCCAAATTTCAATATATTTGTCACAAAATTGAAAACGTTATTTAGGATTGAATTGATGCTTGAAAATGTGACTTTTTTTCTTTAAACTTAATAATCTCAGAAACTATAAAGTTTTGTTATAGTAAACCCTTAATAAAAAAGATTTAAAATTATAAGCTAAATCGAAAATACGATTCGTATATAGGATGTTCTATTTAAAAAAAATACAACTTTATGCTGTCCTAGTTTTTTGGCTCACCCTATAGAGTCCTAAATATTTTTAAAATCTGCGTAAAAATAAACTGTATCAAACAATAAATATAGTTTCTTTGTTAATTTCACCGAAAAGGCACAAACCTACTTCATCCAATCGTTGACTCACCCTGTACAAACAGTTTATTTCCTGCAACATATATACATATATTTTTCATATTCTCTGCCTGAAAGGAGAATTACATATATAACAAACTATTTAAATACGGCAGAAAGATTTCTTTATTTCTTACTGAAATTTTGATTGTTTAAAAATTTCACGTTACTCGGTTGATTTATAGATGTCGTTCGACTGGCGATATTTTTCAGTCTGACATCGAAGTTGGTAGACGGCAGGTGTAATATTCTGCCTACATACCTTGAAATTTATAGTTCATATATCAGTTATGTCCTGCTAATGTTGCTCTCGGTCCGATACAGCTCCACTGACGAGATCATGAGGTGATCGAAACGCGTATGGAGAGAGGACCAGAGCGATATTTGCAGGAAATAAACTGTTTGTACATATATTTTTCATATTCTCAGCCTGAGAGGAGAACTACATATATAACAAAAGGCATTTGATTGTGTAAATCACACAGAATTTATAAAGTTCCTTCAGGACATGAGAATAGATATAAAAAAGATATGTGCTTTATTACCGAGCTATACGAACTACATCTGTAAGAGTTGCAAACGACGAGACTGATAGCGTTCCTATTGAACGAGGGATACGACAAAGATGTGTGCTCTCTCCCCTTCTTTTTAATCTGTACTCCGAAAATATTTTTGAACGAGCGCTGCAAAACACAAATGATAGCATCGAAATTAATGGTCACCTTATGAATAATTTGCGATATGCTGATGATACCGCAATAATTGATGACAGCCCCGAAACCCTACAACGTCTAATGAACAAAATCACGACAGAAGGAGATCAACTAGGACTAAAATTAACATAACTAAAACCAAGGTGATGCCCATAAGCAGAACACCGGTGCAAGCCAATATAACAGTAAACACTAAACTAATACAACAGGTCGATAAATTTAAATACCTTGGGAGCTGGATAACAGCTGATCTGGAACCAGACGTGGAGATACGTAGCCGAATAGAACAGGCTAGAACAACATTTCTCGACTTGAAAATCTATTAGGCAATCAGAGCCACAACCTAGAGCTGCGCTATCGTTTTGTTAAGTGTTACGTCCTTTCGGTACTGATGTATGGCGTGGAGACATGGACACTGAAGGCCGCCACGCTGAAAAGATTGGAGTCGTTTGAGATATGGGTTTTCAGGAGATTATTGCGAATTTCATGGACTGACCGAATAACCAATGCTGAGGTCCTAAGACGCAGGAACAGAGAAAGAGAAATGCTGCAGATCGTCAAACGCAGGAAGACTGCCTATCTTGGACACATCATCCGTAACACCAAGTACCGGTTCCTGCAGCTGATAATGCAGGGAAAGATCGAGAGAAAACTGGGAATAGGTCACAAGAAGCACTCGTAGCTCAAGAATATCAGAGAACGGACTGGTTTAGACGCCCACGCCTTATTCAGAGCAGCCCAAGATCGAACATAATTTGCCCAAATTGTCGCCAACCTTCATTAATGGAGACAGCATCATAAGAAGAAGAGCCTAAAATCATTTTTAAATGACTAGGGGAGACCGAGGAGAGTTGAAACAAAGGTAAGTTGAAACAATAGAAATTTCTCGGACCCTAAAAATATTAGCGAGCTGGCAACGTCGCTAATTTGCCCCTCCCGTCACCCGCCCGCGTCGTCAGCACAACATGTGACAACTGGATGCGCTCACACCCGGGAAAAGTAATGACAATATATAATATTCCAGGGATTGTCAAAATTGCCTTTGTTATTGCAATCACCGTAAAAAATGTGACTGCGGGATTTCGGACGACTGGTTTATGGCCGCTCAATACTGAAATATTTGGAGATGACGAATTTTTACCCAGTCAAGTGACTGATTGACGTTTGCCGCCGTCAACTGTGCAAGAAAATCCTGTTGTCCAAGTAAATCCACCTGAACTTGAAAGAGAAGATGATCGATTTCCAAGTCCTTCGGTCATTGATGCAATAATAAGTAATTCTTTAGTTTCTAATATTAATACAATTGCAGCTGAAGTATCATCGCACTCGCCTAATATTCACGGTAACACACCTAATAATGACTTGGTTTCTCCTAACTTGATGGCATCAGATACTCGCTCCGTTTCAACTCCAATTCCAAACGATGATCCAATTCGTGATTCAATGTCGACAACTTCAAATGTTGCTTGTTCGAATGTCCCTTCAACTTCAAACGAATCCACAAAAACCCCCATAGTTCACCCTCTGCTAACAACATCGAATGTTACTTCTGCTGCAACCGCTGTATTTTCTCCAGAAATGGTCCGTCCTCTACTGAAAGCAGAGCCCAGAAAAGGTACACAAAATAGAAGGAAGGTAAAGTCTGCCATATTAACTGACACGCCAGTGAAAGACGAGTTAGCAGCTATTGAAGCCAAAAGAAAGAGTAAAAAATTAAAAAGACCTGCATTAGACCTGAATAAGAAACTTGCAAAACCTGTGAAAAAAAAAAAGCGGCGAAACCTATGAAAACAACGAAAAAAGATAATAAAAAGAAAGAAAAAGCTAATAAAAAAGAAGATAGCAGCAGTGATAATGAAGAAGACTGCTTCTGTGTAGTTTGTGTGGAGCCTTTTTCACGAAGTAGGCCAAATGAACAATGGATCCAATGTGTGGACTGTAAGGCATGGGCCCACCTGGAATGCACTGAAAGTGAGGTGTCTTATGTGTGCCATAATTGTTTATCTGACTAAGATTATTTTTGTTTTAATTATTTTTTAATAATTTACTATTTTTTTATTTCTAAGATCTCAACATTGTGATTGTTAGACTGATAGTACAAATTAAGGCTATTTGTAACTTTAATATAATATTTACTTCCAACAATAGTGTTTTTATTAACAGATTCCTTGCCAAGTAATAAGTGTTTCAACTCTCCTAGACTATTGTTTCTATTTACCTCGGTAAGAGGAGAGTTGAAACAAAGTCACCAGTTGTCGTCAAATAGAGTTTTTGTGGGTAAAAAGCAAAAATAGCAGTTTTTGTCCTGACCATTTGTTAGACCAATCAACAAGGTTTCATTTAGTAAACTACAATTTCCATGCTATCACTTATTTAAAAAGTTATGGGTAACAATATAAAAACTATTTCAACTCTCCTCGGTCTCCCCTATTCATGAAGTTGTGTAACATTAACTTGTCGCTAAATAATTATATTACCAGGAACATAAATCATTTTAATATATATATTCTTTCAAATTTATTAATAAACCTTCATATAAATTAAATTCAAAATAACAGTTTTTACCAATATAACCATAACAGTCTTCGACAGAAATTTAATAAACATTACGGTTTTTCTGTTTTTAGGTGAGACTTATTTCACACTCTATGAAATCGTATTTTACTACGTAGTTCAGGTTATTGACGCCTCTTTTTGTTTACATTAGTTTAAATTATTTTAAAATAGATCGCATGCGTTAATTTTTTCTTTTTATATACACTGATAAAAATATTATCTCGCATTGTTAAGGTGCGTATAAATATGGCGAGACGAGCGCGTGACGAGTATGCGACGAACTTGCAACGAATCATTGCCGGTTGGAACCCTTCTTCGACGCCCGACGCCAAAAGAGATTTGGAGCGTCTGGACGGTATAAAGCAATAAAGAGTAAAGAAAAAAGATATTTAAAATTTGGTTGAAGTTCAGCATACCATGCAAATTTTTCGAGGACGTTTTAGTTAATAGGATTAGTTTTTACTTTTTTGGGTTTCGGTCATATTATTACTTTATAAAAAATTAACACATGTTTTTGTCTGACGTTTCTGTTTATTTTATTGATTAAACCATCTTCAGAGAATTACTGTAAATATGAAAAGGAATATGTAAATTTATGTTATATAAACTGAAAATTTTACTTTCTTACCTAATGTTAACAGGTGGTTCACTTGAATAACTTACATTTAACTATTTTACAACTTTAATACACTATAATTAAAAACTTCTTTTTTAATATAAATATAAATATAGAAAACTATTATTTTTTGAATGCATTTTTTTCACATCTGGTTTGTTTTTCTTTTGACAGAGTACTACCAAAGGGTTTGAAAGTTTCTGGACCATCTGCAATTTTATTGCCCTATTAGATTAGTATATACATTACTCAGGTCATTTGTGTCCGTTCTGAAATTCATTGTACAGGGTGTTCTTTTAATATGGATCATTTCTTTAACTGTTCTTTTTTTGTAATTTATTTCTTTGTCTAAAATCTCCACGTTGTTAAAATCGATGTTGTGCATGTTATCTATTGCATGTTTGGCTAAGGCGGTTTTATTATCGTTATTGTGATGTCTAATGCTGTATTTGTGATTTTGTATTCTATTTTTTAAATACTGCTTGGTTTGACCGACATATGTTTGGTTGCAATCTAAGCAATTGATCTTGTAAATGACATTTGTTTGTTAGTCTTTAGGGATATCGGGTTTAAGTTTTGTGTAAAGGTTTTTGAAATTATTCGAAGATTTTTCAGCTATTTGGATATCATATGGTTCTAGTACTTTTTTAATGGGATTAGTAATTTATGGTATATACGGCAATGATACGTATTCTTGGGTTGGTGGAACATTGATTTTTGTTGGTTGGTTGTTGTTATGGAGTTTATCTACTCGGCTTTTTATTATGGGTTCAACAAATTTCTTTGGGTAATTGTTTTTCGCTAAAGTGTCTTTAACTTTTTTTAAATTTTGCGGTCTAAATTGTGGATGGGAAAATTTGATAGCTCTATCGGTTAGTGATGTGACCACACCCTTTTTGTATTTTATAGGTGCTACAGAATTGTAATTTAGGTGTCTCCCTGACCATACCGGTTTTGTGTACCAGTTTGTTTTTATTTTACCATTGTAATCATATTGAATAGTAATGTCCAGGAAATTAATGGCTTTATTATTTTCTTTTTCTAATGTAAATTGTATTTTATTATGATAACTATTAAATTTATTGAGGGTGTACTGGACTTTGTCTTTCGGTATGCATAATATACAGTCGTCAACGTATCTTTTAAAGAAAAAAGGTTTGTAATTTAGTTGTTTAATTACATTTTCTTCTAGAAGTTCCATGACGAGGTTTGCTATTGTTGCAGATATTGGTGAACCCATGGCAACACCGTAGATTTGAGAAAAGAAAGAATTTTGAAAGCGAAAAAAGGTTTGCGTTAAACATAATTTGGTAGCTTCAATAAAATCATTTTTTGTTGATGGTGTGAAGTTTTTTATTTTTTCCCAATAATTTTCTATGCTTTGAATAGCTAAGTTAATGGGGTTATTAGTGTATAGGGATACCACATCAAAAGATACTAATATGTGACCTTGGGCAAAATATGTGAGCGAAGAAAGTAAACCTGCCCTGCCATATGTGACGACGAGGAACAAACGGCAGCTATATTAATTTTATGCAGTGTGATTTTATTATCATCAAGTTTGTCAAATAAAAAAAGAAAACATCGACGATCCTGCATACGGTCAGTATCGAAACTTTTAACCGATTTTAATTTCCAACAAAGTAGCGGACAATACAAAAATTTTACCAGAATGTCTTCTATCAATTTTCAACATTTATTAAACAAAAAAGAACCAGTTATATCCACAGAAGAAACATTTTTCCAGCATAAGTTCAATGGATTTTAATTAACAGTGGTGTGGAGATGCTCGAGGCATAACATTTCCATGTTCTTTATCCTATTCGTCTATTATATGTTCCTTAAATTGTCTTTCTATCTCGTTCGCAATTTTTAAAAGTTCCTTCTTTAGTAAATCATTCGTAAACTCACACAGCACTAGACGTCTTATAGACGTCATTTTTATATCCAGATTATGTCTAAACGTCTTAAGACATAAATAAGGCGTCTTATAGACGTCGTTTTAAAGACGTCCATAAGACGTCTATATACAACGTCTTTAAGATATCTTTTAAAAGTCTACATACTACATTTTATAGAAAAATAAATACAGTTGTGTATAATTTAGTTGATAAAAACTAAAAAGCATTTCCTTCCCTATGGATTTTGTCGCAGTTGGGCAATAAGTTTGCAACGCCGCACAGAGCTCAGCCGAATACAAGCTGAGGTTAAAATTTTTGATTGAACGACAAATTTTTAGTAGCCTCACTACGACCTTGGTTAATAGAACTTTTGCGTGATCTTTTTTATCAATACCTTGGTGCTTTTTGTCACAGACTGTTTGATGTACCGATAACAATGACACATATAAATATATATGTATATATATATATATATATATATATATATATATATATATATATATGTATATATATGTATATGAAGTAAAAAGCGAAACAGTGAATGCAAACTTCACTCCATCATATCCTTTCTGTGTTAGAGGTTGCACAGTTAGAATAAACTGTAATAAAATACAATTCATCCTATTCCACCACCATCGAGATGGTGGCCTACCTGTACCACCATACCGAGAAGAAAGTCAAAGCTTACCCTCCCCGCCACAGTGATACGGCAGAGATACATGTTTCGTCTCTCACTAGACTCATCAGGGTACCGACATGCACCTGGCTGTGCAAAGGACAGATCGGAAGGAAGCATGCAACCACTGAACGCGGCTTCGTCGACCTCCCGTCGGATGGCTTATGTATGTTTATACGGGTTTCACAGATTCCTCCGTGTGAGATGCATTAGCAGTGGTTATATCCACACTATGCTGTTGTAGTGCTGAAATCACATTCAGCAAACGTACAACTATATGCAACTCCGTATGTAAATGAAGTAAAAAGCGAAACAGTGAATGCAAACTTCACTCCATCATATCCTTTCTGTGTTAGAGGTTGCACAGTTAGAATAAACTGTAATAAAATACAATTCATCCTATTCCACCACCATCGAGATGGTGGCCTACCTGTACCACTATACCGAGAAGAAAGTCAAAGCTTACCCTCCCCGCCACAGTGATACGGCAGAGATACATGTTTCGTCTCTCACTAGACTCATCAGGGTACCGACATGCACCTGGCTGTGCAAAGGACAGATCGGAAGGAAGCATGCAACCACTGAACGCGGCTTCGCCGACCTCCCGTCGGATGGCTTATGTATGTTTATACGGGTTTCACAGATTCCTCCGTGTGAGATGCATTAGCAGTGGTTATATCCACACTATGCTGTTGTAGTGCTGAAATCACATTCAGCAAACGTACAACTATATGCAACTCCGTATGTAAATGAAGTAAAAAGCGAAACAGTGAATGCAAACTTCACTCCATCATATCCTTTCTGTGTTAGATGTTGCACAGTTAGAATAAACTGTAATAAAATACAATTCATCCTATTCCACCACCATCGAGATGGTGGATATAACCACTGCTAATGCATCTCACACGGAGGAATCTGTGAAACCCGTATAAACATACATAAGCCATCCGACGGGAGGTCGGCGAAGCCGCGTTCAGTGGTTGCATGCTTCCTTCCGATCTGTCCTTTGCACAGCCAGGTGCATGTCGGTACCCTGATGAGTCTAGTGAGAGACGAAACATGTATCTCTGCCGTATCACTGTGGCGGGGAGGGTAAGCTTTGACTTTCTTCTCGGTATGGTGGTACAGGTAGGCCACCATCTCGATGGTGGTGGAATAGGATGAATTGTATTTTATTACAGTTTATTCTAACTGTGCAACCTCTAACACAGAAAGGATATGATGGAGTGAAGTTTGCATTCACTGTTTCGCTTTTTACTTCATTTACATACGGAGTTGCATATAGTTGTACGTTTGCTGAATGTGATTTCAGCACTACAACAGCATAGTGTGGATATAACCACTGCTAATGCATCTCACACGGAAGAATCTGTGAAACCCGTATAAACATATATGTATGTAAATATATATATATATATATATATATATATATATATATATATATATATATATATATATATGATGCCAGCGAAACTATAACTTTGAAAAACCCGCCTTTTGTTTCTGTCAACTGTCATTTTTCAGTTTTGTATTTGTGTTTCGTCTTGTAGTTATTCATTTTTAATGTTGTTGGGATGCCGACTGTGAAAATTTAGCTTTTGAAAGAATTTTATTAAAATAATTGATTTATCTATGTGCATCTGAAAATCTTTTTTATTCGTGTTTATGTAATACTTAAGGTAAGATCGAGAATCATATGTACTTAGGAAAAACAGTAACGTTATTTATAGGTTGTGTTACAGGAAATTCCCGAATGCTTTACCGCTTATATTTTTGTAGTAACTCTATGTTAGAAGTATGAAATGAAATCTTCAAAAATATTATCTGTGCGAAAAAGGCTTGCACAGCTCATTCAGATCCAGTCCTAAATATTAAAAGAAATGTTAGTAATGAAGTGGAAGGCGAAATGTTTGTTTATGGAGTGCTCCACTAATGAAACCTGTAAGATTTATTTTGTTCCTGATGATTGATTGATATTGAAAGAACATAGAAAATAGAGTTTTGTTAATTACAAGAAGTAATTTTGTTTAAGGTTTCAGAAATTTCAAAACTGGGAGTAGGGAGCATTTATGACTTTGTAAAGCGAGCTTGTAAAATTACCATGTACAGTTGATTAGTACGAAAAGGAAAGAGAAAGTTCTACGATTCCAACTTGGCGAGACTTATTATGAGTAAGTTCTGTCTTTCATTATACATATTAACCTTGAAATAGCATAAGTCACGATTTTATAGTAGAGGACAATTAGAAAAATTTGCAAAAATATCAAAAAATTTACTCCCACAAATGATAAACTTTATCCTATAAAATTAAAATCAATTTGTTATAAGGATTTACAGAGACAACAGGACTGGCAAAAAGTCAGAAGAATGAGGAAATTTCAATCCAAACATGGCTGAAAAGGGCATCAGACCAGATTTGTTATTCGACTAAATAAAAATTCTCGTTTTTAAAACTATTTAAAGATTTGTGTACTTTTTATTTCAATAAACTTTTATTTTGTTGATAGTCTACCTTTTAGAGTTATTATATCGAAGGGATAAACTAAGGCTTAAATTTGATAGGTTCACTTATAGTTCGAACAGTAGTAGTTCTGAAAATATTTGCTCTTCTACCTCACTTACTGAATTTCAAATTAGAAAAAGTTTACATTATGCTTAAGTTATGTATTTTTTGTATAAAGAGATTATGTTGAACATATTTTTTGAAGCAAATTATTCATGCGGAACTTGTAGTTATTTAAAATGATATATATATTTTGCTCTTGATTTTTTCTTAATTAAAGTTATTTCTTGGACTTTTGAATAATTACGGTTTGACTTTGTAAACAAGACAAACAAAAAAATTAAAGGGATCCTTTTTAATGTATATAATTTTATTGGTGGAATATGTTGTTTTAATGTTGGGAAGGGACGTCCATAAGACGTTGTAAGCAAATGTCTTAAAGACGTTACCTTTTGTAACATAAGGCGTCTATACAACGTCTTATGGACGTCATTTGTCTTTTATGGACATCCATAAGACGTCCTGAATGTTGAGATCAAACATTTTATGGACGTCTTTAAGACGTATTTGTGCTGCTTGAGAAGGGAATAAGTTTTTTTATAACCAATCTATAATATCACTTTTTTCATCTATGTTATTGGCAACTTTTCCACCAGTCTAGAATGATAACTGGCGTTATCCAAATCTATAAGTGACCTCTCGGAATCAACTTTATCCTTTGAGAAAAATATTTTTGAAAGATATCCGCCGTCATTTATTCATGATAATCTTTGGTAGATTTCAATTCGAACTGCAGTAAAACTCTTATAAATTCATTAACACCTCTAATATGAGTTATAATGAATTTGCTGCTCTTACCGAATAAGGGTTTTAAACCTGTCGAAAACCCTACTAGGAATGCTTCACGAAAACTTGTCATATTCTTATCTTCACACATTTTTTGTACTACATGTCCTTCACTGAGGCAGATTACATCCAGATAAAAAATATTTTTGCCTTTTTTGTTATATTTTCTAATGTCCCGCAAATACTGTCTTGTCTACAATAGTATTTCCTCTGTATCACTTCCATTTTGACTTTCCCTAAGAGAAATTAATTTTTGTAAGCACTTTCTACAGATTGGTTTTTCCCATTCCAGACACATTCTCGTCTTGTTTCACAACTTTCGAAACTTTATCAATACTTGCTTTTTATCTTCTAAGATATAAATCGTGAAAGTATCTTCTTAATATGTTTTTGAAGCATTCGTATAATTTTTTTCTTCTCGGAGGCGGTTTAAGCTCGCACACAGTTCCACATTTCCTTTCCTTAATTCGCCTGTAAGTTGTAGATTCGCAAAGTCCGTTATGCCAGTACATTTCGAAAAGAAACTACGCACCCTCATCAGAGTTCTTGGTTGAAAAAGTGAATTTTGCACATTTGAAATTTATTTTCTTGGGATTTAAACCCAAAACACCTACACAAAGTTTTGGAGTGAAAATAGACAGTTTCAACAGCTAGCACTGAAAGTTGTAAGACAATAACATAGTAAGGCCTTACTCTTATACACATCTGTATTATACTTAAAAACTTTATTACTGTTAATTATCCTGTTAAGATGTATACTTTTAAACCTAATTATCTTTTAAATATACTACTCTCTCCTCAAATACATACTTCAGACACATGCATACTTACTTTACCCGAATTCGGAAAGCAGAATTATTTATGAAATATGTTCCGAGAATTGCTATGCTTTTGGTTTATGTCTCTTCACAGGTACATAAATCTCTTGTGCATATAATTGTCATACTTTGGCTAACAATGAAGAACAAACGACAGCTTTGTTGGTTTTATGCAGTGGGGTTTTACCGTAAAAGAGTATATTAAACAAAAAACCAAAATATGGACGATAATAGCGCACTACCTTGGATAAAAAAATATTCAGGATTCAAACTTCTAGCAAATTAATAATTTCAACATATTAGCGGATCATACAGAAATTTCATCAAAATCTCTTCATTACATTTTGAATATATGTTAAAAAAATTGAAAAATATATTTTCAGCAGCCCATTTTCATATGGCAGACGCACTGGAAGTTTTCTTCTCGCTGGTTTGTGCAAATTTTCTAACGCAATTTCATTTGGCACATTCACTTCTTTTCTTTTCTAAAATTTTCGTCCATAACTGACAAATTTTGGAATTATTTGCAGGTCTCCTGTAAATTCAACATATTTTCTTCAGACCACTCCATATTCACTTATGAACAACTTTTAATCAATTAATGCCAAGTGCTAAATAAATTTCATTTCATTAACAAAAAAGTAGGAAAATATCGTGTCTTCAGTCTTGCTGCAAAGTAAATTTTTTCCAAAGAACGTGTCTCACTAGATAAAAAAATCCTTTGAGTTCGCACCAAGAAATCGACAGAAAATGGATCCCTGCGAGTATCGGTCGAGCTACTCAAAAACAAAAGAACTATAAAAAAATTGACTTCTTGTAACCCAACTGCATTTATTACCTCCTCTGAAACTTACCAACGATGGCCCTCGATAACAATAAAAAGTGGCAAAATTCAAATTAGACTCTTTGAAAGTTCGAAGCATACACGTCACGCGCTCTCCACGCGCTCGTCACGTGCTCGTCACGGGCTCGTGAAGCGCTCGTCTTGCCATATTTATACGCACCTTCAGAGAACATTATAATTTCTGTAATTTCATTTCCCCAAGGAAATTACTCAAGAAAATGTAGATTTTCGGCGCTAATTTTCTTTTTCTTTAACTTAATTTCTTAAAAAAAAGACTTACCTTTTTGAAGTATGTTGTAAAATTCTGTTGCCTCTATTATACTTGATCCAGTGAATTCTGTCTCAGTGAAAATGATTTGTATTTTTCTCTCTGGGTCGTACTTACTAGCATGCGTATAAGATCTATATTCTTTTAATTTTTTATTTATTCTCTCTAATGTAAAACCATGTTTTAGGTTTTTGATTTCAATCTGAGCACCTACAAATAATTTCAAAAATTTATAATTACACGTACTGTACAGAACAGTTAAATATCTCGGAGTAATTCTGCACCGAAAGGAAAATTTGTCAGTGGTCAGGGTGAGCGGAAGCCAAAGAATAGAAAGTTATACCTTATTCTCACTTCTACCCCAAAAATTGAGATCAATGAAAAAATAGCTCATAAGAAACCACCAGAAAGAAGAGGAAGGCTGTTACAAAGACACTCTTTAAAACAGACAGCAGCGGCAATGAATCTAGCCAAGTTAATGACAACGGACAGGAAGATGGAGATGTCTGGGCTTGTATTTACTGTAATGTTCTCTATTCACGTTCCAAGCCTGATTGAGGTTGGTTGAAGTGGATGTATTGTTCCCTTTGAGCTCGTGCTGACTACGCTGATCTGCCAAAGAGAACTAAGCGTATTATTTGTGCTCTTTACGTACAAATTTATGAAAATTTCATTATGTCCTTTACTCCTGTATCATTTTGTCCATATAGTATAGACAAAATGGATTTTCATTGATCTCTATTAAAGACTTAAGAGAGAATACCCTCTGTGACATAGTTCAAAGAGGGCTTGAATACATTAGGGAATGGTGCCAGATGATGGGACTAAATAACCCCACCAAAACCCCCTAATAGCATTCATAAGGAGAAGAAACCTCAATGTGAAAACCGTCAGAATAGATGGGAATGTTATTGAAGGGAAGTCAGAGGTTAAATATCTGAGACTAACCCTAGATAACAAATTCCTCTGGAATAAGCATGAAAAAGAAGTAATCGACAAGGTTACAAAAGTCTGTAGAAATTTTGCGGGAAAAATATGGGGTACAGCACAAACCCAAAAATGCTGTTATGGATGTACACTGAAATAGTGACACCAATCATCACATATGAGATAGTGATCTGGAGCAAAAGAACCAGTCTGGCTAATACAACAGCTAACCTCCCGAAAGTTCAAGCAGTCCGCATGTCTGTGCATGTCTAACCGGGGCAATGAAAACCTGCCCAATGGCTGTTGTGGGAGTAATCCTAAACCTCACACATCTACATATATTTCTAGAGAATATGGCGAAGAGGACAATTTATAGGATGATGAGAGATGAGGTCATAAAACAAAACCCCAATCTCTTATCCAGAAATCAACAAATCTGGGACATGCCCCAACATGAAATGAAAAAGAAATTCAACTTTATGAAACACTTCAGCACAAAGTTGAGTTGTTAAAGCAGATGGGACAGAAACATCATTGAGAAATTCAACAAGAAATTCATTATATGGTACACAAATGGTTCCAAAACAATGATGGGAACTGGAATAGGAATGTTTAGACCGGGTACCAGACACTACAAAAGCTTGAGTAAGTCACCAAGCATTTTCCAGGCCGAAATGCACGCCATTAGGACATGTATTCAATTCAACAAGGAAAGAAACTATCACGGCCAAGAGACTATCATCATGTCAAATATTCATAGAGTCTCAAGTTATCAGCTGCAAGATGGGCTGGGAATGCCTAGAGGAATTAAGTGATTTGGGTAAAAATAATAAAATCGCCCTTATGTGGGTACCGAAACACACCGGGATAGAGGGAAATAAAATAGTAGACAGGCTCGTGAGGAAAGGGGCTGAGACACCATTTCTGGGGCCAGAGCCGTCCTATGGAATCAGTAGCAGAGTAATGCTGGAAGAACTAAACATAGAAAAAGAAAGCAGGTGATCCAATTATTGGATAGAGCTGCAAGCGAAGATAATTCTTGAGATCTACAACCAAAAGAGATTCACAGAATGCATAAGCTTAACAAAAAGCCAACTCAAAGTTCTAACAGGTGTCCTGACGAGGCATTGCTACCTGAAGGAACACCTCAAGAATCTCGGACTAGTAGAAATAGAATAGTGCACATTCTGTAAGGAGGAGAACGAAACCTCTATTCATATCCTTTCAGAGTGCAGAGCTCTAGAAAACCCTAGGATACGGTTCTTGGGAACACACCAAATCGAAGAAGGGAATTACTGACGGAAACGGGACTGGAGAACTTACTGTAGTTGAGTGGGTAATTCTTACGACTTGGGAGCAGTAGGGGAGCACAGTAGATCTACCAGTCACAGAATACAGATCCCCATTCTACACACACACACACACACATACAAGATTTTATAGTTTTTAATTAGTGAAAAGTTTTGTTGACTTTTTTTTGCTAATTTTGCTTGTTATGTGATATAATTGTTCTTATTGCCAATAAATAAAAAGTTATGAGGCTAAAACAAGATATTATGTCATTCTGTACGTACTTCTCCTACTGGGAAGTAAATTTATTGAATCGTTGGGAGGAGCTTCTGGAATGAGGTGTGCCAAGGAAAATATAAGTGGACCTAGCGCAATGCCTACTAGGGAGCTTCTTTCCTTCGGAAGGAGAGAGCTGCGAATTGTGGTGGGATTGTTGACAGGACATTGTCATCAGAGGGGCTATCTTCACAAATCTGGTGTAGCAGAGGACCCGACGTGCGGAGGATGAAGAGTTCCCAGTACTCTACGAATTGAGACGGAGACATTTCGGAGATACAAATTTATTACCGGAATCAGTTGGGCAAGTTCAATTAAAAACGCTGTGTAAATTCGCAAATGCGATCGGCCTCGAAAGACTTGCAGTTATGGTGGGATATAAAGCGCCCAACGAGACCTAAGCAACGATGAACAAGAACCAACACGCTTTTGTTTCATTCATTCATTCAAGTATTGTATCTTTTGTAGGATAAAGAAATTATAGTGAAGAGGACAAGGAGTAGAAACAAGCTAAATGCTGAAATAGAAATAAAATACTATTCTTACTGAAAGATAGAGAATCAGGAAGTCTTATTGCAGCAGAATATCTGGTTATACTTGTACTTACCACATATGGGAATTTCAAAATTTGCGTAAGGTACTATGCTATCAGTACACTGAAGATTAGGTTCTTCAATTCGAGGAGGCCAAAACTTATTATGTACCCCTCTTCTGTCACATCCTGCAGGATCTCTGCAATCTTCTCCTGTTATTTTGAATAATATTCTTTTTTCATCTTCCGTGACAAGCGATAGATCATTAAATACCTCTAAAAATTAGTACAAACCAGATATTTTACAAATGGATCCGATAACTACTAAATCAAAAATTAATTTTGACGGTATACAGAGTTATTCACCCTATACGGCACGGAAGATTGCCGCCAAAATAAGTGACTTTCAAAAAGTTTTACTTTTGAGATATCTTCTTCTTCTTCTAGGTAGAACCAAGTTCTGTTATCTATACAATGCCTCATCGATCCTCGTTTGAGGTCGAAATCCAGCTGTCTTTCCATCTTTTGGGGGGCCGTCCAGGCGACCTTTGGTGTTTGGTTTCTCTCTCATCACGGTTCTTGCTAGTCTGTCATCGTCCATTCGTTCCACGTGGTCTCTCCACTGCCTACGACGGTTTCGAACCCACTTCACAACATCCCCCACTCCGCGGTCCTCGCGTATTTTTGCGTTTCTTATTCTATCTCTTAAATTTGTTCCCGTGATCATTCTCAGCGTTTTCATTTCTGTGGTTCTCATAATTTGTTTTGTCTTTGTGGTTTCATTTCTTGTTTCTGCGCCGTAGATCAGTATCGGTCTTACACAGACCTTGTAAATTTTTGCTTTGCTCTCAACCGTCATATGTTTATTGTTCCAGGTTATGTCTCTTAGTTGACCTGATATCATGGCCGCTTTGTTGGCCTCTGTGCGTATTTCTTCCGTTACTGCCCTGTTACTTGTTATATGTGCTCCTAGGTATTTAAACTTCCCAACCTGTTCGATATGTTTGTCATCAACCATTAGTTTGCATCTTACCGGTTCTTTTGCTATTACCATTGCTTTGGTTTTCTTTTTCTTTTGAGATATATGGAAGTCTAATACAGTTACTTTTTAAAATTATTTTCAAACTATACAGGGTGTCCCAAAAGTTCTGAGAGTATCAGAGTTGTGTTTTTTTAATGAAACTCCCTGTAAATTATTACATTTTTGGATTCTCCGATCAAAATAAGTGCCGACTTTATTACGGTTCATAATACCTAAACCTTAAGGGTTTTCAAATAATTTGAATTTTGACAAAATCTAACCTAATTTTCTTGTGTCAAATATTTAAGAAGTATTTCAGTTATGTACTCGAAATTTACAGTGAAGTGTAACAATAAATCATATTTTATATCCCAATTATAATAAACTTACTATATTATACAGGGTGTTCGAAAATTAAAACTCATCAAATAAGAATTTTAAGTGGCTACAACTTGATTAATTTAAATAGAAAGCTATACTTTTTAGCTTACCAGAAAATGTACCTTTTAAATCCTTGTCGAATAGTGTAAGGGTATTCTATAGCTAAGTCTTCGCGTTTTTACAGAATACGCCAAATAATCGTTTGCAACACCGTTTTGTATTTTTTGAATAGATGTTCTAATGTATCTGGCTGCCTATGGTATTTAGATAAGTTTAGTCTGCAAAGCCTGTTGCCATAACAGCGGTAATATTTTTTGCAACTGTGAAACTTCATTATTGAATTGAATTATTTGAATATTGTTGTGATATTGCTTTATCAAAATGGAGATTTATCCAAAGGAAGAGCGTATTGATATGATTTTTATCCTTGGAGAATGTCATCAAAATTGTTTGTTGGCTTCTCGAGTCTATGTTCAAAGGTTTCCTGAAAGAAACCATTTTAAACCAGCCGTTTTTGTGACACTATTAAACCAATTTCGGGAAAGTGGAAGTGTCAGTTATAAAAAATCTGTTATAAGAAAACCTGCCACTGAACATAAAGAAAACGTTTGTACGGTACTTGGTTCAGTGTTCGAAAATCTCAATATTAGTCAGAATTATAAATCCGAAAATACTTATATTAGCCAAGCAAGTATTTCAAGGATTCTTAACAAATACAGACTTCATCCTTCTAAAATCTAGCGTTGTCAAGAGCTTCACGGAAATGATTTTGACAACCGAACTGAATTCTGCTTGTGGGTGTTAGATAAAGTGACCGAAAATTAACACTTTTTTGATAATGTGTTGTTTAGTGATGAATGTACTTTTCATAAGAATGGTTTCGTGGACAGATACAACTTCCATTTCTATTCTGATTCAAATCCGCATGAATACAGAGTTATGAAAACCGAATAGGTGGTCGGTTAATGTGTAGGGAGGAATACTGGGTCCATATTTAATTAGACCCTACTTTTTTGAAGGATTTTTAAATGGTTTGATGTTTCGCAATTTTCTTTTACACCAATTTTCAGTGTTATTAGAAAATGTCATTTTAAATATTAGAACAACTATGTGGCTTTAACTGGATGGAGCCCCACCTCATTATCATCGCGATGTTCGGCAATTTTTATGTCCACTTTCGAAACAGGTCGATCGGGAAAGACGGATTTCAAAATTGGCCCCCCGATATCTCTGAACTTAGCTCCACCAGATTTCTTTTATGAGGATACATCAAAGGAATTGTCTAAAATACGCCCCCGACAGCACCACAAGATATGAAAATACGCATAAGAGACGCTTTCAAACTGTAACCAAGCAAATGTTGCCCAAATTTAGCAGTGATTTCGAAAAAAGAATATGTAAGTGTTTGAAAATGGATGGTCGACATTTCGAACATCTACTAAAAATATATGGCTTCCGTTTCGTGCTATGGTCAATATGTTATTACCATTATTGCTGTTAGAACCTGTTGGATGATTATAAATTGCATTTCGAATTTCTGAACTTTTGTAAAGATATTCCTGATTAATATTCTTGTAGTTGTAAATTACCTGTCATTTTCAAATGCTATAGACAACTAGATACATTAGAACATCTATTCAAAAAACAGAAAATGGTACAGAAAACGATAATCTGGCGTATTTTGTGAAAATGCGAAGAATTAGCTATAGAACACCTTGATACCATTCGATAGTTCCTATTTGATTAGTTTTAATTTTTGGACACCCTGTATACTACAGCAAGCCTATTATAATTAGAATATAAAACGTGATTTATTGTTACACTTCACTGTAAATTTCGAGTCCATAACTGAAATACTTCTTAAGTATTTGAAACATGAAATTAGATTAGATTTTGTCAAAATTCAAATTCTTTAAAAACCCTTAAGGTTTAGGTACTATAAACCTTATTTTGACCGGAGAATTCAAAATTACAATATTTAAAAAAACACAAATTTGATACTTTCAGAGCTTTTGGGACACCCTGTATAATATGAAAATAATTTTAAAAAGTAACTATATTAGACCCCATATATCCCAAAAGTAAAACTTTTTGAAAATCACGTATTTTGGCCTCCATATTCCGTACCATATACCGGGTGTCAACGAATCTATTAGACAAGTCATAATTTCTAGAGTATTATGTGTATCAAAATGAGAATTGGTACAGGTAAATGTTATGTGAAGAGGAGAGATTTCGCATATTTTCCACTTTCCGATCACTTCCAGTTTCACCGGAAATGGCCCCGGTTTTGAATTTTTAAATGGAACACCCTGTATATTTTAACATTTTTGGATTTCTGAGACAATTCTAGATCAGAATGTGACATTTTAAAAACTTTTTACGTCTACTTCATTTTTTTAGAGGCACTTTTAAAATTGCATCTAGGTGGCCATGATCGGACGCAAACTAATCTAACGGCCTTAGGTGATGTCAAAAAAATACAATCGCAAAGTTTTAGTGACTAGTATGAAAGACAGGAATTGGAATAAAAATTTAACAAAATTAACAAAATAAACTAATAACTTAGACGACGCACTTAAAATATTTGAAAGTACAGTAGCTGAATTTGTCAAAAAGTTTAGTGTAGTAAATGTTCAAAGTGCATTCCTTCTTTTTCACGACACATTTCAGCTCGTTCAATTGCTTCTCTCAACACGTTTTGTAGCATTTGGGGCGTTATACTTCTAAATGCCCGTAAAATTCTTTCTTCTAATATTTCAAGAGTAGCTGGGGCTGCTCCGTAGTAAACCCTTTCTTTAACATATCCCCAGGCAAAGAAATCGAGCACAGTGAGATCCGGTGAGCGGGCTGGCCACCGTACCGGACCATTGGTTGCAATAATTCGATTATTAAAATGCTCTATTAAATAATTAAGAACTTCTCTAGAATTGTGAGGCGGTGCTCCATCTTGTTGAAAGTAAATTCGCCGTAAAACTGCTAAAGGTATATCATTGAGATGATTTTCGATTTCATTTTGAAGAAAACCCAAGTATCTAACCCCTGTTAACTGACCTTGAAACAATATTGGCCCAATTATTCTGTTTCCAATGATACCAGCCCAGACATTGACGCCAAATCTTTCTTGAAAATAGCCCTCTCTCATTTCATGTTGATTTTGTTGGGCCCAGTACCGAGTATTTTGCTTATTGAACATACCATTATTTGTAAATCGGGATTCGTCGGAAAATAGAATAAAATCGATAAAATTTGGGTTAACTCTATGATTTTGAAGCAGCCAATCACAAAACACTACCCGTCTATCGCCATCCTCAGTATACAAATGTTGATGTAACTGATATTTAAATGCTCGATATCCATACTTTTTCAGTATTTTTCTTACTGATTCATAACTTATCTGCAGTTCTTGACTAATTTTTCTTAACGAAACTGTTTTATCAACCTCAACCATAGCAAGTACGGTAATCTCAGTATCTTTATTTATGATAAACCTCTGTTCCGCCTCTTGATTTCCTATTTGCCTAAAACGAGTCTCGACATACGGAAAATACTGATGGGCTGGATGTTGCCGATTCGGATATCTATGCGCATACAACTCGGCAGCATTCCTTGAATTTCTATGACACTCTCCAAATATTAATAACATATCCACTTTTTCACTTTGAGTATACATTATTTTAACGAAAATTTAAACTAAACTTAACGAAAATTAAGAAACTTTTACGTCTGTTCTTAGAGCGTATGTCACTGTCATTATCTACTTAAGTGAGTGCTTTGTTTTCCAAAGAAGACTTGATAAAAACAGTTGCAAATTATTATGCATCTTGGCTGTCCATGGCGCACTTGTCATAAGTAAATAAATTATCCAGTATTTTGCTTAATAATATTTAATTTCTGTTCTTATGTCTAATCCAATCGCAAATAAATTAGTACCGTTAGATTCGTCAAAGAATGCTTTTTTCGAAAAGTACTTGTCAAAAAGGGGTCGCCATTTGAAAATTAATAGTTAGAAATGAAAACGTAATTTTGTCAACTTGTCTTATTCCTGTCTTTGATACTAGTAACTAAAACTTTGCGATTGTATTTTTTTGACATCACCTTGGGCCCTTAGATTAGTTTGCGTCCGATCATGGCCACCTAGATGCAATTTTAAAAGTGGCTCTAAAAAAATGAAGTAGACGTAAAAAGTTTTTAAAATGTCACATTCTGATCTAGAATTGTCTCAGAAATCCCAAAATGTTAAAATATACAGGGTGTTCCATTTAAAAATTCAAAACCGGACCATTTCCGGTGAAACCGGAAGTGACCGGAAAGTGGAAAATATGCGAAAACTCACCCCTTCACATATCATTTACCTGTACCAATTCTCATTTTGATACACATAATATTCTAGAAATTATGACTTGTCTAATAGATTAGTTGACACCCGGTATAGATATATATTACCTTGGCCCACATCGGTCTTAAAAAGGGCATTCAATTCATCTTGAGTTAATTTTTCATTACCGAATGTAACACTTCTGACAAGTACATCTTCAAAGTCAAAGAATATGCTCGAGTTAAACCCTTCTGGTATAACTACATCATCATATCTAAAAAGTATTTAAGAAAGTCGTGTTATAAATTAGAGAGTAATTCAGGTTTTGAAAACTATAACTTGGAATTTTTCAATAAAGTTTCTAGTTCTTAAACATCGTTAATTACAAATTATATACAGGGTGAGTCAGCGATTGGATGAAGTAGGTTTGTGCCTTTTCGGTGAAATTAACAAAGAAACTATACTCATTGTTTGATACAGTTTATTTTTACGCAGATTTTAAAAATATTTAGGACTCTACAGGGTGAGCCAAAAAACTAGGACAGCATAAAGTTGTATTTTTTTTTTAAATAGAACACCCTATATACGAATCGTATTTTCGATTTAGCTTATAATTTTAAATCTTTTTTATTAAGGGTTTACTATAACAAAACTTTATAGTTTCTGAGATAATTAAGTTTAAAGAAAAAAAGTCACATTTTCAAGCATCAATTCAATCCTAAATAACGTTTTCAATTTTGTGACAAATATATTCAAATTTGGAATTTAGCAAGGCCAAGGACAAGTTAACATAATTTTTACCTAATATTTGCAATAAAAGCTACAGGGTGTTGAACACATCGGCTTAAATTTGAACAAGTTTAAATGAATAAATATATATTTTTTAAATGGTACTCCCTGTATATTATCATGTTATTTAATAGAGTAATAAAAACCCTAAAAGTTTTGTTCAATATCCTATACCTATTTATAATAGTTCTTGAGATATTTCAGTTTTTCTTATTTTCCATACTTTTTTACAGAAATAGTCTTCATTATCATAGTAGCCATGTAATAAATGTAATAAAAAGAAACTACAGAAACAAACAGAATGTGGTTAAATATGATGAAATACATTATTCGTTATATTACAACGGCAATAGTTTAATTAAACATAATGTGAAAAAATTAACACAACAATAACGACAAGGCAAATACATATTTACTTTTATACTAAATTGAAACAAAAAAATTACCTATTAAATACTGAGATTAATTATTTGTTTTTAATAAGTGTTCGAATAAACGACCCTCTTGTGCAATGCAGATTTTCTCGGACCCTTGACAAAATTAGTGGCGTTATTGTTCTATAGGTATCCCTAATCCTGTTTCGCATATCTTCCACTGTTGTTGGTGGATTAACATACACCTTATTTTTAATATAACCCCATAGGAAGAAATCTAATGGGGTGATGTCGCAAGACCTTGGTGGCCACTCAATAAAACTCCCACGTCCAATCCATTTTTGCGGATATCGTTGGTCCAAAAACGCACGAACTTCACGATGGTAATGCGGAGGCGCACCATCGTGCTGGAACCACATACTGTCGAGCTCCTCCCTATCGAGACCTTGAAGCAGTTGGGGTAGTTTTTCTTGTAGAAAGTTCAGGTAACTATGGCCATTTAGTGGTTCATTAAAAAAGTGGGGTCCAATAATTCGATTATGATGAATACCACACCAAAAATTTAATGACCAGTGGTTTTGATGTTGTACCTCTCTAATCCAAAACGGGTTTTCTGTGGCATAACAATGCATGTTGCGTCTATTTACGGCACCGTTACTTCTAAAAGTAGCTTCATCACTAAACATTACCTTACATAATAAATTTGGATTTAATTGAATCTCCGCATTTATTGTACGACTAAAGTTTACACGACTTTCAAAATCCTGTCCATGCAATTCTTGGTGTAATTTCATGTGATATGGATGATACCTATATTTCTTGGTAGTACGATTAGCGGTGGATTGTGATGTTTTACATAAAGCTGCTAACTGACGGTTACCAATATAAGGATTTTCCTGAACATTTAACAATACTTGTAGTTCTTTTTCTTCATTAGTTACTGGTTTGTTGACCACTTTACGTTTTGGATAATCAACAGTACCAGAAGGATCACATCTTTGCATTAAGTTTTGAAAAGTATGGGTATTAGGCCGGCGTCGATCAGGATACTTCATTTTGTAAATTCTTTGAGCAAGAAGGCAATTTTTTTGAGCCTCTCCTATTGTATAAATCATATCCATTAACTCATTCTTTGGAAACTTCATTTTACAATATAAAATGAATGCAAAAAAAAACCAAACTACACTACATAAAAACCAAAAGAAGCGATTGCGGTTATAAATTTGACACACAGAAAAATGTTCTTTTACATTGTTTTTGCCATGGCTACTATGATAATGGAGACTATTTCTGTAAAAAAGTATGGAAAATAAGAAAAACTGAAATATCTCAAAAACTATTATAAATAGGTATAGGATACATTGAACAAAACTTTTAGGGTTTTTATTACTCTATTAAATAACATGAAAATATACAGGGTGTTCCATTTAAAAAACAAGATATTTATTCATTTAAACTTGTTCAAATTTGAGCCGATGTGTTCAACACCCTGTAGCTTTTATTGCAAATATTAGATAAAAATTATATTAACTTGCCTTTGGCCTTGCTAAATTCCAAATTTGAATATATTTGTCACAAAATTGAAAACGTTATTTAGGATTGAATTGATGCTTGAAAATGTGACTTTTTTTCTTTAAACTTAATTATCTCAGAAACTATAAAGTTTTGTTATAGTAAACCCTTAATAAAAAAGATTTAAAATTATAAGCTAAATCGAAAATACGATTCGTATATAGGGTGTTCTATTTAAAAAAATACAACTTTATGCTGTCCTAGTTTTTTGGCTCACCCTGTAGAGTTCTAAATATTTTTAAAATCTGCGTAAAAATAAACTGTATCAAACAATGAATAAAATTTCTTTGTTAATTTCACCGAAAAGGCACAAACCTACTTCATCCAATCGTTGACTCACCCTGTACATGAATTCAAGAAATTTTTGAAGAATCTATTTTCAAAAGACTGTTACCTGCAAGGTGGTCTTTCGGCATATGGTATAGCAGGATTATTTGGATTATCCATATTCGCCCATCCAGTAACGTTGTCATAAAATATTATTTCCGTAGGATTCAATTCTACACCTAAAAATAGTTTTGTTTTGTAAGATACTAAAGTAATATTTATTCGTGTAAAAAATTCATGTAAAGTAAAAAAACACTATAAATTGTAAGGAACATTTCTTTAACGAATTTATGCCTAAAAGAAACATCCAATGTAGTACAAAACATGTTTCGAATTATCCTATTTTATGCAAGACATTCACGGCAACCTGATCTCTAAGTTTCAACATTGACTAAATAACTCTAGACTTTTACCACTTATAGATGCCTTGGCAACTATTTTTGTTATTTTTGGCGAGAGCGCAAGATGAGAAATTTCAAAGTATTAAATCCAACTCATTCAATAAATTTTGTTATAGTAAATAGAAGTAAAAAAAGCAAGAAATGAGAAGATGCAGTGTTGCCGTTTTAGATATTAAATCTAAAATACAGACACAAGGTTTTAATACTTTCGTTAATATTCATTTAAATTTACAAAGCAAATATTTTTTAAAAAATCAAAATTTCAGTAAAAAATAAGGAAATCTTTCTGCCGTATTTAAATAGTTTGTTATATATGTAAATTCTCTTTTCTGGCAGCGAATATGAAAAATATATATACAAACAGTTTATTTCCTGCAAATATCGCTCTGCTCCTCTCTCCATACGCGTTTCGATCACCTCATGATCTCGTCAGTGGAGCTGTATCGGACCGAGAGCAATATTAGCAGGAAATAACTGATATAAGAAATATAAATTTCAAGGTACGTCTGCAGGATATTGCACCTACCAACTACCGACCTCGATGTAAGACTGAAAAATATCGCCAGTCGAACGACGATTCATTGTTTAAAAAAAAAAGATATTTATTAACAAATTACCGATTAAAAATTTAACACAAATATAGGTATTCACATTATAAAAAAGTATGTCAAACCCGGAATCTGTGAGTTTTTTTTTCGAGAAATTCGATGTCAAATTTGAAAATTCAACCTCAATTTTCCGATTTCTTAATTAAGATACAATGCAAAATTTTAATGGAATTTTTTTGTATTGTCTTATACTTTGAAGATCTATTAAAAAAAAATTTCTTTCAATCGTGGACCCAGAAATTTTGCAAAAACCGATTTTTGCACCAAAAAAATTGCGATAACTTTTCACCAGATGGAGATAACATGTTTTTAATGCGTCCATTGGATTTAGATGTATTATCCGATCCCAAAAAATTTTTTTATTTTGGATGAAAGAAAGGTTTTTTTTTCAAAAATTCATAATGGCGTGGCAAATAAATATTGAGAGCTCAAATTTGCAGATGCTTTTTAATCCTTGTACTTTACCTGTGAATTTTTTTGATCCAAGAAATACACTTCCATATGATCTGTGAACCTTCGAAAATTGGGCCGAATCTGATCGAAATTAGCTGTTGCAGGCCGCTGTCGGCGGGTTGCCATAGTTCAGGCACATTATTCAATGGCGCTTCAAGGAAACTTATGCATCACAAGTAATATTTATAATATTGATGTTGTTTTATTAATTTATATGATAGTAACAATTTGTTTAGTCATATTAATTATTAATTTGTTTATTAAAAAAATTTTTACAAAAACTCATAGAGAAAATCATACAAATATTCAATTATATATTACATATTCTACTGTTTTTTTTCCTTTATATTATCATTATCTAACAGTTTATTAAGAAAATTTTTATAAAAAATTATTGAGAAAATCATACAAATGTTCAATTATATATTACATATTATACTGTTTTTTTCCTTTATATTATATTTATCAAATAGTTTATTAACAAAATTTTTACGAAAGTTTCTATAAGCAAATCATATAAATATTTAATAATATATTAATATTTTATTAACAAAACTATGCTCTTTAATTTTATTGTTTGTATTAGGACAAATTAATATCATTTACAAGTTCAGCATTGGTTGGGTAACAATTATGTGCCTACGGATTGGGATTGGGAAAGTCTGAAGTTGGATTACGACTAATTTACTCAAAGGACGAAATTATACCCGATGCATTAATACATACCTTTACGTACTCATGCAAAATAGACTCATGGTTTGAAATGTACAGATTTGTGTGAGCACTGTGATGGACAGTGCGATAATTGCTGTGAAAATTTTATTTCCTGCGATTTAGAAAACGATGATGACAATTCAGAGGAAATTAATAATATGTGTGAGAATGATTTTGACTATGAAAATATTAATACTGATGAGAATGATATGTAAAATAAAATTGAATATAATGATGAAAATGATATGTGCGATGTAACTAAGAGTAATAATTGAGATGATGAAATGGACGCCGATTGCATAGAAGTAATAGAAAAAAAAAGAAAGGTAAATGTATAATTGATATATTGTATTTGTATGATTTTGGCACGTAATTTTAATGTATTATTAAATATTTATATGACGTATTATATATTATTATTATATTTTTGTATGATTTGCTTATAGAAATTTTCTTAAAAATTTTGTTAATAAGCTATTAGGTAATAATAGTGTAAAGGAAAAAAACAGTATAATATGTAATATATAATTGAATATTTGTATGATTTCTCTATAATTTTTTGTAAATTTTTTTTTAATAAACTGTTAGATAATAATAATATAAAGAAAAAAAACAGTTGAATATGAAATAAATAATTGAATATTTGTATGATTTTCTCTACAATTTTTTGTAAAATTTTGTTAATAAACAAATTAATAATTAATATGACTAAACAAATATTACTTCTGATGCATCAGTTTCCTTGAAGCGCCAATGAATAATACACCTGAACACACACAGCTATTTTCGATTAGACTCGGCCCAATTTTCGAAGGTCCACAGATCGTATGGAAATGTATTTCTTGAATCTAAAAAATTCACAGGTAAAGTAGAAGTATTAAAAAGCATCTTCTGCAAATTTGATCCCTTAATATTCATTTGCCACGCCATGATGAATTTTTGAAAAAAAAAAGTTTTTTTCATCCAAAATTTTTTTTTGAGATCGTAAATAATACATCTAAATCGAATTCACGCATTAAAAAAAATTGAACTCCGTCCGGTGAAAAGTTATCGCAATTCTTTTAGTGCAAAAATAGATTTTTCCAAATTTCTCAGGCGCGGATCCAAGGGGGGGGGGCGGTGGGGCCGATCGCCCCCCCCCCCAAGAGCTTTGAGTTTAGGAAAATAGACCCGATTATACTATAGTTTATTCAAGAACTAGAGAGAATAATAAATCATTTTTTACCCTTTTTCTCTTCGCAAACTACCCGTGTTCTTTAGTCCGGTGTATTTAGTAAAATCTGTTAGACACATATTTGTCATAGGAATGGGTTACAAATTTTATAATCAAAAATACCAATTTATAATAATGGACTATTTGGGTTGGATAAAAATAGATATTTGGAAGTGTGAAGTGTTAAAAAGAATTTTAATCCTAGTCATAAGCGTCGGAAGGAGGTTTATTTTATCATTAAGTATTTATGGCATAAAATATTATTTCAGTAATAAATAAAATAAAAAGTTTTTATAATATTATTTTATTTCTTACGATTTCTTAATAGTTCACATACATTACAAAATGTAGGTAATTTTGACATATTTAACACAAATCACAACTGTATTTTTATTATTTTTAATTTGTCATAGAAACCGTTTTAGGCACATTCAGACTAAAATGTACCCTTATTCTCTCAAAAAATTCTAAGTTATAATTTTAATACATACAAAATACCCATTGTCAAAAATACAAAAAGTTAAACATAAAAAAAATAAATTCGTCCATATACTATTAAAATATTTTTGGGGCTATCGGTCATTTTATTATTAATTAAAAACATTTTTAGAACATTTGACGATTCAGTTTATTTATTTCTTAAACCATCTGCAGAATTACAATTAAACACTAAAAACGGATACAAATGTAATTCATTTTTATATGTTACAGTTAAAATTAGACCTACTTATTTTTATTTTTATTTTACTGATATCTTAATTTAATTTACTTTATTATATGGAAATCCGATAGCCCCAAAAAAATAAGATAAATATGTTAATTCTACACGCTCAAGAAAAAGACACAAATACAATAATAAAATAATAAAAAACTTACGGCTAATTGGAATTAGATATATATATAAAATTAAAGAGTGGGATACACTAAAATAAAAATATATAAACAACATTAAACAATAAAATACAACAAAAATAAAAATTTAAATAATAAATTGTGTTTACACTGGTAAACATCACATATTTAATTCGTAGTCCAAGGCAGTGAAACTATCTTCGCTCTAATTAATTAAAATTGGTTCCTCTGTCTCACCGATCATGAGATCGAGTTTTCCCATTTTGTTTTATTCTTTTATTATATGGATTTTTCCCAATTTGTCGCAGTAACTTTATTCAAAAAAATCTTTCAAAAGTTTAGTTAAATTACTAATTTTGTAAGTTGTGTTATTTCTAGCAACTCTACCTTTTACTTCAGAGAGATATTTACTTCTCCAATGGACAGTTTCCGGACGATCTACAGGAACTGATTTTTCTTAGCAACAATTAACTTCTCTGACGAATTTCCAGAGTTCAGTTCTTTTAATTTCAAGTAAATCGCGATCTTCATTGATTTTAGTTAGAATTTTGTCGACGGTTGGGATCTGCTTCTCATAATAAAATGTATGTACAATCCCTTTAATTGCAGTTTTCATCTCTTCTTCCAACGAGGTTTTTCGTCTGCCTGCGATCGAATGTGGTTTGGGAGTACTAACAATTCCAGTCGTTTCTTCCTCATTCACTATTCGCTACATAGTAGATTTTCCAACTCTTATCATTTTGGAACACATCTCAACAGAGCTTTTAACATTATTATCCAGATATTGATATCTTAAGGTATCATAAACATTAATCGTATTAAGTTTTTCGTTGAGGAAAAAATGCCCTGGTTTAACGCTTTTGGAATAAATATAGAGGTGGAAGCCATATATTTTAGGTATCTCACTAATCTCAAATAATATATAAAAACATGCGTAAACAAGATAAATCACTAAGAACGCACTGTAAGGTGTGCTTTGCTCACTCACAGAAATTAAATTGAGCTATCAGAAATTTTAGTGTTGCAGTAAATTTATAAAAGTTATAATATTTAAATACAATTAAATATAATTAGATTTACCGCAGTCCTCAGTTACCTGCGGCACTGGAGCAGGTACGTTGGAGGTTTCGGTAACAGTTTTATTACTCTCTCTCTAATTCTTGGATAGAGTATAGGAATGTGTATGCTTGCGATCACCCCCCACCCTCCCAGGAGCTTTCAGTTCCGGAAAATAGAACCGATTCTGCCTTTTATATAAGAAATGTGTATGCTATTGGCACCTCCTCCCCCCTCCCCCCCGTTGACAACTTTTTGTTCTTACCATCTTGTACTTTTGTGATATCACCGCCCCCCCCCCTCCCCAAAGAGAGAAGCTGGATCCGCCCCTGATGCCGAAATAAACACATTCCAGCAAAAAAACCAATGTTACATTTTTTGTTACTGACGAAGGTCTATTTTCCATGGAATAATATAATTGTACCTCAATAAATTATCTCCCTGCAAATCTAATTACTCTACATGATAAAAGTTTAAAATGTATTTTAGATCGCAATTCTTTTGACAGTGAAGTAAAGTGACTTTGCAGAGAACTTGGCACTTGCTTATGTTGAAACAGCATTTACTTAACTTACAATTTAAATCATCCTGGCTTTGTTCATCAAACTCAATCTCTGAACCCTCTTCGAAATATATCAAACCAGTTTCTGGTAGTACCAACTGTTTAACATTTAATTTGTTAATAAACACTGGTGAGCGATTTATTTCCGCAAATACAAGACCACTACAGTCCTTTTGAGTTTTGCCACCTTTCCAGTTTTGTGCATTGTAAATATCGTTGTTGTAAATCCAAACTTTCGTGTCACAATTTGATGTTACCGCTAAAATTAAAGAAATCTAATGTTATTAAAGAAGATACATTTAAATACAAAGATTTTGCAAAACCTTTTCAACCTATTATTTAAATTATTATTGTAGGTACAGGGTTTGCGGTAAGTATATGTCAAGATCTCTTCATTGTATAGAGAGCATTAAAACAATCCTAGCGTCTCATATTATTTCTTTCCTAAGATGGCCCTCTCTCATAACACATGTACGTTTTTTCAACGTTGATTTAACGTTTCTGTCGTTGGTATTACATTTACAATTGAATTTAACGATGCTGTTTTATGTGTTTATTGACCTATCGTAATATTACGCGAAAATATGATTGAATCAAAATTACTAATTATATATCTCTCTTAACAACTGATTTTTCAATTTTCCAAATTGTTTTAGATATTTTTAAAGCACGTTGATTTTCAAGAAAAAGCCACTTTATAATGAACAAAGTGGATTTCAGTTGAATTACTAATAACTCTCAATGATTTTTGCAACTAAAATTAATTAAAAATGATGTTTAAATATATATATATATATATATATATATATATATATATATTTATACAAATGTGGCGACTGATAAGACAACAGCGCAAAGAAATATCTCTCCGAAACAAACAAAATATCAGAGGAGAAATGGATAGACTACCTAACAAAATTATTTGAAGGAGATGTTAACATTAGAAAAAACAACATACCAGCAATAAGGAATAATGTGGAAGTCACCATTCAAGAAGTAGAGAAAGCTATAAAATCCTTAAAAAATAGAAAGTCTCCCGGACAAGACGGAATTCATAACGAATTGTTGAAATACGGAGGACAGCGACTAACACAGGAACTCACAAGCTTCATTCGAAAAATCTTGACACAATTCAAAGTACCAGATAGGTGGAGAACCAGCACAATAATGCTTATGTTTAAGAAAGGTGACAAACAAGAACCAGGGAAGTACAGGGGTATTAATCTACTGGACACAACTCTGAAACTCGTTACGAAAGTAATCAAAAATAAAATTAATTCGGTTACAACACTGGAAGACGAACAGCAGGGATTTAGATCAGGAAGGTCTTGCGTGGATGCAGTATTTATTCTACGACAGATAGTCGAAAAATCTCTAGAATACAATAAACCAACATTTTTATGCTTTATAGATCTAACAAAAGCATTCGATCGCATAAAGCTAGATGACGTAATCCACCTGTTATATAAGAGAAATATTCCTATCAATATAATTCAGACCATCGAAAACATATACGCAAACAATAAAGTTCAGATTCGCACTAACGGTAAATTATCAACACCCATACCAGTCAACAGCGGTATTAGACAGGGAGACTCGCTTAGTCCTTTGTTGTTTAACATGATAATGGACGAAATAATAAAGGAGGTGCGACTTGGTAGAGGATATAAAATGGGTGATACAGAAATAAAAATTCTCTGTTACGCTGATGACGCTGTGATATGTGCCGAAAATGAAGACAACCTCCAGAGATTGTTAAATACCTTTAATCTTACGGGAAGAAAATATAATATGATTATCTCAGCCGAAAAAATTAAATGTATGACAACCTCAAAAGAACCCCTCCGATGCAAACTAGAACTAGACGGTCGAATAATACAACAAGAAATGCGTTTCAAATATCTAGGAATCGACTTAACTAGTTATGGCAACATCGAAGATGAAGTAAGAGGGCAGGTGGCCAAAGCAAACAAAGTGGCGGGTTGCCTCAACGACGTGATCTGGCGAAATAAACACTTACAACACGAAACAAAGGTTCGGATCTACAAAACCACAATTAGACCTATTATTACATACACCTCAGAAACACGACCAGAGACGACAAAAACGAAACAACTATTGGAGACTACAGAAATGAGAATACTTCGACGAATAACAGGAAAAACGCTACTAGACAGAGAAAGAAGCGATAACATCAGGCAATCATGCAACACAGACTGCATTAATGAGTGGGTCCTACAACGTAAGACACAATGGAACAAACACATAAGCCGAATGACAGAGGATAGACTGGTAAGGATCGCACGAGATAAATCGCTTAGTGGTACACGCAGTAGAGGTCGACCGCGGAAAAGGTGGAGCGATAATTTAAGTCCAGAATGAGGAAAATCGAAGAAGGAACAGGTCAGGGACCTATTATAGAAGGTAGAAGAAGAAGAATATTTGAGTTTTTTCAATTAAACTATTTTCTTAATATTAATATGTATTACTTTAAGACACAAACTACGTTTTAAAAAAATAGTTATTTTATGAAGTTACCCTAAACAGGGTCAAAAACAAATAAACTTTGCATCCCATGTGACTAAACCTTAATAGCCTATTTGGATTTTGTAGAAAAACACACATTTAATATGGCGCTACTTTAAACACAATATGTCTGGAATGAAGCATTGTCAAAACTAAGAAATTTTATGTAGGTTGCGTTGAGTCTTATTTTGCAACAGTGGTGCAATTCACAAAAAAAGTGGTCAAAACATCTAAATTATCTTATACAGCTGAAATTTTGCATATGAGCTAAAAAATGCATTTAAAAAAATTTTTTCTAATAATTTTTTTCGACATTTCGAGATGTAACCCCACTTTTGAATTTGGGAAAAAAATTAAAATTGAACAGATAATTCTAATCACGTGACTACTATTTATGCTTCAGATTTGGATAGAAGGTTAAATTCGTATGTATTATAAATGAAAAACACGTGTCTTTTCAATTTCTGTCCAAAATTATATTGAGCTTTATTTTGAGGTATAGAATCCCACATAGAAACTTGCTACCACCAAGCTCATTCACATCCTTCACATTGTTAATTAAATTATTTTGTCTTATTTTTTTCATATGTCATGGCGAGAAAAATAACAATTTAGTGTTCTTCCCAGGAATTAAAAATAACTTAAAAACAAGATTCTAATTCTACCAAAAAAATCCACTGATAGCGGGTTTGTTTTATTTTGAAGACATCAACCAAACAATATTTAGTATCTTCATATATTTCCTTGTTTTCTAACATCTACCTAATTTCTTAAAAACCTACCTAAAATAACCAAAATCACTAAAATATCCAAAAACATTTTTAACACCCACCAAAACATTTACCAAAATAATAAATAACACCTACTAATGAAATAACACCAGAACAAATCATTTCGGGTAACGAAAAATATGTAAAATAATGAAATTTGATCTTTAGTAGGTGGATTTATGGAGTATTATTGGAAGTAACTGATATTACATTATACGAGGGATATGTCAAAAGATATTTTAAAATTTTCCAATACATTTTTTCCAGCATGTTTTTGAGAAGTACAATAGGTTAAGGAAAATTAGGATATATATATATATATATATATATATATATATATATATATATATATATATAACACAGAAGGGATATGATGGAGAGTAGTTTGCATTTACTGTTTCGCATTTATTTCACTTACATACGGAGTTGCATATAGTTGTACGTTTGCTGAATGTGATTTCAGCACTACAACAGCATAATGTGGATATAACCACTGCTAATGCATCTCACACGGAGGAATCCGTGAAATCCATATATAACACATATATATATATATATATATATATATATATATATATATACCAGGCGCGGATCCAGGGAGGGGGCGGTGGGGGCGATCACCCCCCCCCCCCCCCCCGAAGAGCTTAGAGTTCAGGACAATACACCCGATTGTGCCTCTTACACTAGGAATGTGTATGTTGCTGGCTTCCACTCCCTCGTCGACAACTGGTTTTTTCTTGCGGTTGCCCCCCTCAAATTTACTAAAAATAATCATCATTACTTTTCAGATAGAACTAAATTGTTGCAGGGGGTACATCAGGACTTCATTTTGGGACCCATATTATTCTTAATATATGTAAACAATCTGGGAGATGGATTGGCCGCGGATAGCGTTTGCCAGTTTGCTGACACATCAGTGAATCTGGCGGACACTTCTATGGCGGGACTGTCTCAAAAGTGCTCAAACTCTGCATTAAAAATGCAGCAGTGGTGTCCTGATAACAGCCTCACTCTAAACGTAATAAGACCGGTGTCATTTTTTTTAAAGCATGCAACAAGGTCTGAGTCACTGCCTGTGTTGCTTGGGGGTGGATCTATACCCACTTTGGAATACGTTAGGTTCTTGAGTGTTCATTTGGAACCCTCTTTAAACTGGGAACATCATATCTCAGCTCTTGGGGCTAGGCTTAGCAGTTTGTGTGGTGTAATCCGAAGACTTCGTGACGTCATCACTGCAGAGACTGTTAGGCTTTTCTACCTTGGACAAATACAATCTCTTGTCTCTTATGGTATTTCCTTTTGGGAATTATTACGAAAGGCTGTTAATATATTTAAAATTCAAAAACGCATAATAAGATGTATCTTCTACCTACATCCAAGAGCTTCATATCGACCATTTTTTACTTAATTTAAGTTGCTTATTGTTTCCTCATTATACTTTAGATCTTTAGTCATTCTTGCCAGAAGGAATACGGAATTATTTTCGCTAAACAGACTACTTTATGGGGGAAACATGGTTATAACTACTAGAGGGGCGAATGACCTAAGGATACCATTATACACCTCCACCATCTATCAGAGAGGATCATACTATATGGCGATTAAAGCCGTAAGAATGTTACTAAAAGAAATCTAGCTTGTCGAGTCGATTAACTGCTTTAAGAGACGCTTAAATGAATGGGTGTCTGATGGGTGCTATTACTCTTTCAATTTTAATGAATAATTTTTATATCAATATTTTTAACTCAATATTTATTGTTTAGTGGGTTTTTCTCATGCTTTTGTATTTTGTGTAAAAATGTCATTCCTTTTAAATTGTAATATCATATTTTACAAGCTGTAAAACTTTGTTCATTTCAAACTGACTCTTTTATTACTATTTTTTTAATTATTTTGTATCTGTCTTTTTCTCCTTTTGTTTTCCTTTGTGTAAAGTTCCTATCGAAATGTCGATTAGTTTTTATCTTAATTGTAGTTAGATCAATATATTTATAATTCTTAACGTTAAACATTCCGCTCTCTGACGTTGCATTGCTATCTGATCATAATTTTGTTGGCAAATAAGGGATATTATTATTTAGGGCTCTAAGTTCAGGAAAATAGACCCGATTCTGGCTCTTATACTAGGAATGTGTATGCAGCTTGCTTCCACTTCCCCATCGACAACTTGTTTTTTTTTACGATCGCCCCATCCTCTCCAAGAGCTTTGAGTTTAAGAAAATAGACCCGATTTTGGCTTTTAGACTAGGAATACGTATGCTGCTGGCTCCCCCCCCTCCCGTCGACAACTTGTTTTACACGAGAAATGGAAATGTTGCTGACGTCTCTTTCACCGCTTTCGCTTGCCATACTGCACTTTTGTGATATCACCGCCCCCCCCCCCCCCAAAGAGAGAAGCTGGATCCGCCCCTGATATATACAGGGTGTATGGTAAATACTTCCTCTTCTCAGAAGCATATCTGGCAGAGCAGACGGCAATGTATCTGCAGCTCAACGACTATACCGAGATCGATTTCCTGGAAGAAGAGTTCCCAATATACAAGTTTTTATTAATATATATCGCCGTATTTGTGAAACTGGTAATCTTCATTTCAGAGAAAGATTGCATGCAAACAGACATGCTGTCGAAGCAGAAAAATAAATTTTGGATTCATTTGATGCAGATTCAACTATGAGTACTAGAAAGGTAGCTAACCAACTTAATTTGTCTACTTGGAAAGTGTGGAACGTTTTGAAAGTGGAAGGAAAACATCCATTCCATTACACCCCGGTTCAAGGCCTTGAAGAAGGTGATCCAGCATGGAGAATTATGTTCTGCCGTTATTTGTTAAATGCTGATATGAAAGATGGACTTTTTTTAAAAAGTATTTTATGGTCCAATGAATCGAAATTTTCTCGGGAGGGAATCACCAACTTCCACAATCTGCATTATTGGGTTGATGAGAATCCGCATATGAAAAAGGAAATATCCTTCCAACAGAAATTCAGTTTAAATATATGGGCAGCCATAATCGGAAGAACTTTCATTGGGCCATATTTCCTTCCTAAACATTTAAACGGAGACAATTACTTAGAGTTTATACGAAATAAAATGGATGAGAAACCACTGGACGTAAGGGACAGAATAATTTTCCAGAACGACGGATGTCCAGCACATTATCGGCTTGACGTAAGAGATTTTTTAAATGAAACATTCCCTAATCGTTGGATCAGAAGAAACGGTCCCCTATTGTGCCCCAGACTTGACGCCTATAGATTTTCACGTCTGGGGACGTATGAAAGAACTTGTCTATAAAGTTGAAATAATGGACCGTAATCAACTGATTGAAGGAATTAATGAAGCAGGTGTCACACTTAGGGAAGAAATGAGACTAGGCGTAACCACCAAGTAAAAGTAAATAGAGAAAATTGTTAATTTCGTTAATATGAAGATCTTCCCTGAATTTAATGGATTTAATATTTTATTGACACGGGTTTCGATAAACCACTGTAAAGATAATTCAACAAAGTTATTTTTAAAATAAACTGAATGTATTTATTTTTCTCAGTGTTAGAAAAAAACATCACTGAAATCTAAGAGTGAAACCTAAATTTTCGTAGATGAATAAAATTTTTCGAGTGCACAGTTTTCTGTATGTTATTTTAATTTTAGTCCTCTTATTATTATTATAGTGTATGAATCGGAGATTAAGAAAAAAAGTATTTCAAACCGAAAAATTATACCAGTATTATAAAAATTATATTTTTAATCATCTATTGCCATAAAACCGAAAAATTATAAAATGTGCTGTAACTCGACAACCGCGCATTTTTGTACTAAGGCATATATGACATAAATTATTCAAAATTACATTCTCTATCACCTCTTTCAAACTTTCTATTGATGTACCAAACACATACATATATACTATATTTATAGAAAATAAAATTTAAAAAAGTTGACAATTTCCTTAAATAGTGGGACACCCTCTATTAACTGGGAAAAATAATGGTTAACATTCTCAAAATTGTAACACGCCTGTCTTAATATGCAGATCTGCAAAATCCATCCAAAAATAAGAAGGAAAGGTTTTTAGACAGGTAGCGTGCGTCAAATTCAATTACTTTTCTGTGAAATACTAATTAGTTCATTGACAATGAACTTGTCAACGACTATTATTTGAGTACTACCAAGTATAAACAGGCTTTCTAAATAATAACAATATTTATATTTGTTAAAAGGTTTTATACCACAAGAAGATACCTAATAAACCGGTCATCAATGTACCTGATTAAGGGTGGCTAGTCCTCAATTTACCCTGATCATTTTGTTTGGTAAATATTTTATTGTAGTTATATTTCAATTTAGCAGGTAGATTGGATTAAGTTAAAAGTGAGTGGATAATAAATCTAGAACCTTCACTGCAAGTAAACTTCTGGTGGTTTACATTTATTGATATTTTATATAACAGACCTATTTCTTAATGAAGCTAATGATCAAGTCTGGTGACAAATTTTTGTAAATGTTAGTGGCTTAATGTTATTGCTAAATCCTTGGAACTGTCTGACATTAGAGCTCTTTCTATTGTTATGTATTTGGTTTTAGTTATATCACTCCTACAACAACTTTTACTTCGAAAATATCGGGCAAAGAACGATTAAAAAATTCTTGGAAAAAACTAAAAAGCAATCTTTTGATAATATCTTAATATATAGTAAACAGCTCTGTGGCGGATATCAACCTATACAGCATATACGATATTCAAAAAAATTTCACACTTGAAATAAAGATATTTTTAATACAGGGGGGGCGCAATAGTGTGACTAACAAGGAAGGTTCTTGAAGTGTCCTGCTCCAATGTTAATGAAATATTGTAGGTGGTGCAAAAATAAGAGACACGTATTTTTTCTATCTGCCGAGATTCATTTTAACGGGGTGAAAACCGCCCTTAAAGTTACCCCTAAAAACAGTATTTTTGAAATATCTCAGGTTTTAAGTGAGATATCTTTACAAAATAAAATGAAATTACTTGTTATTCAAAGTGATGTTAAACTATTGTTTTTTACCCGCAAGGATATCACCACTTATGTTTTATAAGAGTAAACCATCTATTCGCGCACGTAATTTAATTCTATATACAGACGTTAACTTCTCTTTTTATTTTTATATTTGTTAGCTTAAAACATGCATAGCAGCTCTCTTAGGGAGATCATTGGTGAGATACTGAACTTGAACTGTGGAATTCACAGTTAGTTTGATTGCCAATGCCGAATAATGCGACCTCTATCGTTAAAGTAGCAAGTTCGAGTATCGAGTTTTGATATATTTCTTTTCTTATTTACCGTCGCGCCACCACATGGCGGTTTATACAACATTTATTGATTTGTGTTATTCTTATGTTATTGAGTGGGCCATCGTGATGTCGCCACTATGTCTTATTTAATATCTTTCAACCGTGAAATCTGTTTATTAGACGCAGATACGAGATGATGGTTTGTACCGAATGCAATGGCCTGACGAGTCCCATGCTAGGGCGAAACAGTCATTTTTCGGACCCGGAGTTTTCCCATGTTCTTTGGAAATCTCCACACTTTTTAGTATGAGAATATTATTTATCAACGGTCTTTGTCCGCATAGCCGAGAATTTCTTATTTTTTTTTTTAAATTACATGGACATAAACTTCTCTTTATATATATATATATATATATATATATATATATATATATATATATATATGGTTATTGGTAATTTAATATATTCCTTTGGGGATCTGATAATACTATTGGTAAGAAGTAAATTTGACCCTAATATGTATAATATGAAACGCAATAATCTTTGAGATATTTTGATTTTTAATTTAAGTCAGTTTTTCTTAAAATTTTTTACAGAATCGAAATGCTCCATTTAATAGACCATAGTATTGGTCAAGTATTCCAGCAAAATAGTTAGACAAAATTAAATTACATATTTGAAGTATTTAATTTTTAGAGATTAAAGGCTATTAAAAAAAACTGAAAATCATATTTCGGTTAAATATATTCCTTAACTTTTGTATTATCAGATCCCCAAAGGAATGTATCGAATTACCAATAATCTGGTATATATATATATATATATATATATATATATATATATATATATATATATATATATATATATATATATATATATATCGCCCCCCCCCCCAAGAGCTTTGAGTTCAGGAAAATATACCCGATTTTACCTCTTATACTATAGTTAATTCAAAGACTAGAGAGAGTAATAAATCATTTTTTACCCTTTTTTCTTCGCAAACTACCTGTGTTCTTTAGTTCGGTGTCTTTGGCAAAATCTGTTAGATATATATATTTTTCCTATATATAATCAAAAATACCGGTCTATAATAATGGACTATTTGGGTTGGATAGCAATAGACATTTGGATGTGTGAAGTTTTAAAAAGGATTTTAATCCTTGTCATAGGCGTCGGAAAGAGGTTTATTTTATCACTAATTATTTATAGCATAGAATATTATTTCGGTAATAAATTTAAAATAAAAAGTTTTTATATTATTATTTTATTTCTTATGATTTCTTAATAATTCACATACAGTACAAAATACAGATAATTTTGACATATTTAACACAAATCACAACTGTATTTTAATTATTTTTAATTTTGGCATAAAAACCGTTTTAAGCACATTCAGACTAAAACGTAGCCTTATTCTTTCAAAAAATTTAAAGTTACAATTTAAATACTTACAAAATACTCATTGTCAAAAAGAAAAGAAGTTAAACAAATATAAAAAAATAAATTCGTCCATATAATATTAAAATTTTGTTAGGGGCTATCGGTCATTTTATTATTAATTATAAACATTTTAAGGAAATTTGACGTTTCAGTTTATTTATTTCTTAAATTAAACACTAAAAAGGGATTCAAATGTAATTAATTTTTATATGTTACAGTTAAAATTAGACCTACTTATTTTTATTTCTATTGCACTGGCATCTTAATTTAATTTCCTTTATTATATGAAATATCCGATAGGCTTAAAAAAATAAAATAAATGTGTCAATTCTACACGCTTAACAAAAAGACACAAGTATAATAATAAAATAATAAAGAAATTACGGCTAATTGGAATTAAACATATATAAAATTAAAGAATGGGACACACTAAAATAAAAATATATAAACAACATTAAACAATAAAATACAACAAAAACAAATTGTGTTTACACTGGTAAACATTACGTATCTAATTCGTAATCAAATTCAGTGAAGTTATCGTCGCTCAATTAATTGAGTTTCCACATTTTATTTTATTCTTTTATTATATGGATTTTTCCCAATTTTCCGCAGTAACTTTGTTCAAAAAATCTTTCAAAAGTTCAGTTAAATTACTAATTTTGTACAATGTATTATTTCAAGCAACTCTGCCTTTTACTTGAGAGAGATATTTCCTTCTCCAACGGACAGTTTCCGGACGATCTATAAGAACAGATTTCCTATCTGGTTTCAGCTCAGTTCTTTTAATTTCAGGTAAATCCCGATCTTCATTAATTTTAGTAAGAATTTTGTTGACGGATGGGATCTGCTTCTCATAATAAAATGTATGTACAACTCCTTTTATTGCAGTTTTCATATCTTCTTCCAACGAGGTTTTTCATCTGCCTGTGATAGAATGGGGGAGTACGAAACGTTCCAGTCGTTTTTTCTCCTTCAGTATTCGGTACATAGTAGATTTTCCAACTCCTGTTATGTTGGAACACATCTCAACAGAGCTTTTAACATTATTATCTAGATATTGATTTCTTAGGGCATCATAAGCATTAATCGTAATAAGTTTTTCATTGAGGAAAAATGCCTTGGTTTAACAATTTTGGAATAAATATAGAAGTGGAGGCCATATTTTTTCGGTATCTTACTTATCTCAAATAATATATAAAAACAAGGACAAACAAGATAAATCACTAAGGACACACTGTAAGGTGTACTTTTCTCACTGACAGAAATAAAAATGAACTATCAGAAATTTTATTATTGCAGTAAATTTATAAAAGCTTATAATATTTAAATATAATTAGATTTACGGCAGACCTCCGTAACCTGCGGTAGTGGAGCAAGTACGTTGAAGATTTCGGGAACAGGTTTATTACTCTCTCTAGTTCTTGAATAGAGTATAGGAATGTGTATGCTTGCGATCGCCCCCCCCCTCTCCCAAGAGCTCTGAGTTCAGGAAAATAGAACCGATTCTGCCTTTTATATTAGGAATGTGTATGCTGCTGACACTCCCTCCCCGTTGACAACTTGTTTTTCTCACGATCCCCAATAGCTTTGAGTTCAGGAAAATAGACCCGATTCTGCCTCTTATACTAGGAATGTGTATGTTGCTGGCATCCCCTCCTCTCCAAGAGCTTCAAATTCAGAAAAAAAGGCACGACCCTGCCATTTACACTAGAAATAGGAATGTTTCCGGTGTCTCCCCCCCCCCCCCCCCCGACGACAACTTGCTTTCGCTTGCCATAATGTACTTTTGTGATGTCACCGCCCCCCGCCCCCCCAAAGAGAGAGGCTGGATCCGCCCCTGTATATATATATATATATATATATATATATATATATATATATATATATATATATGTCGCTCGTAAACGCCATACAGTAAGCTTTGAAAATGGTTAATGAGATTTCACCGAAACATCAGCTGCCTTACAGTCCTGAGAGGGACTCAGCACATACACGGGATGCCCGAAAACCTTCGATTATATAAATATATATACATATATATATATATATATATATATATATATATATATATATATATACATATATATATATATATATATATATATATATATATATATATATATATATATAGACTAGGAAGGGGAGAACCATATATCCTCTAAAATATTGTCTACAGGACTAACAGAACTAAAATTAAATAAAAGACATATGAAAGTTATTGGCTAAAAGATTTATTTAATTAGAATCAATTGCTCCATTCTTTAAAATTTTCTATATAATATCATGTCATTTAATTTCAGATTTATTAAAATATTATATTATAATTTTTTCCTCTAAATATTCCATTATTAACTAAGCAGTGGTAGATAAAATTGGTGATATTATCGTATGCCACAGGTCTCATAATAAAATCATATTCGTAAAATATGTAATTAGTATACATATTCAAATTATAACCCATCGCATTAGCGGACGAAAAGGTAGTTTTCTTTATTTACACATCATGTCATAGAGCAGATAGCTCAGTGATATGAGAAAGCCAAATTTAAAAAACAGATCTCATTGACAACAAATTAATTGAATCCATAAAAATATATTACAAATCCCATATCTTCTCAGCTTCGATGATTTCATGCTTCTTTATTACCTAATTAGATAAATATTAATTAACCTTCGGTTAATTATATACAAACAAGCGTTTTCTACGTCCTTTAAAACAATAAAAAAATCGTCGATTTTAGTGTGCTACGCGAATAAATAACCAGAATTATATTTGCATCATCCTTCCGTAATTTGTACGCTTTGATATCATCATTGTAGATAAAAATAGCATTTAAATAATTTAAGTGATCGTTTTCAGTTACAATAGGAACTGTTTTTATTTTTCTTAAACAATGTCTATAGAATCATTGTTAATTTTCTTGAATTAACGTGTATTAAATAATGTATTGTCTTGTTTTCATACGCATTTTCAAAAAAATTAGTTGTAATTTTAAGTACTTCCTGAAGTGGGATTGCGTAATAGAAATAAGGAAAAGAAGAATAAAGAAAGTTGTCGGTGATTAATTTTTTTAATAAGCGTAATTTTATAAGCTTGTAGCAGTTTGGGCTGCGGGCTTCAAAGGGTACGAACGATACCATCTTTAAGTTTCTTGAACATCTATGTCTTTAAGGAGGGGCTATGGCAGTCGTGTTTTGCGATTTGTCAAAATCGTTGTGTTGATGAAGCATACAGATTTGGAGAAGCAACTTAATCATAACAATGATTCAGAAATCTGAATATCCCTTATACCTTTTACATCGGGTCCATTTAGGTCTGCTACCTTATAAAATTGAAAATATTAAATTACTAATAAAATTTTTATAAAAAATTGAATTTACTTCTAAAAGCGCGCTAAAAAGTGAAAAATAACTAAAAATTTTTATATGAAATTGAAATTTTTGAAGTCGGCGCCGAACTAATACCTAACGAAATGTGATTTGCATTAACGGATTAAAAATACTTTATTTGTAATTGCTTTCTTACCATAATTTGTATATATTAGTAGTTATTCATTTCATTTAGAAATAATTTGGCACCGACTTCAAAAAGCTCAATTTCATATAAAAATTTATAGTTATTTTTCACTTTTTAGCGCACTTTTAGAAATCGGTCCATTTTTTTTTATAAAAAAGGTATTTTCTATTTTTAGTTTTAGAATTTATTATGATATCCATAAATTATTTGAACTAAATACTAATCGAGATTAGTGTACCTCGCAATGACTCCAAGGTGGGAAAAAAGTACCCATTTTATCCAGAATTGTAAATCACCCTAAAATTAACCACTAAAAATTCTTTGATTCTTAGAGTTCTCCAAATACCAGTGAAATTGTGTCAAACAAATATTTAGTTTGTCATAGTAAATCCCCTATATTAAATTTCAAATTAATTTTAGATTGGTAATATAGGCCCAAAATTAACAGATCAAACGAACTTACCTGAAGTGAAGTTCGATCTGGATTATATGAGGCCTCGTTGAAGTAAATAAGTTGAATAGGTAGTATCTCCGCTATGCGTTCAGTCTCACACAATTTTAAAGCAAAACAAACAATCCTACTGCTCTCCCTTCGGGACCTGCATTCCTGGTCTTCTCCAGTCTTCTTTAAAGCCTAAGTGTTGCAACAAATGGGAACGAAATGGGGTAGGGAGGGACTTATTTACTTCAACGAGGCCTCATATTATCCAGATCGAACTTCACTTCAGGTAAGTTCGTTTGATCTGTTAATTATATTTCGGCCTCGTTTCGTAAATAAGTTGAATAGGTAGCTGTTTAATGCAAGTTGCAACAAAATCACTAAATCGTTTATATCTCCAAATATGACAATAAATTAGACATTTTACTAAAATAAATTTGTAATTTAACTTATAGTCCATAAATTAACAATTTAGGACAGAGATGGCAAAATTATTCTCTTCAATAATGGGTCGATTATAAAATCGTGCGAATGCGGTTGATTAAGTAGTCAGTCGAATTGTATCATATGATATACCTTTTCTGACAGCAGATGAAGTGGACGCACGGAGCGTACTGTGTGCTGTGAATTGATTAGTATTCAACCAGTTCTTTTTAAAATTATTTTTAACCATCTACTTATCGTTTGGGAAGTGGCCCCGTAATAAGGTTTTCTAAATGTAATAATGGAATAGAAAAGTGAGAGTATATTTTTCTCTTATTTTTGTTGTTTTTTCTAAATACTTCAAGAGAGCTCTTGCTGGGTAAATCCATTTATCTAGATTGTAAAAAGGCAATACAAGAAGGGATTGGATTCTGCCGATTCGTGAAGACTTCAACCTACTTGCTACTTTAATTTCAATCTTTTTGTCGAACTTAACTATGTCTTTAATATCAATAAGTCTAAAGTCTGTACCATCTGTCCGTCGCAAGTGCTACAAGTGTTACTAATTTGTAGGTTAATTCTTCTAAGGAAGCCTCATCTGGCATGGTCTTTAAATATTTAAAACCACCGCCGGGTTCAATGTATGAGTATCCTTTGGTTAGGAGGTCTTAAGCTGTGGACCCCTTCGAAAAATCTGCTTATTCTAAAATCTGATGTAAACTTCGGTTATAAAATTTGCAAGCGCTCGATAAGAATTTAAACTCCCAAAGGAAGCTCCTTTCTTGAACTGAACAGTAAGGAAATCTAGAACCCCTGAAACAGAGGCTGTAAATGAATCTAAACCTTTATTTCTCCTAAAAAACCACCATTACTTTAGACCAACCTCATACTGTTTAATTGTACTGGTGGTTATGGATACCAAACAAGTTTTTATGGATTTATCTGGTACGTTACCCAACTTTAATCCTTGTAAGATAAGATTCCGACCACCAGAGATATTTTCTTCCATCGTGGGTGTGGTTATCCGTTGAAAAAAAAACAATTTTTCATTAGGAGAAAAAATAATAGGTTCTTGCTCTAGCATTGAACAGAACATTGGATACGAAAGCTGAGAGGTCCAGCGTGGTACAATCAAAATTCCTCTTATTTTATCATTTCTGATTCTTTGTAGCACTCGGCGAATTATTGTGACTGGAGGAAAGGCATAAAAGAATAATTTTTTCAATTAAATATAAAGGCATCTACAGTAACACATTCTAGATCTCCTGGTTATGATACAAACTTCTTGCATTTTAAGTTATGTCTTGTAGCAAAAAGATCGATATCTGGCTGCCCAGATTCTTTAACTATCTGGTGAAAAATATTGATATAAATTTCCCACTCCGTTTTTTTTTTTTTTGAATATTCAAGTCGAGATCTGTGTCAGCTATAAAGTTATCCTTAAATTTTATATAAACAACACGCGACAGGCGGCGGTATTGTACTCTGGTACTTGCGAGATTAAAAATTGATATTTGACGCACGAAGGGAACTACGTAATCGACTCGGCACACATACGAAGACTGGAGAAGACCAGGAATACAGGTCCCGAAGGGAGAGCAATAGGATTGTTTGTTTTGCTTTAAAATTGTGTGAGACTCAACGCATAGCGGAGATACTACCTATTCAACTTATTTACGAAACGAGGCCGAAATATAATCTTCCAATATCGATATTTAAAGAGCCTGAAATGTAAATTTTTTAGCTCGATATATTATACTACATATTGAGTTTGTATACGCCTCAAGAATCCAACAATATCAATTTTAGGCAAAATCCGAATATGTAAAATTTTCTGTTCCCCATGTTGTATCTTATCAACCTAATAGTTGTAAAAAATTAACTTCATATTCGTAATACACGACCCCGAAAACCCTCTAATACCAAATCTGAAAAAATGCGAATAAGGTAAAATTTTCAACCCACCATATTACATCAGCTATACTGAATTTCAAAAAATTGTTTTAAGTCTTAATCTAATCTAAATCTAAACCCCTCAAAACCCCCTAGTACCAATTTTAGATGAAATCCGCAAATTTACAATTTCTAGACTTATATTCGTTATTTACATCCTCAAAAACGATTCAATCTTTGAACAAATTCGAAAAATGTAAAATTTTTTGTCCGCTATCCTGGATTTGCCATATTGAATCCGGAAAAGAAGAGAGAAATTCCTAATTTACACCCTCAAGAACCCCTTATATCAGTTTGGGAGAAAATCGAAAAATGTAAAATCTTTAGGACACCATATTGAATCTGCCAGATTGAGTTTTTCAAAAAATATTTTAAATTCATAATTAACACTAACAAAAATATCCCAATACTGATTTTAGACAAAATCGGGAGATGTAGAGTCTTCAATCCGCCATCTCCGTCAGATTTTCAAAACTCACAATGGCGGATCCAATATAGTGGCAATTTTTAAAAATTTGTCGTTTTGAGCACATTCGGAGAGATAAATTGCACGAGGGGGGTTTTCGGGGTCGTTAATTACGATTCAGATGTCAGATTTTCAAAACTGAAAATGGCAGATCTAATATCCAAGATCAAAGAGAAAACATTTGAAGCTCATTTTCAAACATAAAAATTTTTCGTTCTCATCTAAACTCCCAGTGCTCTATTTTTACCCTTGAATAGTCCCAAATATCGTATCATTTCAAAATTTTTTGATATTTGACCTTGAAATAACGTTTATCTTCAAGTTCATTTCGAGATTTTATCGAAACGTATAATTATCGGCTCCCTCTACTTCCGGGATCAAATATTTGAAGTCCCATTTAAAAAAATTTTAATGACCTTGATTTAACCTTCACGGTTAAGGTCAAGGTAAAATTTATAATCAGCTTAAATTTAATTTCCTACAACAATTGTGGAAAGAGTTTTTCTCCAGCACTCTTTTTCTTCTAGTTTTCCATTTGTTTACACCAACTCATGGTGCAAAGATATTTGACCCTCAAATGTCCTTTTGATGTAATTTAACCCCTATGTTTTTATACCCTACAACAATTGTGGGAAAAGTTTTTCTCCAGGACTCCTTTTCTTCTAGTTTTTCAGTAGTTTACACCAATTCATGGTGCAAAAATATTTGACCCTTAAATGACCTTTGGATGTGATGTAACTCCGATGTTTTTATATCACTGGAATAGAAATTTTTCCCGCTTTTCACTTTATAATAAAAAATCAACTTGACTTTCAAATGACCTCGAACATCAAGGCCAAGGTCAAATTCAAAATCACCATCAGAAGTGCAGTTTAATTTCCCATAATTTCTGTCTGAAATATTTTTCTCTAAAATCCTTTATGAAGAAAATATTCTACTCTACTGGAACTTTTGGATTACCCGGAACAGCTAACTTTTTTAATGTTCAGTTTCAGGAACGTTCGATTGGAAGAGAAGGAGCAGTTGTATGGCTACCGAGGTTACCTGACTTCACAAAATTGGACTTTTTGAGGTGTATTAGTGGAGAACTTAGTCCATTGAACGCCTCAAATTGCTAAAGAAGACATGAAGAAAATAACCAGAAATGTATTTAATAATGTTAATTTTAATCGAAGAAATGTTGGCGTATCCTTTAAAAACAGCTTAAATGTTTGTATCAAATGAAACGGTAGAGTCATTTTAAACATTTAGTAAATTGATTTTCACTGATTTTGCATGATTTATAATAATAACTGTGGACTACTAAAAATTCGCATAACAAGAAGATCGCGGACCTGGAAGTAAAATCAGCTAATACTGAGGTAGAATAGTATGTTTGACTTGTTAGACTAAAAAATGATTTGATGTTTTTAAAAAGGTAACCAATGTTCCTATTAGATACAACCTTTTGACGTACATGGAATTATTTTATTTAGTTTTATCTCTCTGTTCGTTGTTTTTATTCGATTCTACAAGAAACCTGAATACGCTACACGTCCATATCTTATTTTTTAATCATGTATTTATTAATACAAACAAGATCAACAAGAATAGCCAGATCAGGATATTGCCAATTAAATTATTTATATTCTATTTTATGCAAAAAGTTCATATAAATATGTATCTTGGAATCACAAAAAAATGATCCAAGTCTGGTATAATGAACCTGTCAAGGTGAAGGCAGTTCTACTTTTTCGATTTTGGTAATAACACAAGACAAGTTTTTAGATCGCTTAATTAACTATATTTATACTTGAGTTTGCTTTGAAATATAATTTTAAAGACTGATCGAAATTATTAGAATGAAAGAAAAATTAAAACAACGTCAAAAAGTTGCTTATATCCTTAATATTTGGTTTCAATAATTAATTATCTATCAAAAAATAAACATACACTACTAAATTTATAAGTTTTTATTCAACAAATGAAAATACAAAATAAAACAAAATTATCCTATGATAAACAAAAAAAAACACTTGGGACAAAAGTATGTAAAGTCTGTACAAATTAAAAAAGCAAAGTTCAATATATATACATATATATATATATATATATATATATATATATATATATATATATATATATATATATATATATATATATATATATATATATATATGGAGTTAAGTACGAACGGTACGAGGGTAAGTTTTGACTTTCTTCTCGGTATGGTGGTACAGGTAGGCCACAGGCGCGGATCCAAGGGAGGGGCGGTGGGGGTGATCGCCTCCCCCCCCCCCAAGAGCTTTGAGTTTAGGAAAATGGACCCGATTTTTCCTCTTATACTATAGTTTATTCAAGAACTAGAGAGAGTAATAAATCATTTTTTACCCTTTTTCTCTTCGCAAACTACCTATGTCCTACCTAGTCTGGTGTTTTTAGCAAAATTTGTTAGACACATATATTTAGGGTTAGAAATTTTATAATCAAAAATACCGGTCTATAATAATAGACTAAAACGTAGGATTATTCTCTCAAAAAATTCTAAGTTATAATTTAAATACTAACAAAATATCCATTGTCAAAAATACAAAAAGTTAAACATATATAAAAACATAAATTCGCCCATATAATAATAAAATATTTTTGGGGCTATCGGTCATTTTATTATTAATTAAAAACATTTTTAGGGTATTTGACGTTTCAGTTTATTTATTTCTTAAACTATCTGCAGAATTACAATTAACCACTAAAAAGGATTCAAATGTAATTACTTTTTTTATGTTGTAATTAAAATTAGACCTACTTATTTTTATTTCTATTGTACTGATATCTTAATTTAATTTACTTTTATATATGGAAATACGATAGCCCCAAAAAAAATAAGATAAACATGTTAATTCTACACGCTTAAGAAAAAGACACAAACAAAATAATAAAATAATAAAAAACTTACGGCTAATTAGAATTAAATATATATAAAATTAAAGAGTGGGACACACTAATATATAAAAAAATAAAAAAACATATAAACAACATTAAACAATAAAATACAACAAAAACAAAAATTTAAATAATAAATTGTGTTTACACTAGTAAACATTACGTATCTAATTCCTAATCAAAGTCAGTGAAACTATCTTAGCTAAAATTAATTATAATTAGTTCCTCTACCTCACCGATTATTCTCTTATTATATGGATTTTTCCCAATTTTCCGCAGTAACTTTATTCAAAAAAATCTTTCAAAAGTTTAGTTAAATTACTAATTTGATTAATTGTGTTATTTCTAGCAACTCTACCTTTTACTTGAGAGAGATATTTACGGCTCCAACGGACAGTATCCGAACGATTTATAAGAACAGATTTTCTATCTGGTTTTTCCCAGCAAAAATTAAGTTCTCTGAGCAATTTCCAGAGATCAGTTCTTTTAATTTCAGGGAAATCGCGATCTTCAATGATTTTAGTTAGAATTTTGTAGATGGTTGGGATCTGCTTCTCATAATAAAATGTATATACAACCCCTTTAATTGCAGTTTTCATCTCTTCTTCCAACGAGGTTGTTCGTTTGCCTGTGATCTAATGTGGCTTGGGAGTACTAAAAATTCCAGTCGTTTTTTCTCCTGCAGTATTCGGTACATAGTAGATTTTCCAACTCCTGTCATGTTGGAACATATCTCAACAGAGCTTTTAACATTATTATTTAGATATTGATATCTTAAGGCATCATAAACATTCATCGTAATAAGTTTTTCGTTGAGGAAAAAATGCCCTGGTTTAACGATTTTGGAATAAATATAGAGGTGATAGCCATATCTTTTGGGTATCTCACTAATCTCAAATAATATATAAAAACAAGCGCAAACAAGATAAATCACTAAGAAAAAACTGTAAGTTGTACTTTGCTCACTGACAGAAATTAAATTAAACTATCAGAAATTCTATGTTGCAGTAAATTAATAAAACATATTTAAATATAATGAAATATAATTAGATTTACGGCAATTCTCAGTTACCTGCGGCACTGGAACAAATACGTTAGAGGTTTCGGTAACAGTTTTATTACTCTCTCTAATTCTTGAATAGAGTCTGCATGCTTGGGATCGCCTCCCCCCCCTTCCCAAAAGCTTTGAATTCAGGAAAATAGAACCCATTCTGCCTTTTATATTAGGAATGAGTATACTGTTTGCACCCCCCCCCCCGTTGACAACTTGCTTTTCTTGCCATAGTAGGCCATCATTTCGATGGTGGTGGAATAGGATAAATTACGTTTTACAACAATTTATTCTAACTGTGCAACCTCTACCACAGAAAGGATATGATGGAGAGAAGTAATATATATATATATATATATATATATATATATATATATATATATATATATATATATATATATATATATATACATATATATATATATATATCTGATCTGTCCTTTGCACAGCCAGGTGCATGTCGGTACCCTGATAAGTCTAATAGAGACGAAACATGTACCTCTGCCGTATCACTGTGGCGGGGAGGGTAAGTTTTGACTTGCTTCTCGGTATGGTGGTACAGGTAGGCCATTATCACGATGGTGGTGGAATAGGATAAATTGTGTTCCTTAGCAATTTGTTCAAACTGTGCAACCTTTAATACGGAAAGGATATGGTTGGAATGAAGTTTGCATTTACTGTTCGCATTTAATTTCATTCATACACGGATCAGCATATAGTTGTACGTTTGCTGAATGTGATTTCAGCACTACAACGGCATAATGTGGATATATCCACTGCTATTGCATCTCACACGGAGGAATCCGTGAAAGCCGCATAAACATATATATATATATATATATATATATATATATATATATATATATATATATATATATATATATATATATATATATATATTCCCATATATAATTGCCACGATAATAAAAGCTAGCTGACTTAAACACTGTAGATTTTGCTAAGAATCGAACTTAATATCATTACCTAATTCACTTTAATCACGTATAGACCATTCAATAAGTAAGTAATTACGTAATAAGTGTTATGGTCCTCTAAATTTTCTTAAATACATGTTTTTATTACGTGGGTAAAATACTTTTCGTCTTCCAAATTTAATGATGCATTATACTGACATCGAAAAGGAATATATCCGGCCATTTCCATAAGACTGTCACAAGTATTTTCTAACAAATTAACATATATTTTTAGAAAAATGAATAACTCTCAAAAATTGCACATAAAAACAATTTAATTGTAATTAATAAAACAATATAGAACATGTAACATTTATCAATGCTGAAACAGAATTGCTTTCAAGCAATAGCATATTGCATTCTATAGGTAGGTATTCATCAAAAATATTTTATCTTCGAGAGTGTCCCACTAAAAATCTTTTTTCTCTTTCCAACATATTTAGTTCGTGTGGAAAGGGAGCAATATATTCATTAACACTATAATAATATTCCAGGCCCGTATTTAAACAAACGAAATTGATTATGGTCCATGAAATCCGAAGAGTCAGATTTGAAAACTTAAATGTCATCTTGAGGAGAAAAAGTTACCAAACGAATGGCACTTTATTTTATTATTTCAAATAGAGACAGAAATAAAATAAAAACAAAATATCCAATATTCCTTTTTTTTTTCCTAAAACTTTCTAAATTTTCCAAGGGTGTTCATTTGGACATCATATTAAATCGACAAGATTTTGACATTCATCAACTGGAATCTTCCACCATTCATTTTATAAAACTTCTCATAGATGATTTTCATTATAAATTATTCTTACCCTAATTATCCTAAGTGTTCCCAAAGGTGCTCAATCGGATTTTCACTAGAAACCAATTTTTTACTTCAAGGGGTGATTGTTTGGGGTCATTATCTTGTTATCTTCATAAAATCGGCATTTCTTCGGCATAAGGCAAACATAGTATTCTGTAATATGTGACGGTACATAAATCGATCAATTTTCCCAGTTATTTTCACTACTGAGCCCATCCTAGATCTGGAAAAAGCATCCCTAGACCATAATACTGCCACCCCCATGCTTCATAGTAGGTTTTTTTTATCCTACAGGACTTCGAACAAACGACTGTGTGTGGCATAACCAATTTTAATGTTAAAGTTGAGTTTTTATAATAATATTAATATTTACATTGTTGTAACGGTTTTAATTTTAATTCTAATTTTAATTTGGGATTGACATTTTAACTGTGTATTTGATTCGTACGGTGTGAAGGCTGCGCTGGAATTGCAGATTGTTCTCCAAATGGCAAGGTTGAAGTGTGGCCTTTGACAAGTGAGTGTGAATGGTGAGTACTGAAAAAGCTTATTTATTGATCATATTCTCTTGTTTCTGGGATCTAAACCCTGAAGATGGTCTAAGTAAGACCGAAAGCGCTTGGCCGATAATTCAAAAAATAGACACTGAAATACACAATATCCCTCTTTTTCTTAAAAGACCTTCCGTCTAAACCAAATTCTTTAAGTTTACTTTCGTCACTCCAAAGCACCGTACCCCAGTTTTGAGGTGTCCAATTTAAAAGCCTCTGAGCAAACTGAAGTCTGATCTTTCGATTTTTTTATGGAGAGTAAAGGTTTTTTAACAACAACTCTTCCAAACAATCCAACTTTACAGAGACATTTTCTTACAGTGCGAGCCGTTATGTATGTGTTAAAATTTTCGTGAATTTCTGTACTAAATTGGACGGATGACTTATGCCGATCATTAATCGAAATTCTTTTAATGCACTTTTCAACATAAGGGTAGTTTTTCTAGGACGACCTAACTTTGGCAGATTTTTAACATTTCCCAGTAACCGAAACTTCTTTAAAATTTTCGAAACAAACCTTTCACTTAAACCTAAATTGTTTGCTATAGTGCATTGCTTTACACCGTGTCTTTTAACTCAACAACCCTAAATCGCATATTTTTCGGAAAATACTAATTTTTGCCCATTCTTAATATGGTATTGGTGACAACAGTGGCACAACAATACTAATCTAATGATTTTAAATTTTAAAAGTGCACAGAAGAAATAATATTTTCATATATATGTCCAAGACATAATCGTATGTAAACATATGTATATATATATATATATATATATATATATATATATATATATATATTCTTGATTCTTGAACCATAGATTATATCATTTTTCTTTACTTTGTCTTTTCTTGGGTTTAAGTTCTATATTTAACCAAAATTGCAAAACAAATTGACGTTTCGCCTTTTATTTAAGGCATTTTCAAAATTTTTTCTTCCTAAAAATATTTTTATATAATTAAAACATTCACATAAGAACATATCTACAATTTTAAAAAACTAACAAGACACTTTAAAAACAGTATTTACATTTTTAAAATTTTAAAAAATATTTAATTTTACCGATACATACCTTGACATTTTGTTACTCTATTACTAAATAAAATTCAAACTTTACATCTTCTACTGAGTATACATGGAATGCCAATGTGTTTTATTTTTTTTATATTTTTTATATTTTACAATGCACAAAAAAACAAATAAGGTGTACGTTTAGTTTTATGTTTAAGAGGATATTCAATTTTTGATTCTTATTTGACAGGATCGAATATTTAATATTTTTGTTTAAATTAGGCTTGTGTAAATGTGGCTCAAATTTCCCATATCTGTTCTATCGTTAACAGTGTTTTTATATTTTTTAATTTCAATCATTTTCTTTATCTGTAATTTTGGTAATTCTTATATTTGTTTTTTATTTTGGTACTGTTATAATCAAAAGTATGTTTTTCGTCCTGTGTGTGTTTGTTTAACGCTTTTGAGGTGTTTTTCGTATATTTATGGCCATTTAATCTGTTCTTCGGCAATTGGCTCGTCATGCCTATATATTTTTTAAGTAAGTTATTAACAGGTTTTACAGCAAAGAAATCAAGAAATGGACGGATTTTGTATTTCAGTGTATATTTTTTTTTAAATTATTACTATCGGCCAAGGGCTTTCGGTCTAACTTAGACCATCCTCAGGGCTCAGACCTCGTCAAAGGGCACACCTTAACCCCGCCAGTCTGAGAACAGTCTCCAACAACGCCAGCGTAGCCTCCACACAGAACAAGTCACGTACAATTAAATTTTTTTTTTTTTTAATTTTGTCCCAAATTAAAATTAAAACTAAAACATTCAAAACACTGCATAAATTAAAATTATTAAAACAATAAAACCTTTGCAATAACAACTCAAAAGAGTGTGGAGAGAATGATGGACGAACGTCTACCAAAGCAAATCCTAAAATGGACACCAAACGAAAAAATAAAAAGGGGAAGACCAAAAGTTACCTGGATCAAGGGCATTAACCGAGCCATGTCCGAAAGAAACTTACTTCCGGGGGATTGGGAAGACCGAAAACAATGGAGACTGGGAACCGGGAGGCGTAGAACGCTATGAAACCGGATATATATATATATATATATATATATATATATATATATATATATATATATATATATATATATATATATATATATATATATATATATATATATTGCTATACTAACCTTCCAGAACAAAAATAATATTTATCATCATCAATATTAGATGTAAAACTATATTAACTACTTGAATCACAACACAGCACCCGATAATTAACCACCTGCATGGTAGATAAAAGTAAATAATAAGTAAGATTGATTAGAAATAGTGTTGGTTGAAAGATAAAAATATTGACCATTTAATTTCATCTTATATTTATTAATAATATTCTGCCATTTTTTTATATTGTTAAATAAAATTTATATTTTGTGTTTTAATCATTCTGCGTATTGATTGTCTGATTGATATCTGATAAACAACTGAACTCACCTGAAAAGGAGTCAATTAACAGGTAAGATATCTATATAGATAATTTCAAAATTGAAAATATTTAAAAATGATAAAGAATAGTTATAATTTATTATAATTATTTTTTACCTGGCGCTCAACAAATAATTATTATAATTTTTAATTACATTTTGGTAATATCTTGAAAATTTAAAAAAATATATTCAGCAATAAATAACAACCAAGTTTTTATTTTAGTCGGGCAAATATTTTGTGCAGGGTGCGCAAGATACACCCTTAATCGTTACAATTGGCGCCCAACGTGGGGCGAAATTTGTTAAAAAAAAGGATATTAACATGGGGCAAAAATTTGTTAAAAACAAGGTCAGTAACGTGGGGCACAAATTTAAAAAAAAAATAGAAACTAACGTAGGGCTAAAATGTTATTATTTTGAAATTTAGGAAACCTGGGTAATGAAAATTGTTTATTTGTATATTACAGGGAAATAAGAAGGCAATATTTCAATAAAAAACGGTATAGATCTTTTTGTTTAAATTGGAAATTATTTATTTATATATAAATATATAAAATATGGCCGATAAACACATTACGCTTAGGTCACGTAAGCAAATTAATGTTGATATTGGTGTATCAAAATCTGTGACTGAGGAGGAAACGGAAAGTACTTCCACATCCTCAAAAGGAACAGAAATGGATAATCAATAACAACAAATTCAACAATGAACAGAAAAAAAAGACAGAAAGGCAATATATAAGAGAAGAGGTTGCGGAAGAAGATGCAAATGCGTCTTTAATGCAATTTCTGATAAACATGCAAAAATACCTTAAAAAAGCTAATGAAGACCTTAAGAGAGATTATAAAGACCTTAAAAAAGATAAAAGTATTAACCATTTAATTTCATCTAATATTTATAAATAATATTGTGCCATTTATTTATATTGTTAAATAAAATTTATATTTTGTGTTTTAGTCATTCTGTATATTGTCTGATTGATATATGAAAAACAACTGAACTCACCTGCGAAGGAGTCAATTTACAGGTACTAACACATCTATATCTATATAGAAAATTTGAAAATTCAAAATATTTAAAATTGGTAAAGAATAGTTACAATTTATTATAATTAATTACAAATAAACATTAATTTTTAAGTAAATTTTGGCAATATTTTGAAAATTTAAAAAATAAATGAAGCAATAAATAATAACAAAGTTTCCTAAATTTTATTTTAGTCGGGCAAACATTTTGTGCGAGTGCGCGATACCACCTATAATCGTCACAATAAATATATATATATATATATATATATATATATATATATATATATATATATATATATATATATATATATATATATATATATATATATATATATATATATATATATAATAAAAATATTAAGCATAAATGTTGGTAAATACAACCTATTACTTTTGTACTTATAGGACTTCTGAATTTCGCCCATAAATGTCTTGAGGTCCCATCATATCTACGTCACTGAATATATATTATTATAGTCATCTTCAACACAAACAAAAATTCCTTGACTACTAATTACTGCAAAGAATTTTCCGCATTTCTTTCAACCGACGTTCTATCTCTTTTAATTAATTTGTCATTCAGCTACCTGAGAAGGATCGATGTCCAAAGATGTTACTTGAGCAATTAAAATAATGTAGATGTTTCTAATATCCGGGACTAAACCATTTTTACTAATTATAGTATTTGCACGACCTTTAGAATCTTCTAAATGTGGTGATGATCTCTTATTCGTCGATATACAAGGTGTGGAATAATAGTGTATCAATCTTGTAGGGTAAGTAGTATGCATCACATTGCTTTTTATAGGTGCTTTTTATTTTTCTGTTTTGGTATTTGTTGTTTATTTCCTGATTTGACTGCTACTTTTATGTTGTAGCTGTTGATAGTTCATCTTATTTTCTCTCTTTCTTAATAAACCGAAGTCTGAAGAATAGCATTTAGATGCACCAACAAATTCTTGATCGTTATACTCTCACATGTTGATTATCGATATATATTAACCAGACTTTCGATTTCGACTACAACCGGAGAGTAAACAACCCATCGAAAGGTCATCATCCTGATCATAGAATGTGTCCTTTACTTGAAAGTAAGCTCTACGAAGACAACACTGCAGTGGTAGGAGATTATTTTTTTATTTTGATAAATTTATTACCCCAGTATTTTTACACCCTGTATATGATACGATATCTACACAAATGTTTTCTGAATCCCATAAATAGAAGAAAAAAAAGACCTTGAAAATTTGCTTTATTTGATTCTTCTTTATTTGTAGTAACCTTGGTTACTCATTGATTTTTTTAGGAAGATTTCGTATTAGTTGTAATGATGATTCCTTTAAAGTCATTTACAAAGAATTTTTATTTGTCTTCATCGTAAACAACGTATTGCAGAACTTGTTTTACAGAGTTTTAGCAAAGAATAGTTGGAAGTTCCAGGAATTTTTTTTTTAATATTGACCAATTGATTTTTAAATTATTAACCACTTTAACCAGAGTTTGTATAAGGGAGATTTTCGTCCGTTTTTAATAAGTTTTTAAATAAGAAATACTTACTTTCGTGTACAGAGTATGTTCTACGCCCAGAAGGGCAGGCTTTCCATGAGTTCTTTTTTCAACTATGGATACGACAACAGAAAAACTACGCACCCACATTTTTTTTATATATGTACACCGATTACTCCGGAACGGCGATACCGATTTGAATGAAATTTTCTACGTTTTGTTCAGGAAGTTGCTGCAGTGGTTCCATATTTTTTTGCGTGAAATTGGTGCAGTAAAATCCAAGATGGCGCTGATAATATGGCGGCCAAAAAAATCAATTTAGTCCGATTTTTTCCAAAATTGGTATGGGAGAATCTTCGGGGTTGTACCCAACGAATCTAAAATTATTTTTTAAAAATTCAAAATGGCGGATCCAATATGGCGGACAAAAAATTTAATTTTGTTCGATTTTCTCCAAAATTGGTATGGGGGAGTTTTCGAGGTCGCACATTACGAATTTAAAACATTTTAAAAAAAATCAATATGGTGGATCCAATATGGCGGACAAAAAATCGATTTTGTCCGATTTTCTCCAAAATTGGTACGAGGGAATTTTCGAGGTCGCACATGACGAATCTAAAATTATTTTTAAAAAATTCAATATAGCGGATCCAATATGGCGGGCGAAAAAATCAATTTTGTCCGATTTTTTCCAAAATTGGTATAGCGAAGTTTTCGGGGCCTCACATAACGAATCTGAAATTATTTTATAAAAATTCAATATGACGGATCCAATATGGCGGACAAAAAATTTAATAAGGCGTATCCAATATGGTGGATAAAAAATTAATTTTGTTCGATTTTTTTCAAAATTGATATGAAGGAGTTTTTGGGATAGCACATTACGAATCTGATATTATTTAAAAAAAAAATTAAATATGGCGGATTTAAGATGACGGATTAAAGATTCTACATCTCTCGATTTTGTCTGAAGTCAGTATGGAGGGAAGTGTTAATTATGAAATTAAAATATTTTTTGAAAAACTCAATCTGGCGGATTCAGTATGGTGTTCTAAAAATTTTACATATCTCGACCTTCTCCAAAACTGATATAGAGGGTTCTTGAGGGTGTAAATTATGAATTTAATCGTATTTTTTCAGGATTCAATATGGCGAATGCAATATAGCTGACAAAAAATTTTACATGTTTAGATTTTTTCAAATGTGAAACTGAATTGTTTTTGAGGTCGTAAATAGCGAATATAAAATTATTTTAAGAAAATCCAATACGTCAGATGCAATATGACCATTTAGAAATATTAAATTTCTAGATTTAATCTAAAATTGGTACTAGGGGGCTTTGAAGGGTTTAAATTTAGATTAGATTAACGTTAAAATTGTTTTTTTGAAATTCATTAGGGCGGATCCAATATAGTGGGTTGAAAATTTTACCTTATTCACATTTTTTTAGATTTGGTATTAGGGCGTTGGGGGGTGGTGTATTACGAATATGAAATTAATTTTTTACAACTATTAGGTGGACAAGATACAATATGAAGGTCTAAAAATTTTACATTTTCCGGTTTTATCTAAAATTGATAGTGCGGGGTTCTTGGGGCGTGTACAAACTCCATATGCAATATAAAATATATCGGGCTAAGAAATTTACGTCTCAAATTCTTTAAATATTGATATTGGAGGGTTTTAGGGCCTATATTACCAATCTAAAATTAATTTGAAATTTAAGATATTGGATTTACTATGACAAACTAAACATTTGTTTGACACAATTTCATTGGTATTTGGAGAACTCTAAGAATCAAAGAATTTTTAGTGTGATTTACAATTCTGGATAAAATGGGTACTTTTTTGCCACCATGGAGTCATTGCGAGGTATATTAATCTCGATTAGCAATGAGTTCAAATAATTTATGAATATCATAAAGAATTCAAAACTAAAAATCGAAAAATAAAATTTTTATAAAAAAATTGAACCGACTTCTAAAAGTGCGCTAAAAAGTGAAAAATAACTAGAAATTTTTACATGCAATTGAAATTTTTGAAGTCGGCGCCAAATTATTTCTACATGAAATAAATAACTACTAATATATACAAATTATGGTAAGAAAGCAATTACAAATAAAGTATTTTTAATCTGTTTATGCGAATTACGTTTTGTCAGGTATTAGTTTGGCGCCGTCTTCAAAAATGTCAATTTCATATAAAAATTTATAGTTATTTTTCACTTTTTAGCACACTTTTAAAAGTCGGTTCAATTTTTTTATAAAAATTTTAATTTTAGAGTGTTTTTATAATGTGAAGGGCTTTTTATTTTTTTTTAGTATAACTTTTGCCCAATTCACTGTAATATTTGTTAAATTGCTCTTTTTTTTATCTGTTAAAGTTTTGTGTCGTCTTTTATGTGTATTACATATTTTATTTACAGAATCCCAAAGTGCTGACCTTGACCTTATCAACTTGATGTTCAAAAAATGTCTGTTTTGCTTGTTTTGTTAAAAGCCTAATTATGTTTTTTAATACATTGTATTTTCGTTTCATGCATGTGTTTTCTGAATTTGGTAGCATGGCTCTGTATAATTTGTTCTTGTCTTCAATAAGTTTATGTAGATTAGGTGTCGTCAAATCTCTTTTAAAATTTTTCTCTCTGTTCTTTATTTTGACATTTTTCATGTTTTTGTCGATGTAAAGCTTTAATTTATTTATAAAATGATTCCAGCAGATATTTGTATCACTCATAGTAAAAACCGATTCCCAAGTTTCCTTCTCCAACTATCAACGAAGAATATGATAGTTCGCATATATATTTTGTAAATAAGATTATTTGACTTATTAGAGTTGTGGCCCATATCTGAAGGGATGAAAATTGATACTGGATAATGATCTGTTATGTCTTGTTCAAATATAAACGATTTTGATTGCTTTATGGTATCATACCCCCCTTTAAAGAATATATGGTCCAAACAGGATTTTGATTTTAGTCTTGTGACTTTATGGATGTATGACTGAAATTAATACTGTGTTATTATGTCCGTATAATGTAATCCTTCTCGTTTAATAAGTCAGTATTCATATCTCCAACCCATAAATGAAGATAACGGTTTTTGTTCTTTTCCAAATACTCTATTAAAGTTACATTAAAATGGGTTTTATTTATTTGAATTAAAGTGTTGAAGCACTGCAGAAGTATTTCCCTAAATTTCAAAAATAAAATGGCATGGATTCGAAATTGAATATTATTCATTAACAATTTTATGGCTAAATAGATAAGTAAATCGTTAATAATAAAGTCCCTGACGAAACAAGATGACTTATCGTATTAAAGATTCGAATTTATCAACTCAAAATATATAAAACTAGCGACCCGCCCCGGCTTCGCACGGGTGCAATGCTGATACTAAATACACTACAGAAAAACTGTGACTATTTATTTTATTTTTACAACAATTATTACATTACAGAATGTCTTTATATACAACGTTCACAGCTTTCTTGTTATTTATATTTTAAAACTATCATACAATTATTTATCGTAACTTACTTATAATTACTGATACGTTGTCATGCTGAAAAGCACGTTTTTATTAAGTATGTTATTTTCCTTGCTAGAGAGCTCCGATAATAAACGCGTCCGATCGCTGCAAAATTCAAAGTGCTATAGGGAAAATCGCGGCCTCCGACGCGCTATTTATAGGCACGCTGCCGCCGCCCCGGTCGGCCAGTACCGCCGCAAGCGCTACTTCCCGCAATTTTAAATCTGTAATATCTTCGAAAATATTCATTTAAATCTTGTGCTGTAAAGGACCATATAGATCTATATTAAATCAACAATGTATTTAAGCTATTTAATTGGATAAGGATTAATGCTGTATTGGTTAAAATCGCTTCAAAATTTGCCATTATTTGTCGTAAAAAGTAAATGACAAAAAAATGTTATTGTGGGATATCCATGAGAGATAGACATATACCATCGCGGAGTTTTCTGTAGACCTTTTCAATGCGTACAAATAATTAGTACATTATTTTGATAAATCTCGTAGGGTTCAGCCTGCGTTTGCAATGTAAGCGGAAAAAAATATGATAATTAACGACATCACATTAGAAACCTCAAAAATAACAGTATTTCTCCACTATTTAATGGATGTTATTATACATATAAACCTTCCTCTTGAATCACTCTATCTATTGAAAAAAACCACATCAAAATCCGGTGCGTAGTTTTAAAGATTTAAGCATACAAAGGGACATAGGGACAGAGAAAGCGACTTTGTTTTATACTATGTAGTGATTCAACAATGAAACTCCATGGACCTCAATCAGAAACAAAAACCTTTGGGTGCCAAGTCCGACAACTGACTTTTAGTTAATAATTGAAATAATTACGATAAATAAATAAATGTCAGCAAAATTCGTTTTACTCGATACAAAGATAAATCACACTTTGGATATTTAAAATAGATAATAGTTAAAAAAGTAGCACAAACTACATAATTATTTTCAAATTTTATATTAAGTAATTTTCGACATTATATTGAAAGACTTATTTAACAAAGCAGTACCTTCAATTACATTTTACGGTCGACTAAGTATTAATAAATAATTCAAGATGGGTACGACCTCTAGAACGATGTCTGGGACTATGTATTTTGCCAGCGACGTACACAGATGATGCGATCACCCATGTAGGTCATCGTGGAAGATTTATTTTACTAATAATTGTTATTATTTACACTATTATATACACTATCCAACGAAACTAGAGCGACACTTTCGAAAAGAGTAGAAATCACAAAATTATAATAATGTAACGGACTTTATAATAATTCACACTATACTAGCAGTACTGCTCCTGACAGTGATCTTGACGGCTATCGACTTCATATTGCTGATATAGGTGACGAAGTTCAAAGGAGCGACTTGGAGAAAGTCTTTGCTCCTTACGGTGAACTTAAAGAAGTTTGGTTGAGTAAACCCCCTGTTTGGGATTTGCTGTTCAAAAAGATAAAAAAAAAGGCCCCAGCTGCCTTCAAAGCTTGCGATGGAGTTGAAGTATACGGTTTTCACATTAGAGTGGCATGCCAGACCAAGAACAAGGGGTCAGGGTCGCCGGTACTATTTGAATAATGCTTTGTTACCAGTGCGAATACAACGATCAGTTTTACAGAGATTGCCCGGAAATTGCTGCTTATGGAGGCGATAGCACAAAGAACCACTACGGAAGAAATAGAAGGAGTATTCACGGTGACCGTGGAGAACGGAGCGAAAAGGACCGCGACCGTGAAAATGGCTACCGAAGAAGAACGTGCTGCAGGTCATCCTCGAGAAGATACGTCCAGAGGGACCGCGACCGCAAAAAGGACTACGCAAGAACAGGTCATACTCGAGAAGGTACAGCGGGGACTACAAAATAGAAAGCGAGAAAATGAAGATCTGCTATGACCTCAAAGCCAATACTGGTGGATCCATGGTTGGTCAAATGTATGGTTGTACAATTCGAAAAGAACCAAAGGGCGTTTACCAAAGCTTCAGAAGTCATACAACGTAGTAATCCGACTAAATGATCTAGTGTACCGGATTCAGAAAAGCCCTCATGCGAAGATGAAAGTCGTTCATCTTGACAGACTGGCAAATTATTATTAGAAAGTCTCTAACTTTATAGAAAATTCTATTTCTTTACTTTTTGATATGGATTATGACAGAAGATGTGGAAATTGCCAGATTATTCCTTTTTTTTTTTTTTTTTGTTTTTATTACACTATTTTCAAGTTATCACAATTAAAGTTGAAAATACAAGGTTATTAAAACAATAAAATGTGTATAAAGACCGGCTGTCCAAAACAAAATACTAACTAAAGGCATAATGTCGCATTATACTTAGAATCAGATACCGAACTTGGTACAGTGGTAACCATCCTTATTGATTTGATAAATCACTCCGAAATGATGCCAGGTATGATCGCTAGCCTAGAAAACTATTATATTTTTTATTCGACAGAAAATTTTCCTTTCATTTATGCTATTAGGATTTTCAAAATATACAAATTCGCAAAGCAGGAAAATACGCGAAAAAAGTGAGGAAAAAAGACATTTCTTCAAGTGAGTAGCTAGCAATTTTAAATACAGATAAAGTTTTCGTTCTTTGGAAAAACTGAATTCCACATGTTAACAAGTATATCTACTCAGGATGGTCCCGATATGTCAAATAGCTCTTGCATAATAATTTATTAATCTTGTTCAATGCGTAAACATTGCGCAATAAAAAAAAAGTTCAATAATAAAGTCATTAGGTCGTCAACTTTTACACTTATATGAGACGAGACAAAACCAAGTCGAATTTTTTGAACGTCACCCCCTTTTAAGATTTATAAACAATTGAATAATTTTGCAATTACTGAACGAAATGCTATAAAATATAGGATACAAGTAAATGGATGAATTCTGTTGACTGGCTACAACTTCTCGCGAGAGCCTATTGGGAAGAATTGATTTCGCTCTAAAGAAGCATAGAATCTGGGTTAGTGTGTTATTTTTGTCTAAACTGATTGATAAAAAGATTTTGGCATCTGATTTCCTACCGAGAGTCCATTTTTATATCCTAGAAATAACTAGATCTCCAGAATTTTTTATTTGAGCAAACTTAGGATTAATGTGTTACAAATCTGCCTATTATACCCTATAAGTTCCTTTTATGATTGCTTGAAAGACCAGTTTTACATGTTTAACCGTATTTATTTATTTATTATACGGCTACACGTGCTTAAACACCTAAAATATTAATATTCGAAATTTCAATCTTACAGCAGATGTAGCAGCTTTCAAGAAGTCTTCAGTTGTTCAAAAACTAGGACAATTGTTGCAATCCTGGGCAGAATGGTTGACTTCTTAGCCCCGGTTGCCACAGTTGGCACACACACCACAGTTTATGGTTGAATCTTCTCCATGTTTTACGAAGTAGAGTAAAGCAAGGTGGTGTTTGCTTGGTGGAGAGGACACCGTGAATTTTAGAACGTACTCTAGCTCGTCACTCTCATTCCTATTTTTGTTCCAGTTTAAAACTGTTGTTAGAAGTTGAGTGATCTGGATTGATGGTTTTTCGGAACGTTGTCTTTGACTTAGTTGAGTAATGTCTTCATGGATTTTAAGTTGTGGGTTTCTCTGGATTTTTCTGTATTCTTTTCACAGATCGCTTAAGCGATAAAGATGGGAAGATGGAACATTACTCAAAAGGAGCAGCCAGCAAGTAGAAGCGGGTTTGAGGTTTTCACTAATGATTCGGATGGAGATAGTTAGTTTCATCCACTTTCCTCGTGTGTAGGCTGTTCTGCCATACTGAAGAGCAATATTCTATTGCCAAATATATCAATTCGACGAGAGAGGACCTCAATGTATTGACAATAGCTCCCCAGGAAGTACGGCTCAACTTGAAAATGATGTTATTCATACTTTTAAACCCTGCGCTACGTTGATAAGATGTTTACTGACAGATAGTGTTCTATTCAGTGTGATATTTGGAGAACTTCATTAAACTGGTTATTCAGTTACATAAGTGAAAGCACGACGCTTCTGTTTTAGATAAGCTAGACTTGAGTCTCCATTTCGTAAAGTAGTTGCTCATTGCCTTCAAATCTTCACTCTTTCTCAATCACAGACATGTATGTATGTATGTATGTAAGTCCTAAGGCCATGACGTCGGCGTAGTGAAACTTGCTCAAACACATTCCAAGCATATCAGATACATACAAGCTAAAAAGCAGAGGAGTGTGTACTGACCCCGTTATTCAGGATTCATTTCCTGCTAGTGTGTTGTTCATTCATATGTATTCCAAATGTGCGGTTGCTTAGCATGCTTTCAATAAATCTGGTTCTTGTTTTGTACTTGGATGTGAGGCCTTTACTACAGACTGCCTCATATGCTGAAAACCGGTTTTTATTAACATTGTCACAGAGAGAACTTGGTCGCATCAACTTCGATTCTTGAGGAAAGCTACCTGTTACACTAAAACGTGCTTCATTATTCATTCATCATTCGCTTATTTAACGGTAATTACCCTATTGTCAAATCAACTTGTTTGAAATATTTATGATTAATTTATAGACATATGTATATGCAATATCTGGAATTTAAGTAACAGTATTTTGTCTCCTGCTTACTAATACAGACTTTAACGCTGTAGAGCAGTGCCAATAAATAAATTATATAAAAAATAATACTTCCAGTTACTATAGTTATTAAATGTGTTTTTATTACAACACAACGTCGATTTTTGTAATTATAAATATTTGAAAAGAGATTGTGAGCATAATATTTTACAAAAATTAGCCAAAGATTTTTTAACTCTAAGGAACAAAAGCACTATAGTGCCTTATTTTTGTCCAGCAGTGTATGAAGATCGGATATGCGTAAATAAATTTTTTACTATATTTGCCAGAAAAAAATTGTTTATTAATTTATTATATAAGCAACCTTGGTAGGTCATTAAGATCTAAGTATACAAATTAAAACTTAATGGAATATAAAAAACAAAAGAACTTAAAACACTTTAGGCAAGTTATTTTTGCCACAATATTCCCAGTGACATAAAATTTGCATCTTTACTGTCTCACATAAAGCTGGATACTAAGAAAGTCAAGGATTATCACCTGGTTCAGGCGGAAATCCATAATTTTTGAGTTATGGTGTAACGACTACTTGTGTGATGTAAAAACAACTTGTAAAATATGAAGTGCTATGACCAGCATACTATAAAAATATTTCCTATTTTTTTCTTCACACCCATGTTGAGTGCACACTCTATTAATAGAAATATATTAGATATATTTATTCAATTTTACAGCTGCCGGAAAAGTATACTTTCCAATAAATCACTCGACAATTGAAAATGCAATCAAAAAATGGTGAAATATGTAAATGCCAGAGTAACAAGAAAGAATGAAAATAAAAGGACGTAGAGAAATATATTTAATTTTTCAGGTGTATGAAGTAATTTAATTAAAAGTAATGTATGACATATTTAGTTATATTCATGTATTTAAAAAAACTAAATAGATGATGACAATTTGTTCGCTGGAAACTCCTCTTTGGTTCTCTTTCCGTGGAGAGTGGAATTGCCAGAGAACAAACTATCCGCCCTTTCTTACATTAGAAGAAAAATTGAGGCAAAATCAACTCGATAATATAATAATATTAATTAAAAGTCAAAGTAGTTTCAACAGAATATATATACCGGGTGTCAACGAATCTATTAGACAAGTCATAATTTCTAGAGTATTATGTGTATCAAAATGAGAATTGGTACAGGTAAATGGTATGTGAAGGGGAGAGTTTTCGCATATTTTCCACTTTCCGGCCACTTCCGGTTTCACAGGAAATGGCCCCGGTTTTGAATTCTTAAATAGAACACCATGTATATTTTAACATTTTTGGATTTCTAAGACAATTCTAGATCAGAACGTGACATTTTAAAAACTTTTTACGTCTACTTCATTTTTTTAGAGCCACTTTTAAATTTGCATCTAGGTGGCCATGATCGGACGCAAACTAATCTAAGGGCCTTAGGTGATGTCAAAAAAATACAATCGCAAAGTTTTAGTTACTAGTATGAAAGACAGGAATAAGACAAGTTGACAAAATTACGTTTTCATTTCTAACTATTAATTTTCAAATGGCGACCCCTTTTTGACAACTACTTTTCGAAAAAAGCATTCTTTGACGAATCTAACGGTACTAATTTATTTGCGATTGGATTAGACATAAGAACAGAGATTAAATATTATTAAGCAAAATACTGGATAATTTATTTACTTATGACAAGTGCGCCATGGACAGCCATGATGCATAATAATTTGCAACTGTTTTTATCAAGTCTTCTTTGGAAAACAAAGCACTCACTTAAGTAGATAATGACAGTGACATACGCTCTAAGAACAGACGTAAAAGTTTCCTAATTTTCGTTAAGTTTAGTTTAAATTTTCGTTAAAATAATGTATACTCAAAGTGAAAAAGTGGATATGTTATTAATATTTGGAGAGTGTCATAGAAATTCAAGGAAAGCTGCCGAGTTGTATGCTCATAGATATCCGAATCGGCAACATCCAGCCCATCAGTAGTTTCCGTATGTCGAGACTCGTTTTAGGCAAATAGGAAATCAAGAGGCGGAACAGAGGTTTATCATAAATGAAGAGACTGAGATTAACGTACTTGCTATGGTTGAGGTTGATAAAACAGTTTCGTTAAGAAAAATTAGTCAAGAACTGCAGATAAGTTATGAATCAGCAAGAAAAATACTGAAAAAGCATGGATATCGAGCATTTAAATATCGGTTACATCAACATTTGTATACTGAGGATGGCGATAGACGGGTAGTGTTTTGTGATTGGCTGCTTCAAAATCATAGAGTTAACCCAAATTTTATCGATTTTATTCCATTTTCCGACGAATCCCGATTTACAAATAATGGTATGTTCAATAAGCAAAATACTCGGTACTGGGCCCAACAAAATCAACATGAAATGAGAGAGGGCAATTTTCAAGAAAGATTTAGCGTGAATGTCTGGGCTGGTATCGTTGGAAACAGAATAATTGGGCCAATATTGTTTCAAGGTCAGTTAACAGGGGTTAGATACTTAGGTTTTCTTCAAAATGAAATCGAAAATCATCTCAATGATATACCTTTAGCAGTTTTACGGCGTTTACCGCCTCACAATACTAGAGAAGTTCTTAATTATTTAATAGAGCATTTTAATAATCGAATTATTGCAACCAATGGTCCGGTACGGTGGCCAGCCCGCTCAACGGATCTTACTGTGCTCGATTTCTTTGTCTGGGGATATGTTAAAGAAAGGGTTTACTATGGAGCAGCCCCAGCTACTCTTGAAATATTAGAAGAAAGAATTTTACGAGCATTTAGAAGTATAACGCCCCAAATGCTACAAAACGTGTTGAGAGAAACAATTGAACGAGCTGAAATGTGTCGTGAAAAAGAAGGAATCCACTTTGAACATTTACTACACTAAACTTTTTAACAAATTCAGCTACTGTACTTTCAAATATTTTAAGTGCGTCGTCTAAGTTATTAGTTTATTTTGTTAGTTTTTTGTTAATTTTGTTAAACTTTTAATCCAATTCCTGTCTTTCATACTAGTAACTAAAACTTTGCGATTGTATTTTTTTGACATCACCTAAGGCCGTTAGATTAGTTTGCGTCCGATCATGGCCACCTAGATGCAATTTTAAAAGTGGCTCTAAAAAAATGAAGTAGACGTAAAAAGTTTTAAAAATGTCACATTCTGATCTAGAATTGTCTTAGAAATCCAAAGATGTTAAAATATACAAGGTGTTCTATTTAAGAATTAAAAACCTGGGCCATTTCCGGTGAAACCGGAAGTGATCGGAAAGTGGAAAATATGCGAAAACTCTCCTCTTTACATAACATTTACCTGTACCAATTCTCATTTTGATACACATAATACTCTAGAAATTATGACTTGTCTAATAGATTCGTTGACACCCGGTATATATATATATATATATATATATATATATATATATATATATATATATATATATATATGAAGTAAAATGCGAACAGTGAATGCAAACTTCGATCCATCAAATCCTTTCCGTGTTAAAGGTTGCACAGCTTGGATGAATTGCTAGAAAACACAATCCATCCTATTCCACCACCATCGAGATGGTGGCCTACCTGTACCACCACATCGAGAAGAAAGTAAAAACTTACCCTCCCTGCTATAGTGATAAGGCAGCGGTACATGTTTCGTCTTTAATTAGACTCAGCAGGGTACCGACATGCACCTGTCTGCAAAAGACAGATCGAAAGGAAGCATGCAACACTGAAACGGAGGAATCCGTAAAAGCCGCATAAACATATATATATATATATATATATATATATATATATATATATATATAGTACCCATAGCACAACTGTCTAATTATTGGTACAGACTATCTTTGAACTGGAAATAATTATTGTTTATTGTGAGTTTTACAGATTCTATAAATTCATTGAGTGTTAATGTTGTGCTATGGGTTCACCAATTTCCTCAACAATAGCACGGATAGTTATGGAATATGTAGAAGAAGAAGTATTAAAAAAATTGGATTTTAATATAATATTTTTTAAACGCTATGTGGATGACTGTTTGGCTGCTGTACCCGATAACAAAATAGATAGCTTATTACAGTTCTTTAATGATTTCCACCCAAAACTAAAATTTACATCTGAAATTGAAATGAAACAGAAAATAAATTTTTTAGACTTAACTATACACAGAAGGAAGACGGATAACAGTCTTCATACAAAATGGTACACAAAAGATACTTGGTCAGGCCGTTATTTAAATTTTAACTCTCAACATCCAAATAAACAGAAAAATAGTGTCATAATCGGTTCAGTTGATCGAGCTATAAAATTATCTTCACCCGAATTTCGCCCAGAAGTGCTAAAAAAGTAGAAGAAACCCTAATAATGAACCATTTTCCCAAACACCTTATAAAAAAATAATTAAACAGAGAACCTTTTTAAATTATAATACAACCAAAAAAAATAAGATTAACAATACCACAACACAAAACACCTTCATTGCTTTACCGTATATAAACCAACTATCAAAAAAACGGTATGCCACAGGGCGAACAATTTACTGGGATCACTTTATTCAAAATTAAAAAGCAAAGTTCCTTCAAAAAAATGATCTAACGTAATATATGCAATTCCATGCCGCAACTGTCCTAAGAAATACATTGGCATGACGACACAATATATTGAAAATAGAGTTATTGGACACAAGTATACTAAAAACCCATCGACATCCTTACATAAACATGAACAAACATCTAAGCATGAATTTGATTTTAAAAACACCCACATTTTAGACTGACAGAAATTATCATAACCTGGTTATCAAAGAAATGATACATATAAAAAAAAATAAAAATGCTGTAAATGTCAAGCAAGATGTCAAAAACCTAAGTCAAATATACCATAATTTGATATTTTAATATGACATACTTCATAATAAATATTAGAAATAATGTAATGATGCTTGGCGCGTTTTGGTATAAACTCATGCAAATCAAAGAACGTTTTTTAAAAAAATAATAATCTTTTTTCCTATTTTTTTGCTGTTATAAAAAGTAATATATCCACATCAATTGCAGACCAGGTTCTAATAATTTAATTTATTTTTAACATTTGAACAAAGCTACTTTCAAGGTATGTACTCTTCTATAGTTTTCAATATTTTAACCTGTTGTATCGTTTTATTTTAGTTTTAAACTGTTGTAAAATATGTTTTATTAATTTTAATTAACTTGGATATATAAATGTAATAGTTCTGTAGGATAATTTCTGTGATACATGTTTTATTGAAATGAAAATTTGTAATTTTGTAGATTCCACATGAATATAAAATAACTTTGAAGAAGCTCGCTATGTTAGAGCGAAACGTCAGAAAAATTGTCGTTTTTTGATTTTCAAATAAAAAACCTATACCCAAGAAAGAATTCCAGAAACATATTAACAAAGGTTTAAGATGCAAAAATAAAACAGTGAAAACACTTTTCATTCTAGGTTCAATTTTTTGTAATAAATCGTTAAAATTTTGTTACAACCACCAATTCCACACTGCTAAAAGCCATTAAATATTGGTGTGACTCGTTACTAAAACCCGAAAAATTAACGCTGTTGCCAGATTGTGAATACGATTTCTGTGAAATTCATATATATATATTCTTTTCTTTCACAGATTGTCCCGCCTTTAAGTGGTCTCTACTGGACATTTTTAATTAATAAATCTAGGTTAGTTCAGGCTAGTTTCAGTTTCTCAAACTAACCAAAACTAAACTAAACCTGAACTAATCAAAACTGACCAAAAATTTTGGGTGGTTAAGATTAATTTTTTCCTGAGACTGTTTAAAACATTACAAAAATTAATCTATGTTGTTGACTGAAATGGACAAATTTTATAGTTTATACCATGAATGTATTTTATATCTGGCAACGTGTCAAACGAATATTAGTCGTTTTCGCGAGTCTTATGTTCGATGGCCTTTCCAGTACGTATTTTTAGTTTTTCGTTAAAAATACAAGTTTTACCAAATTAGTTTACCAAAATTTGTTCATAAATAGTTGAAATATATTACATACAGGATATATGAACTAGTTCTATTGAAAATAAATATGTAAGTTCGATGTTTTCTTCAGAATTAAAAGTGTTTGGTGAAGTGCTGCTTGACATCTTTTGAGCTTTCCGGAAAACCGAGGAAAAATATCATATTCTACGACCACGAAATAGGGGGGTAAGTATGGAATTTTTTCAAAAAACGTCGTTTCTTTAGATTTATTGTAATGTAAAAAGTTACCAAAATATGAAATATATATTTACCGAAAATAATGAATTAACGAGACTTACAGAACAATATCATACATTGATGCATTGTTCTAAATAAAAAGTCTGCACAAATGTCTTGATAACATACACAAATATATATTCCGAAATTTAACTAATGTCACTACACGGTACAACAAAAAAATCAAGAAAATTTTAAGCGTCGAGAACGATGACAAACGACCACATTAAACACAAAAAATACGCCGGGACGCCGATCGCCAATTGCGGAAATTTACTATCAAATTTCGTTTTGCGATTACTCTACGTAGCCACTTGATGTCAATTTATGACATTTATTTCTGCATGTTGGGATAATTCTTTTAGCATTTAGCTTATTTTTGTAGCTTTCCATATCACCTCCAACTTCCTTGGGAAGACTGCGTGATCGTGGTTCGGAACCGACTTTAAACTGTAGGTTCAGTTGCCAATTTTCTCGGTTACCAACGCGACTTTAATCGAAAAAAAACAGACAAACAGAAACATTTTTTTCTAATGGGATACATGCGGAGTAATAAGCGTAATTGTTAGGACATATTTCAAGTTTCTATGTCTGATGTTTTTCGAGAAAAGGGTCTGTAGTTTCCGCTTTCCCTTTTCAGTTCCATATGTTCAAATTATTATATATCAATAATTTCTATTTAACAAATTTCTTAAATTACCAGAGAAAGGTACCTTTACAATATTTATGACAATATTTGTTTAAATTAAATTTCGTAGCATTTTAAAGCTACGATCGATCCATGATGCAACTAAGAAAGTTTGTTGTTTTGAAACTGATAATTTGCAATTATATCTTTAATAAATTTACATAACAAATCACCACAAAACATTTAACATAAATACCTATTAATCAGTTGTGGCGGTGATAACAATGGATGTCAATGCTGTTTATATCATTTATATTCTGTGGGCACCTTTATTGAACACTTTTGCATATTTATATTCTATTATATTGAAAACAATGTGCCATTTTTCTATTTTAATCGATGGTACAAAGAACAAGGATACTTATTATTAATACTCTGTGATATCCTGTATGAGGTCTTATATTATTACAAATCTTATGATTAATTTTGACTTATACTAAAAACCAAAAAAAATTATCAGTTTTTTTACTCAACTGATAAAAACTCAATATTTGCAATCAGGGGTGGGTCCAGCCTGTCTCCTTTTGGGGGGGGGGGAATTTGAAGCTCTTGAAGAGGGGGAGGGGATGCCAGCAACATACATATTTCTAAGATAAGAGGCAGATTCGGGTCTATTTTCCTGAACTCAAAGCTCTGGGGGGGGGGGGGCTATCGCAAGAAAAACAAGTTGTCAACGGGGGGGAGGGGGGAGTGTCAGCAACATACACATTAGTAAGATAAAAGGCAGAATCGGTTCTATTTTCCTGAACTCAGAGCTCTTGAGAGGGGGGGGGGGAGCGATTGCAAACATACACATTCCTATACTCTATTCAAGAACTAGAGAGAGTAATAATACTGTTACCGACATCTCCAACGTACTTGCTTCAGTGCCGCAGGTAACCGAGAAGTGTCATAATTCTAATTATATTTAAATATTATATGCTTTTACAAATTTACTGCAACAATAAAATTTCTGATAGTTCAATTTAATTTCTATCAGTGACCAAAGTACACCTTACTGTCTTTCCTTGGTGATTTATCTTTGTTTGCGCTTGTTTTTACATATTATTTGAGATTAGTGAAATACCCAAAAGATATGGCTTCCGCCTCTATATTTATTCCAAAATCGTTAAACGAAGGTATTTTTTCCTCAACGAAAAACTTATTACGATGAATATTTATGATGCTTGATCTAGATAATAATGTTAAAACTGTTGAGCGGTGTTCCAACATGACAGGAGTTGAAAAGTATACTATGTACCGAATACTAAAAGAGAAAAAAAAGACTGGAATTGTTAGTACTCCCAAGCCACATTCGATCACAAGCAGACGAAAAATTTCGTTGGAAGAAAATGAGTTGTACATACATTTTATTATGAAAAGCAGATCCAAACCGTCGACAAAATTCTAACTAAAATCAATTTAGATCGGGATTTACCTGACATCAAAAGAACTGAACTCTGGAAATTGCTCAGAGAACTTAATTTATGCTGGGAAAAACCAGATAGGAAATATCGTCAGTTGCAGTGGCAGTTGCTGTGGTAATTGCTGTGGCAGTTGCAGTGGCAGTTGCTGTGGCAGTTGCAGTGGCAGTTGCTGTGGCAGTTACAGTGGCAGTTGCAGTGGCAGTTACAGTGGCAGTTGCAGTGGCAGTGGCAGTGATAGCTACAGTGGCAGTTGCAGTGGCTGTGACAGCTACAGTGGCAGTTGCAGTGGCAGTGGCAGTGACAGCTACAGTGACAGTGGCTGTTGCAGTGGTAGTTGCAGGGGCAGTTGAAGTGGCAGTTGCAGTGGCAGTCACAGTAGCAGTGGTAGTTGCAGTGACAGTTGAAGTAGCAGTTACAGTTGCAGTAGCAGTTGCAGTGCAGTTGCAGTGCGGCTGCAGTGCAGTTGCAGTGCGGTTGCAGTGCAGTTGCAGTGCGGTTGCAGTGCAATTGCAGTGCGGTTGCAGTGCAATTGCAGTGCCGTTGCAGTGCAGTTGCAGTGCCGTTGCAGTGCAGTTGCAGTGCAGTTGCAGTGCAGTTGCAGTGCAGTTGCAGTGCAGTTGCAGTGCAGTTGCAGTGCAGTTGCAGTGCAGTTGCAGTGCAGTTGCAGTGCAGTTGCAGTGCAGTTGCAGTGCAGTTGCAGTGCAGTTGCAGTGCAGTTGCAGTGCAGTTGCAGTGCAGTTGCAGTGCAGTTGCAGTGCAGTTGCAGTGCAGTTGCAGTGCAGTTGCAGTGCAGTTGCAGTGCAGTTGCAGTGCAGTTGCAGTGCAGTTGCAGTGCAGTTGCAGTGCAGTTGCAGTGCAGTTGCAGTGCAGTTGCAGTGCAGTTGCAGTGCAGTTGCAGTGCAGTTGCAGTGCAGTTGCAGTGCAGTTGCAGTGCAGTTGCAGTGCAGTTGCAGTGCAGTTGCAGTGCAGTTGCAGTGCAGTTGCAGTGCAGTTGCAGTGCAGTTGCAGTGCAGTTGCAGTGCAGTTGCAGTGCAGTTGCAGTGCAGTTGCAGTGCAGTTGCAGTGCAGTTGCAGTGCAGTTGCAGTGCAGTTGCAGTGCAGTTGCAGTGCAGTTGCAGTGCAGTTGCAGTGCAGTTGCAGTGCAGTTGCAGTGCAGTTGCAGTGCAGTTGCAGTGCAGTTGCAGTGCAGTTGCAGTGCAGTTGCAGTGCAGTTGCAGTGCAGTTGCAGTGCAGTTGCAGTGCAGTTGCAGTGCAGTTGCAGTGCAGTTGCAGTGCAGTTGCAGTGCAGTTGCAGTGCAGTTGCAGTGCAGTTGCAGTGCAGTTGCAGTGCAGTTGCAGTGCAGTTGCAGTGCAGTTGCAGTGCAGTTGCAGTGCAGTTGCAGTGCAGTTGCAGTGCAGTTGCAGGGCAGTTGCAGGGCAGTTGCAGGGCAGTTGCAGGGCAGTTGCAGGGCAGTTGCAGGGCAGTTGCAGGGCAGTTGCAGGGCAGTTGCAGGGCAGTTGCAGGGCAGTTGCAGGGCAGTTGCAGGGCAGTTGCAGGGCAGTTGCAGGGCAGTTGCAGGGCAGTTGCAGGGCAGTTGCAGGGCAGTTGCAGGGCAGTTGCAGGGCAGTTGCAGGGCAGTTGCAGGGCAGTTGCAGGGCAGTTGCAGGGCAGTTGCAGGGCAGTTGCAGGGCAGTTGCAGGGCAGTTGCAGGGCAGTTGCAGGGCAGTTGCAGGGCAGTTGCAGGGCAGTTGCAGGGCAGTTGCAGGGCAGTTGCAGGGCAGTTGCAGGGCAGTTGCAGTGCAGTTGCAGTGGCAGTGACAGCTATAGGATAGTGGCAGAGAAAGCTACAGGACAGTGGCAGTTTTTTTTGTAGAGGTGTGGAAATACTTTGTACGCACTCTGTGTAGAACTCGCGTTTCCAATCTAGAGAGCACCCTCCCACTAAAACCACACCCCTCAGGACACTACGGTTTACCTCTTCAGAACTTCCTTCAGGTATTACTTTAAAGAAGGTGTCTTAATCATGATGTTCTAATGTTTTCATTTAATTTTTGCCAATCTAATATCCTTCTCCTTTCTTTCTGTGATACTATAGGTAATAAAATTATTTTTAATTTGTACAGGGAGTCCTAAAATAAATCATATTTTATATCTTAATTATAATAAACTTGCTATATTATACAGGATGTCGAAAAATTTAAACTAATCAAAAAAGAATTTTAAGTGTCTATAACTTGATTAATTTATATAGAACGCTATACTTTTTACCTTACCAGAAAATGTACCTTTTAAATACCTATCGAATGATATAAGGATATTCTATAGCTACGTCTTCACGTTTTCACAGAGTATGCCAAATAATCGTTTTCTGTAGCGTTTTGTGTTTTTTAAATAGATGTTCGAATGTTGCCTATGGCATTCAGAAACGTCAGATAATTCATTTTAATCTGTCAGTTTAGTCTACAAAGCCTCTCGCTATAATAGCGGTATTATTTTTTGTAACTATGGAATTTTATTTATTGAATTGATTTATTTGAATATTGTTGTGTTATTGCTTTGTCAAAATGAAGATTTATCCAAAGGAAGAGCGTACTGATATAATTTTTATCTTTGAAGAATGTCATCAAAATTGTTTATTGGCTTCTCAAGCCTATGCTCAAAGATTTCCTGAAAGAAACTATCCCAAACCAGCCGTTTTTGTGAGACTGTTATACGAGTTTCGGGAAAGTGGAAGTGTCAGTTATAAAAAATCTGTTATAAAAAAACTTGTCACTGAGGATGAAGAAAATGTATTTACTGTACTTAATTCAGTAATCGAAAATTTTAACATTGGCCAAGCAAGTGTTTTAAGGATTCTTAACAAATACAGATTTCATCCTTATAAAATCCAACTTTATCAACATCTTCAAGGAAACGATTTTGACAACCGAACTGAATTCGGCTTGTGGGTGTGAGATAAAGTGGTAGAAAATGAACACTTTTATGATAATGTGTTGTTTAGTGATGAATGTACTTTTCATAACAATGATTTCTAAAATCGGACCAATTTCCATTACTATTCTAATTCAAATCCACATGAATACAGAGTTATGAGAAACCAGAATAGATGGTGGGTTAATGTGTGAGGAGGAATACTGGCTCCATACTTAATTGGACCCAAGTTTTTTGAAGAATTTTTAAATGGTTTGATGTTTCACGATTTTCTTTTACACTGACTTCTAGTGTTATTAGAAAATGTCTTTTAAATGTTAAAACAACTATGTGGCTTCAACTGGATGGAGCTCCGCCTCATTATCATCGCGAGGGTATGCAATTTTTAAATGTCAACTGCGAAACAGGTGGATTGGGAGAGACGGATTTCAAAATTGGCCCCCGGGATCTCCGGATTTATTTCCAAAATATTTCTTTTTTTGGGAATACATAAAAGGAACTGTCTACAATGCGCCCCCGACAACACTACGCATAAGGGACGCTTTCCAAACTGTAACCCCGAAAATACTGTCCAGAGTTTGCAGTGGTTTCGAAAAAAAGAATATGGATGGTCGACATTTCGAACATCTACTATAAATATTTTGCTTCTGTTTTGTGCTTTCGTCAATATCTTATTATTATTATTGCTATTTTAGCCTGTTGGACGACAATAAATCGCGTTTCGAGTTTCTGAAGAATTGTAAAGATATTCCTGATTATTATTCTTATAGTTGTAAATTACCATAGGCAACTAGATACATTAGAATATTTATTCAAAAAACACAAGATGGTACAGAAAACGAATTCTGTAAAAACGTCACAACACCCTGTATAATATAGCAAATTTTTATAATTGGGATATAAAATATGATTTATTGTTACACTTCACTGTAAATTTTGAGTACATAACTGAAATACTTCCTTAAGAATTTGAAACATGAAAACCTTATTAAATAGGCACTTATTTTGATCGGAGAATCCAAAAATGCAATAATATACAGGGAGTTCCATTTAAAAACACAACTTTGATACTTTCAGAGCTTTTGGGACACCCTGTATAATATGAAAATAATTTTAAAAAGTAACTATATTAAACCCCATATATTTCAAGAGAAAAACTTTCTTAAAGTGACGTACTTTAGCTGCAATATTCCGTGCCGTATAGAGTGAATAACCCTGTATTAAACATTGTCTCCAAAATTTTCAGTCTCAATTTAACTAACATATAAAATATCTAAAAAACACTTTCAGTAGTTTGAACTCAATAAATAATAATTTTTCAAATTAAACACAACTCTGGAATATTTAATTTTGGGGAATTTTTGGGAATTAAATTATGTTATATTTTGTCTAGTAAGATACGCCACTGATATTTCAGGGTGTGTGGCAAGTGGTAACAACTTAACTTGCACAGTGCAGCGTCATCCTTCTTTCCTAATCTAAGCATGTAACCAGTCTAACAATAAATTGTTTAAAAATATATTCACACAAGTATGAAACCCCGTTTGTTCTAGATGCAATTGCCCTATCTACTTGCTCTGAACTATTACCTTTGGAGGGTCGGTATACTTAAGGGCTTATAACTTAATTTTCATGGAATCAATTTAAAAATGGAATGTATAATGTTCTACACTTAAGTCTCATCGTTTTGTACATATTTAAATTTTTATGTCAAAAATGACCTTTACGGACCAAAACTTAACTATGAAATTTTCCGTCTTTGTTATTTAATTTAGGTTAATTTTCTTATAGATGAAGATCGACTTTAGTAGTCTTTTTATGATATTTTGAAAATTATTAGTAGAGAGTGGTCAAAAAAGAAGAATGAAAATTATATTTAAAAAATCGTCAAAAATCAAATTTTTCAAATAGAGAGCCCTTATTTTTATAATTTTATCATATTAAGTATTAAAAATAAGGGTAACTTTGATAAGGTTGTCTATTTCAAAAATTTGTATTTTTCAAAGTATTAGCAATTCAATATTTTTCTATTGTAAAAGTGCTATACGGATTTTAACTTTTGTTATTAGTTGGCCATGTCGGCGAGGCGTCGCGAAAATAAATCAATCGAACCCTACAGAATTGTCACTATTTCTTGCCATTTGACATTTATTAACAACTAACGACCCGCCCCGGCTTCGCACGGGTGCAATGCTGATACTAAATACACTACAGAAAAACTGTGACTATTTATTTTATTTTTACAACAATTATTACATCGGCCTCCGACGCGCTATTTATAGGCACGCTGCCGCCGCCCCGGTCGGCCAGTACCGCCGCAAGCGCTACTTCCCGCAATTTTAAATCTGTAATATCTTCGAAAATATTCATTTAAATCTTGTGCTGTAAAGGACCATATAGATCTATATTAAATCAACAATGTATTTAAGCTATTTAATTGGATAAGGATTAATGCTGTATTGGTTAAAATCGCTTCAAAATTTGCCATTATTTGTCGTAAAAAGTTAATGAAAAAAAATGTTATTGTGGGATATCCATGAGAGATAGACATACACCATCGCGGAGTGTTCTGTAGACCTTTTCAATGTGTACAAATAATTAATACATTATTTTGATAAATCTCGTTGGGTTCAGCCTGCGTTTGCAATGTAAGCGGAAAAAAATATGATAATTAACGACATCACATTAGAAACCTCAAAAATAACAGTATTTCTCCACTATTTAATGGATGTTATTATACATATAAACCTTCCTCTTGAATCACTCTATCTATTGAAAAAAACCGCATCAAAATCCGGTGCGTAGTTTTAAAGATTTAAGCATACAAAGGGACATAGGGACAGAGAAAGCGACTTTGTTTTATACTATGTAGTGATAATCATGCCCGGGGTGATTAAATCACAAGCACGAAGATTATTTAAACTTATTTATTATTTATGGTGAATGATAACCTGTTAAAATCATTTTTTGAAAAACAATTTCAATCAAATTTGGCTGAAATATAGCCATTTCCAATTTACCACTTTTTTACAATTTTTATAGATTTTTCTTTCACATCGTTTTTTTCGCATTTCTAATTTAAATTCTGCGGAAAATTTATCGCTTGACTGTCGGAAAACTATAATTAGGAAGAATCTGAAAATTTGATAGTGTACTAATGTGCATGGGGGACAGCCGGTTAAAGTATTTTCAAGATGGCGGCACTTCCGGTGTGATCAGGGGCGGATCCAGCCTCTCTCTTTGGGGGGGAGGTGATATCACGAAAGTACAGTATGACAAGCACGTTGTCGACGAGGCGGGGGGGAGACACCAGCAAAATTCCCATTTCTAGTGTAAAAGGCAGGATCGGGTTTATTTTTCTGAATTTGAAGCTCTTAGAGAGGTGGGGGAGATCACAAAAAAAAAACAAGTTGCCAATAGGGGAGACGATGCGAGCAGCATACACAGATTCCTAGTATAAGAGCCTGAATCGAGTCTATTTTCCTAAATTCAAAGCTCTTGGGAGGGGGAGCTATCGCAAGAAAAATAAATTGTCAACGAGAGGGAGTGTCAGCAGTATACACATTCCTAATATAAAAGGCAGAATCGGTTCTATTTTCCTAAACTCAAAGCTCTTGGGAAGAGGAGGGGCGATCACAAGCTCTATTCAAGAACTAAAGAGAGTAATAAAACTGTTACCGAAACCTACAACGTACCTGCTCCAGTGCCGCAGGTAACTGAGGACTGCCGTAAATCTAATTATATTGAATTATATTTAAATATTATAAGCTTTTATAAATTTACTGCAACAATAAAATTTCTGATATTTCAATTTAATTTTTGTCAGTGAGCCAAGTACACCTTACACTGTGTCCTTAGTGGTCTATCTTGTTTGCGCTTGTTTTTATATGTTTTTAGAGATTACTGAGATACCTAAAAAATATGGCTTCCACATCTATATTTATTCCAAAATCGTTAAACTAGGGCATGTTTTCCTCAAAGAAAAACTTATTACGATGAATGTTTATGATGCCTTAAGATATCAATATCTAAATAATAATGTTAAAAGCTCTGTTGAAATGTGCTCCAATATAACAGGAATTGGAAAATCTACTACGTACCGAATACTGAAGGAGAAAAAACGTCCGAAATTGTTGGTACTCCCAGGCCACATTCGATTACAGGCAGATGAAAAACCTCATTGGAAGAAGAGATGTGCACTGCAATAAAAGGGGAGATCCCAACCGTCGACAAAATTCTAATTGAAATCAATGAAGATCGGGATTTACCTGAAATTAAATGAATTGAGCTCAGAGAACTTAATTGGAAAAAACCAGATAGGAAATCTGTTCTTATAGATCGTCCGGATAATGTCCGTTGGAGAAGGAAATATCTCTCTCAAGTAAAAGTTAGAGTTGCTAGAAATAACACAATTTACAAAATTAGTAATTTAACTGAACTTTTGAAAGATTTTCTTGAATAAAGTTACTGCAGAAAATTGGGAAAAATCCATATAATAAAAGAATAAAAGAAAATGTGGAAATTCGATCTCATGATTGGTGAGATAAAAGAACCAATTATAATTAATTTGAGCGAAGATAGTTTCACTGACTTTGATTACGAATTAGATACGTATTGTTTACCAGCGTAAACACAATTTATTATTTAAATTTTCTGTAACATATAAAAATTAATTACATTTGGATTCCTTTTGAGTTTTTAACCGACTTCTAAAAGAAGGAGGTTCTCAATTCGTCGACTATGTATTTTTTTTTTTTTTTATGTATGTACACCGATTACTCCGGAACGGCTGCACCGATTTGAATGAAATTTTTTACGTTATGTAAAGGAAGTTGCGGCGGTGGTCCCATATTTTTTTAGATGAAATTGGTGCAGTAAAATCCAAGATGGCGCTTACAATATGGCGGCCAAAAAAATTAATTTTGTCCGATTTTCTCCAAAATTGGTATGGAGGAATTTTCGGGGTTGTACCCAACGAATCTGAAATTATTTTTCAAAAATTCAAAATGGCGGATCCAATATGGCGGACAAAAAAATTTAATTTATTCCAATTTTCTCCAAAATTGGTATGGGGGAGTTTTCGAGGTGCCACATAACGAATCTAATATTATTTTTAAAAAATTCAATATGGCGGATCCAATATGACCGACAAAAAAATTAATTTTGTCCAATTTTCTCCAAAATTGGTACGGGGGAGTTTTCGAAGTCGCATATGACAAATCTAAAATAATTTTTAAAAAATTCAATATGGCGGATCTAATATGGCGGACGAAAAAATCAATTTTGTCCGATTTTCTCCAAAATTGGTACGGGAGAGTTTTCGGGATCACACATGGCGAATCTAAAATTATTTAAAAAAAATTTACTATGGCGTATCTAATATGGTGGATAAACAATTTATTTATTTTCTTCAAATATCGATATTGGAAGGTGTTGGGGCTTATATTACCAATCTAAAATTAATTTGAAATTTAAGATAGTGGATTTTCTATGAAAAATTAATATTCGTTTGACCCAATTTGATTGGTATTTGGAAAACTCTAAGAACTTAAGAATTTTTAGTGGTTCATTTTAGGGTGATTTACAACTTTGAATAAAATTTATACTTTTTTTCCACTTTGGAGTCATTGCGAAGTACACTAATTTCGATTAGTTTTTAATTCAAATAATTTATGAATATCATAATGAATTCTAAAACTAAAAATAGAAAAATAAAATTTTTATACAAAAATTGAACCGACTTCTAAAAGTGCGCTAAAAAGTGAAAAATAACCATAAATTTTTATATGAAATTGAACTTTTTGAAGTCGGCGCCAAATTATTTGTAAATGAAATAAACAACTACTAATATATACAAATTATGGTAAGAAAGCAATTACAAAAAAAGTATTTTAAATCTGTTTATGCAAATCACATTTTGTCAAGTATTAGTTTGGCGCCGACTTCAAAAAGTTCAATTTCATATAAAAATTTATGGTTATTTTTCACTTTTTAGCGCACTTTTAGAAGTCGGTTCAATTTTTGTATAAAAATTTTATTAATTGTAATTCTGCTGATGGTTTAAGAAAGAAATAAATTGAAACGTCAAATATCCTAAAGATGTTTTTAATTAATAATAAAATGACCGATAGCCCAAAAAAAAAATTCAATATTATATGGACGAATTTATTTGTTTATATATGTTTAACTTTTCGTATTTTTAACAATGGGTATTTTGTAAGTATTTAAATTATAATTTAGAATCTTTTGAGAGAAAAGGCTACGTTTTAGTCTGAATGTGCCTAAAACGGTTTCTATGCCAAAATTAAAAATAATAAAAATACAGTTGTGATTTGTGTTAAATATGTCAAAATTATCTTTATTTTCTAATGTATGTGAATTATTAAGAAATCATAAGAAATAAAATAATATTATGAAAACTTTTTATTTTAAGTTTATTGCCGAAATTATATTCTATGCCATAAATACTTAGTGATATTAAACTTCTTTCCGACGCCTATGACAAGGATTAAAATCCTTTTTAACACTTCACACATCCAAAATATCTATTGTTATCCAACCCAAATAGTCCATTATTATTAACCGGTATTTTTGATTATAAAATTTCAAACCCATTCCTATGAAAAATATATGTGTCTAACAGATTTTGCCGAAGACACCGGACTAAAGAACACAGGTAGTTTGCGAAGAAAAAAAAAAAGAGTAAAAAATGATTTATTACTCTCTCTAATTCTTGAATAAACTATAGTATAAGAGGCAAAATCGGGTCCATTTTCTTGAACTCAAAGCTCTTGGGGGGGAGGGGGGGGGGGGGCGATCGCCTGGGTGTGATAGAGTTATTACAAGAACATACGATTCATTCGCGATCCGATATCCGAGGAAACAGAAACCAACATTACCAACTGTTAAAATGATTATAAAAAACTTCAAGAACTTTGGATCTATAAAAGCTAAAAGGAATAAAAATAAACCAGTTTATAATAAAATAAAATTGCAAAGATTATTTGAGTAAATGTTCAAATTGACGCCCTTGAACTTCCAAACATTTTTAGCACCTAGGCAGGAAATCCACGAATGGCTCTTCTTATTGACTGAGGATTAAGTTCTTCAAATCCTATTCTAACGCGCTGCATGCAATCTTCCCTAGTGGTTAATGTGGTCTTGTATACTTTATTTTTGATTGTCCCCCAAATAAAAAAATCAAGTAGTGTTAGGTCAGGGGAGCGAAATGGCAAAAGATATGGCCCATCTTTGGCTATCATGTTGATAAAATTGATTTCTATAATCAGCCAGAGGCAAGTTATCTAAATAGTTCACTTCTAAATTTCTCAAGATTTCGAAGTACCACTTACCTATAAGTTAAAGAACGTATTTTGTATCTAGAAGTCTTCAAAAATGGCTAACTCACCATTCAGATTATCTTGATAGAATTTTAAGGCGACGACGCCGTCATTTCTTATAGCACAATATACGTTAAACCTCGAAGACTTATGAAAATTTAATTCTCTAAATGGATGTATGTTTGAGTCGCTCCAATAGTAGAAATTGCGTCGATTAAACAATCCATTTTTTATGAGTTTCGCTACGTCCGACCAAATAATATTATCCAAAAAACCAGCATTTTCTTGTGATCGAAGTAAAATGAATTGACAGAACTCTACTCTTCGTGGAAAATCAGTTCCTTTTAAATGTTGTACTATGGAATATACATAGGGATGAAAATTGTGTTTCCATAAAATCCTTAAAACCGATGTTTGAGATAATCTCTCTAATGCTACTTGTCTTGTAGATATTGTCGGATATTTGCGTCGAAATATCCTAAAATTGTAGTTTCAATATTTTCATTATTATCAACTGGTTTGTTACTATTTCTTTTTGCTTTTATGAATCAAAAGTTCTTAAAGTTTTCTATAATCCTTTTAACAGTTGGTGGTGTTGGTTTCTGTTTCTGCGGATATCGAATCGCGAATGTATCGCATGTTCTTGAAATAACTCTATCACACCGGAAGTGCCGCCATCTTAAAAATATTTTAACCGGCTATCCCCCATGCACGTTAATATACTGTCAAATTTTCAAATTCTTCCCAATTATAGTTTTCTCACAATCGATCGATAAAGTTCCCTGAGAACTACCTTGTATATATATTCAGATTAAAAATGAAAAAAAATTACATAGAAAAAAAATCGATAAGAACTGCAAAAAAAGTAGTAAATTTGTACAGGGTGAGTCAACGATTGGATGAAGTAGGTTTGTGCCTTTTCGGTGAAATTAACAAAGAAATTATATTTATTGTTTGATACAGTTTATTTTTACGCAGATTTTAAAAATATTTAGGACTCTACAGGATGAGCCAAAAAACTAGGACAGCATAAAGTTGTATTTTTTTTAAATAGAACACCCTATATACGAATCGTATTTTCGATTTAGCTTATAATTTTAAATCTTTTTTATTAAGGGTTTACTATAACAAAACTTTATAGTTTCTGAGATAATTAAGTTTAAAGAAAAAAAGTCACATTTTCAAGCATCAATTCAATCCTAAATAACGTTTTCAATTTTGTGACAAATATATTCAAATTTGGAATTTAGCAAGGCTAAGGACAAGTTAACATAATTTTTACCTAATATTTGCAATAAAAGCTACAGGGTGTTGAACACATCGGCTCAAATTTGAACAAGTTTAAATGAATAAATATCTTTTTTTTTTAAATGGTACACCCTGTATATTTTCATGTTATTTAATAGAGTAATAAAAACCCTAAAAGTTTTGTTCAATATATCCTATACCTATTTATAATAGTTTTTGAGATATTTCAGTTTTTCTTATTTTCCATACTTTTTTACAGAAATAGTCTTCATTATTACAGTAGCCATGGCAAAAACAATGTAAAAGAACATTTTTCTGTGTGTCAAATTTATAACCGCAATCGCTTCTTTTGGTTTTTATGTAGTGTAGTTTGGTTTTTTTTGCATTCATCTTATATGGTAAAATGATTTTCCAAAGAATGAGTTAATAGATATGATTTATACAATAGGAGAAACTCAAAAAAATTGCCTTCTTGCTCAAAGAATTTACAAAATGAAGTATCCTGATCGACGCCAGCCTAATACCCATACTTTTCAAAACTTAATGCAAAGATTTGATTCTTCTGGTACTGTTGATTATCCAAAACGTAAAGTGGTCAACAAACCTGTAACTAATGAAGAAAAAGAACTACAAGTATTGTTAAATGTTCAGGAAAATCCTAATATTGGTAGCCGACAGTTAGCAGCATTATGTGAAACATCACAATCTACCGCTAATCGTACTACCAAGAAATATAGGTATCATCCATATCACATGGAATTACACCAAGAATTGCATGGACAGGATTTTGAAAGTCGTGTATACTTTTGTCGTACAATAAATGCGGAGATTCAATTAAATCCCAATTTATTATGCAAGGTAATGTTTAGTGATGAAGCTACTTTTAGAAGTAAGGGTGCCGTAAATAGACGCAACATGCATTATTATGCCACAGAAAACCCATTTTGGATTAGAGAGGTGCAACATCAAAACCACTGGTCATTAAATGTTTGGTGTGGTATTCATCATAATCGAATTATTGGACCCCACTTTTTTAATGAACCACTAAATGGCCATAGTTACCGGAACTTTCTACAAGAAGAACTACCCCAACTGCTTCAAGGTCTCGATAGGGATGAGCTCGACAATATGTGGTTCCAGCACGATGGTGCGCCTCCGATATCCGCAATAATGGATTGGACGTGGGGGTTTCATTGAGTGGCCACCAAGGTCTTGCGACATCACCCCATTAGATTTCTTCCTATGGGGTTATATTAAAAATAAGGTGTATGTTAATCCACCAACAACAGTGGAAGATATGCGAAACAGGATTAGGGATACCTGTAGAACAATAACGCCACTAATTTTGTCCAGGGTCCGAGAAAATCTGCAAAAAAGACTAAATTTGTGCATTGCACAAGAGGGTCGTTTATTCGAACACTTAGTAAGAAGAAATAATTAATCTCAGTATTTAATAGGTATTTTTTTTTGTTTCAATTTAGTATAAAAGTAAATATGTATTTGCCCTGTCGTTATTGTTGTGTTAATTTTTTCACATTATGTTTAATTAAACTATTGCCGTTGTAATATAACGAATAATGTATTTCATCATATTTAACCACATTCTGTTTGTTTCTGTAGTTTCTTTTTATTATTTTACATGGCTACTATGATAATGAAGACTATTTCTGTAAAAAAGAATGGAAAATAAGAAAAACTGAAATATCTCAAAAAGTATTATAAATAGGTATAGGATATATTGAACAAAACTTTTAGGGTTTTTATTACTCTATTAAATAACATGAAAATATCCAGGGTGTACCATTTAAAAAAAAGATATTTATTCATTTAAACTTGTTCAAATTTGAGCCGATGTGTTCAACACCCTGTAGCTTTTATTGCAAATATTAAGTAAAAATTATATTAACTTGTCCTTGGCCTTGCTAAATTCTAAATTTGAATATATTTGTCATAAAATTGAAAACGTTATTTAGGATTGAATTGATGCTTGAAAATGTGACTTTTTTTCTTTAAACTTAATTATCTCAGAAACTATAAAGTTTTGTTATAGTAAACCCTTAATAAAAAAGATTTAAAATTATAAGCTAAATCGAAAATACGATTCGTATATAGGGTGTTCTATTTAAAAAAATACAACTTTATGCTGTCCTAGTTTTTTGGCTCATCCTGTAGAGTCCTAAATATTTTTAAAATCTGCGTAAAAATAAACTGTATCAAACAATAAATATAGTTTCTTTGTAAATTTCACCGAAAAGGCACAAACTTACTTCATCCAATCGTTGACTCACCCGGTATATATATTCAGATTAAAAAAGCAAAAAAAATTACGTAGAAAAAAAATCGATAAAAACTGCAAAAAAAGTAGTAAATTTGTATATATTTCAGCCAAATTTGATGGAATTTTTTTTTCAAAAACTGAATTTAAAGGGTGAAACGTCAGCATTCTTTTTTTCTCCAGCAATGCCTATACCTATATCTACTGAGAAAAAAGTTATGGACAAAAATTGCGAATTATAAATTGTTTTCGCTTCAGAAAAATTGCAATTTATGTATACACAAAATGCATAGTTTTTGAGTTATTTTTTAAAAACTGAAAAAGTGTCATTTTCACCCCGTTCTCAAAAACGCACATCTGAATTTAGTAGCACTTTGTGACTTTATCATATTTGAGTGCTAGAGGTACTTATTCAATCATAAAAATGCTGTTACTAATTTGTTCCCTATTACCTCGTGTTTTCCTTATATTCAATAACCTAAATAATAAAAAGTAATATAATTTAAAAATAAACCGTTTGCAAGGCAAGAAATAGAAAATGTTCTAGAAAAAATAATTAAATGCCGAACTTCATTTTTGGTTGTCAATACTCTAACCTTCCTAACTGATACATTCTTAAATTAATATTTATAAATGTTAATAAATCTACTTATAAACCCAAAGAAAGGAAATACGTATAATTTCTATAACTGCACCGAATGACCTTGATTGTCCATTCTGGGAACTAAAACCTAAGATTCATTCACACACAACTATTTCTAAAAACCCACACATAAAGTAATTTAATACAATTATGAAGTTATTCACCTTTATAAAAAAAACTGTTTTCTCAACCTTAAAAGATGAAAAATTAGAATACTGTTTCAAGATAACATAAATTATTTTGACAAAAAAAAATAAACTGGTTTCCAAAATTGCACTGAAAACTAAAAGATATATTATAAACTGATTTAAATTGTAATCAGTTTAATAATTGTAGATTTACTCGTTTACTTAGCACTTTTTTTAAGTCGGAGTACTTGTAATTGAAGAAGTTACTTTTAAATTAATTTTGAGAGGATCAATATTTTTAACCGGCTTGATCTGGGCATCAGATGATCATCATAGTTTTTAAGTCCATTTAACAATATTTAAAGGTGCGTATATATATGGCGAGTCGAGTGCGTGACAAGCTTGCAACGAACTGATATTTGTCGGTTCGAACCCTTCTTCGACGCCCGGCGCTAAAAGAGATTTCTAGCGTCTAGACGGTGTAAACCAATAAAGGACAAAGAAAAAAATATTTAAGTTTTGATTATATTCTTTATATTGCGAAATGAAATTTAGTTAATTTTTTCTTATTTTCCAAATATTTAATAATGAATCCCGAAATCTATGGGGTTCAACATAACTGTGGTGCCGGGACATTAGAAATAAATCTAATTTTTTAAGTGATTTTATTTACATATTATCTCCTATATTTATAAATAAAAAAGATACCTTTTTGTTGTATTTTTACAAGATCTATTGATAAATCTTGGAAATCAGTCTTTACACAAGTTTGTATTTTCCCGTTCACTGGCCAATATTACAATACCTCATGCTGTCAAATTGGCTGAATTTTTTTTGCTATCATATTTTCCTTATATCATTATATTCTGAAATAAATAAGAGGTAGTTTTTCTTATTTTCGAAATATTACTTAATTAATCTCGAAATTAGCTTATACGTAGATCGCCAGTAATCTGTTCACTGTTCAGTATGGTGGTTTTCAGGTTGCTAAAAAAGAATCTACTTTTTTCAGGAGTATTATTTTCTATTTATCTTTAATATTTCAAAGTAAAAAGCGAAATTTAACCAGTTTGTTTAGCGATGATTGTCGCGGCGAGTGTGGCTGCATCGATGCGAACTTCAATTAAGTTTTTCTTTAATAACATAGTTAATGCCATTTCACCAGTCCTCGCTGATATTTTTTTTAATGTATTAAGAAATTAACTTATTCCTTATAGTTTACATTTTGGGTTATCCCGAGTTACGAATTAGTTGTGCCCATATATGTGTAATGGATTTTAATTAATGTGTTCGAAGAACATTTCCATGTTCTTCAGCCCATTCGTCTATCACATGTTTCTTAAATTGTCTTTCTTTCTCATTCGCAATTTTTACAAGTTCCTTCTTTAGTAAACCGTTCATAAAGGAAATATGTTTTTTTGATAAACAATCTGTAATATCGCTTTTTCAACTATGTTATTGGCAACTTTTCCACCAGTCTAAAATGATAACTGGCGTTATCCAAATCTACAACTAATCTCTTTGGAATCAAATGTATCATTTGATAAAAATGTCTTTGAAAGATATCCGGCGTCATTTATTCATGTTAATTTTTGGTAGATTTCGGTTCAAACTGCTGCAAAACTCTTATAAATTCCCTCCAATATGAGTTGTAATGAGTTTGTGGCCCTGAGCGGATAAGGGTTTTAAATATTTCGATAACTCTTCTAAGAATGCTTCACGAAAAATTGCTATATTCTTATCTTCATACATTTCTTGTACTATGTGTTCTGTACTGAGAGAGATTAGATCCAGATGCCTTCCCTGTGGTATTTTCTAATTTCCCGCAAATACCGTTTTCTCCAAAAGTATTTCCTCTGTATCATCTCTATTTTTACTTTCCCTTCGAGAAATTCATTTTTGTCAGTACTTTCTACACATTGGTTTTTCTCATGCCAGGCATATTCTGGTCTTGTTTCAAAACTTTCAAAACTTTATCGAGACTTGTTTTTTTATTTTCTAACTAAAAACTTTCTAATTCATGTTTTCTTAGTATGTTATTAAAGCATTAGTATAATATTTTTTCTTCTCGGAGATCGTTTAGGCTCGCACACAGTTCCACTTTTCCTTTGCTTAATCACTACATACTATAAAACAAAGTCGCTTTCTCTGTCCCTATGTCCCTTTGTATGCTTAAATCTTTAAAACTACGCACCGGATTTTGATGCGGTTTTTTTCAATAGATAGAGTGATTCAAGAGGAAGGTTTATATGTATAATAACATCCATTAAATAGTGGAGAAATACTGTTATTTTTGAGGTTTCTAATGTGATGTCGTTAATTATCATATTTTTTTCCGCTTACATTGCAAACGCAGGCTGAACCCTACGAGATTTATCAAAATAATGTACTAATTATTTGTACACATTGAAAAGGTCTACAGAAAACTCCGCGATGGTATATGTCTATCTCTCGTGGATATCCCACAATAACATTTTTTTGTCATTTACTTTTTACGACAAATAATGGCAAATTTTGAAGCGATTTTAACCAATACAGCATTAATCCTTATCCAATTAAATAGCTTAAATACATTGTTGATTTAATATAGATCTATATGGTCCTTTACAGCACAAGATTTAAATGAATATTTTCGAAGATATTACAGATTTAAAATTGCGGGAAGTAGCGCTTGCGGCGGTACTGGCCGACCGGGGCGGCGGCAGCGTGCCTATAAATAGCGCGTCGGAGGCCGATGTAATAATTGTTGTAAAAATAAAATAAATACTCACAGTTTTTCTGTAGTGTATTTAGTATCAGCATTGCACCCGTGCGAAGCCGGGGCGGGTCGCTAGTTCACCTATAAGTTGTAGATTCGCTAAGTTTTGGAGTAAAAATAGAAATTTTCAATAGCTAACACTGAAAGTTGTAAGACAATAACATAGCAAGGCCTTACATTTATGCACATCTGAAGTATACTTAAAAATGTCATTACTGTTAATTGCCCTATTGAGATGTATACTTCTAGATCTAATTATCTTAAAAGTATATAACTCTCTCCTCAAATACATACTTAAGACACATACAATATCTATCCCTTGCGTTGTCCGAATTCGGAAAGCAGAATTATTTATGAAATCTGTTCCTAGAATTTCTATGGCTTTGGTTTATGCCTCATCACAGGTGTGCATTCAATTATCATACTTTGTCTGACAAAGAAGAACAAACGACAGCTTTGTTACTTTTATGCAGTGGGATTTTACCGTGAAAAGTATATTAAATAAAACATGAAAACTTGGACTACAATAGCACACTATCTTCTATACAAAAATGGTTAGGATTCGAACTTCTAGAAAATTTATACTTTCAACATATTAGCGGATAATATAGAAATTTCGCCAAAATCTCTTCGTTACATTTTGAATATATGTTAAACAAAATAGAAGCAGTTATTTCCAAAAGAAAAATATATTATCAGCAGCCCATTTCCATATGGCAGAAGTACTCGAAATTTTCTTCTCGCTGGTCTCTGCAAATTTTCTAAGGCAATTTCATTTCACACATTTAGTTCTTTTCTTCTCTAAAATTTTTGTCCATAACTCACAAATTTTGGAATTATATTCAGGTTCCTCTATTTTCTTCCGATCACTCCATATTCACTTATGAACAACTTTTAATCAATTAATGCCAAGTGCAAAATAAATTTCACTTCATTAATAAAAAAATAAGAAAATCTCGTCCCAGTAAATTTAAAAAATCCTTTGAGTTCGCACCAAAAAACCGACAGAAAATGGATCGCTGTGAGTATCGGTCGAGCTACTCGAAAACAATAAAACTATAAATAAAATTTTTATAAAAAAATTGAACCGACTTCTAAAAGTGCTCTAAAAAGTGAAAAATAACTAGAAATTTGTATATGAAATTGAAATTTTTGAAGTCGGCGCCAAACTAATACCTGACATTCGCAGAAACAGATTAAAAATACTTTATTTGTAATTGCTTTCTTACCTTAATATTAGTAGTTATTTATTTCATTTAGAAATAATTTGGCACCGACTTCAAAAATTTCAATTTCGTATAAAAATTTCTAGTTATTTTTCACTTTTTAGCGCACTTTTAGAAATCGATTCAATTTTTTTATAAAAATTTTATTTTTCGATTTTTAGTTTTGAATTCATTGATATTCATCAATTATTTGGACTAAGTGCTAATCGAGATTTGTGTATCTCGCAATGACTCCAAGGTGGCAAAAAGTACCCATTTTATCCACAATTGTAAATTACCCTAAAATGAACCACTCAAAATTCTTTGATTCTTATAGTTTTCCAGATACCAGTAAAATTGTGCCCAACAAATATTTAGTCTGTCATAGTAAATCAACTATCTTAAATTTCAGATTAATTTTAGATTGGTAATATAGGCCCTAAAACCTTCTAATATCGATATTTAAAGAATTTGAGACGTAAATTTCTTAGCCCGATCCATTTTATATTGCATATTGAATTTGTATACGCCCCAAGAACCCCACAATATCAGTTTTAGATAAAACCGAAAAATGTAAAATTTTTAGTCCCTCATATTGTATCTTATCAACCTGATAGTTAACTTCATACACCACCCCCAACCCAAAAATAATTTTAACATGTTAATCTAATCTAATCTAAACCCTTCAAAACCCCCTAGTACCAATTTTAGATGAAATCCAGAAATTAAAAATTTCGAAACGGTCATATTGCATTTAACATATTAGATTTTCTTAAAATAATTTTATATTCGCTATTTACATCCTCAAAAACGATTCAGTTCCACATTTAAACAAAATCTAAAAATGTAAAATTTTTAGTCAGCTATATTGCGTTCGCCATATTGAATTCAGAAAAAATACTATTAAATTCATAATTTACACCCTCAAGAACCCTCTATATCAGTTTTGGAGAAAGTCGAAAAATGTAAAATTTTTAGGACACCATATTGAATCCACCAGATTGAGTTTTTCAAAAAATATTTTAATTTCATAATTAACACAAACAAAAATCCCCCAATACTGACTTCAGACAAAATTGAGAGATGTACAATCTTTAATCCTCCATCTTAGATACGCCATATTTATTTTTTTTTTAAATAATATGAAATTTGTAATGTGTTATTATATCAATTTTTAAAAAATCGGACAAAATTAATTTTTTATCCACCATATTGGATACGCATTATTGACTTTTTTAAAAATAATTTTATATTCGTCATGTGTGACCCCGAAAACTCTCCCGTACCAATTTTGGTAAAAATACGACAAAATTAATATTTTTGTCCGCCATATTGAATCCACCATATTGAATTTCTTCAAAATAATTTTAGATTCGTTATGTGAGGCCCCGAAAACTCCCCCATACCAATTTTGGAGAAAATCGGACAAAATTGATTTTTTCGTCCGCCATATTGGATCCGCCATATTGAATTTTTTAAAAATTATTTTAGATTCGTCATGTGCGATCCCGAAAACTCCCCCGTACCAATTTTGGAGAAAATCGAACAAAATCTATTTTTTTGTCCGCCATATTGAATTTTTTAAAAATTATTTTAAATTCGTCATGTGCAACCCCGAAAAATCCACCGTACTAATTTTGGAGAAAATGGAACAAAATAAATTTTTTGTCTGCTATAATGGATCCGCCATATTGAATTTTTTTTAAATGTTTTGAATTCGTTATTTACAATCTCGAAAACTCCCCCATACTAATTTTGGAAAAAAATCGGACAAAATTAAATTTTTTTGTCCGCCATATTGGATCCGTCATTTTGAATTTTTTAAAAATAATTTCAAATTCATTGGATACAACCCCGAAATATCCTTTATACCAATTTTGGAGAAAATCAGACAAAACTAATTTTTTTGGCCGCCATATTGTAAGCGCCATCTTAGATTTTACTGCACCAATTTCATCTAAAAAAATATGGGACTACCGCAGCAACTTCCTGAACATAACGTAAAAAATTTCATTCAAATCGATGCAGCCGTTCCGGAGTAATCGGTGAACATACATAAAAAAACGTACACGGTCGCCGAATTTTGAACCTCCTTCTTTTAGAAGTCTGTTGATAATGAGATACGAACCTGAAAATGAAGACTTAAAATTAGAAAAACTAAAGTTCTACAATTTTTATTGAATTAACTCTAGCTAATTTATTTTAAATTTCTCTTGAGTAAGGTTCAATGAGTTATAAAGATTTATTTTGTTTTGGTAATTTTCATAGTCTCCAGAATTGTATTTGACAAACTGTTTCTATATATTATTTCCTCTTTCTTTGCCTGAAAGGTGAATATATATATATATATATATATATATATATATATATATATATATATATAGATATATATATATATATATATATATATATATATAATATATATATATATATATATATATATATATATATATATATATATATATATATATATAAGCAACCTGTTGACTGATTTAAAAATAGAATAACTTTCTTTATCCATCTAATACAAATGGAATTTTTTTAATGTATTCTTATAACAGCTTATTTTTAAAAAGTAATTTTATTTATATTTACTCCCCATCTAAATTAGATTTCATTCGATTAGAAACAAAACATATGGCAAGAATAAATATTAATCATACTTATTAAATTGCAATATTTGTGTCATCTTAATTAACCAAACCCACATTATTCTCTGACAGAAGTCGTTAACATATTAGCACACCTTAACTGATTAAACCGAATATGAAAGGTAAATAATGTAACATTTATAAATCATTTACAGTTAAAAATATTTCTGTTGTGTTGAAGATGCAGATTTGCAACGGTACACACCGCGCATACCATGTGTCCAACCCATCCCATAAATCGTATGGAAGTATAGTAGCTTGGTCGTTTTGTTTGTCATTTATGGGTTTTCGTGTAAGAATATTTAGTTTTACTGGGATTTTTTAATGAAATATTTGATTAATATGACTCATAAAGGTGCGAATAAATATGGCGAGTCGAGCTCGAGTCGAGTATGCCTCGAAATTCCAACGAGATTTTGCCGATTTCTATTGTTATCGAGGGCCATCGTCGGCAAATTTGAAAAGAGGTAATAAATGCAGTTGGGTCACAAGAAGTAAATTTTTTTATAGTTCTATTGTTTTCTCTATTGTAGCTCGACCGATACTCACAGCGATCCATTTTCTGTCGGTCTTTTTGTGCGAGCTCAAAGCATTTTTTTTATCTAGTAGGACGGGTTTATGACACGCTTTTTCGAAAAAATTTACTTTGCAATGAGACTGAAGACTGAAGAATTAAAATTAATAAAAATAAAACAAATTTTAACCCTCAAATTACTTATCTAAAACCTGATGAAAGTAATAAAACCGTAATTATAAATACATCTGATTATGATAGAAAAATGAACAAACTACTTGATGAGACTAACACTTATAAGAAACTTAAAAGTGACCCTACAAAATTGTTCCAAACTAAAAATAACACACTAATTAAAAAATCAACATATAACTGAGGAAGAAAGTAAAAAATTAACAATACATAATGGTATAGCACCAAAGATTTATGGGTTACCTAAATTACACAAACCAAATACACCTCTCAAACCAATTGTTTCAAGCATACAGTCCCCATTTTATAACCTGTCCAAATACTTATCAAATTGCCTAACAAACATCACAGGAAAAAATAATTATTATATAAAAGACTCTTTCGCATTTAAACAATTCATTGATACAATACAAATACCAGCAAATTATAAATTAGTTTCACTAGATGTAGTTTCTTTGTATACAAATATACCCAATGACATCATTCCCAAAGTTTTGGAAAAAAAATGGGACGATTTAAAAGAACACACAACATTGACACTCAATGAATTTATAGAATCTGTAAAACTTACAATAAATAATAATTATTTCCAGTTCAAAGATATTTATACCAACAATTGGACGGTTGTGCTATGGGTTCACCAATCTCCTCAAAAATAGCACAAAAAGTTATGGAATATGTAGAAGAAGAAGTATTGAAAAAACTGGATTTTAATATAATATTTTTTAAACGCTATGTAGATGACTGTCTGGCTGCTGTACCCGAAAACAAAATAGATAGCTAATTACAATATTTTAATAATTCCCCCCAAAACTAAAATTTACATCTGAAATTGAAATGGAACAAAAAATAAACTTTTTGGACTTAACTATACACAGAAATAAGACAGACAACAATCTTCATACAAAATGGTACACGAAAGATACTTGGTCGGGCCGGTATTTGAATTTTAACTCTCAACATCCAAATAAACAGAAAAATAGTGTCATAATTGGCTCAGTTGATCGAGCTATAAAATTATCTTCACCCGAATTTCGCCCAGAAGTGATAAAAAAAGTGGAAGAGACCCTAATAATGAACCATTTTCCCAAACTACTCATAAAAAAATAATTAAAGTACCTTTTTACATTATAACACAAACAAAAAAAATAAAATTAACAATACCAAAACACAAAATACTTTCATTGCATTACCGTATATAAACCAACTGTCTGAAAAAATAAAATATATTTTGGATAAGCATAATATAACGGTATGCCATAAGGCGAACAATTTACTAGGATCATTTTATACGAAATTAAAAAGCAAAGTTCCCACCAAAAAAAGATCTAACGTAATATATGCAATTCCATGCCTAAACTGTCCTAAGAAATACATTGGCATGACGACACAATATATTGAAAATAGAGTGAATGGACACAAGTATGCAAAAAATGCATCGACATCCTTACATAAACATGAACAAACATCTAAGCATGAATTTGATTTTAAAAACACCCATATTTTAGATACTGATAGAAATTATCATAAATTAGTCATCAAAGAAATGATACACATAAAAAAAGATAAAAATGTTGTAAATGACAAGCAATATGTCAAAAACTTAAGTCAGATATACCATAATTTGATATTTTAATAAAACATACTTGAAGCGACTCTATAATAAATATTAGTAAAGATGCTTGGGACGATTTCATATACACTCATACAAACGAAAGAATGTTATTAAAAAATAAATAATAATCTTTTTTCCTATTTTTTGCTTTTTATAAAAAGAAATCTATCCATAGCAATTGCATACAAAGTATCATAACTGAATTTATTTTTAACATACATACACAACTACTTTCAAAGTATGTACTATTTCATAATTTTCACTATTTTAACCTGTTGTATTGTTTTAAATTTTAAACTCTAAGACTATTTTAAAATTTGTTTTATTTTTATTAATTTTAATTAAATTAAAAATATAAATGTGTATTACTGTGATATATGTTTATTATAAAAAAAAACTTTGTAATTTTGTAGATGTAGAATTAATTATACAAGCTCTTTTGAAGAAGCTCACTATGTAGAGCGAAACGTCAAGAAAAATGTATGTCCTTTGTTTCTCTAATGGAAAAACCTATACCCAAGAAAATATTAGAAAAAAATATTTAATAAAGGGTTTAAGAAACAAGAATAAATTATATATATGTCAACAATGAAATGATATATTTACAAATAAAAATGACAAGTATAAAGTTAGATTATGCTTTATAAAGACAATTGAAGTTTTAACATTATTCCAGAAAATAAAACGATATATGCAAGGTTTTTAGAACGGATAGTATAAAATTCATATTTTCCGAAACTTTACGATAGGAAAAGGAACTTCTTATAGAATACGAGCATTCAAAAAGAAAAGGCTTCTTTCCGTTTCCCTCTCCTTATTTTCCTTTTCCTTATTTTTGTTACATTATCTCGGCCCCGGTTCTTTTGAACCAGTCTGAACTTTTCGATATTTAAATTACCAAAATCATGTTTTGCCGCCTTAAAACATCTAAATTTGGCTTTTTTATTGAAGAACATTTTAGCTGTTGCTTAGTGTAATATATTTTTTAATATATTCTCGACCATAACATTGATCAATGACGACCTTAGATGACAGACTTAATTTACAATTTTATCGCCTTATAATTAATACTAAAAATGCATTGTTCATTTAAAAATCGTGACATTTATATGAATTTTAATTAAACAAGTAATAATTAAAATAAATTAACGATGAGAGCTTGGTAGAAAGAAATATACTGAATATGGTTTTAATAAAAGATTATATTATGGAATATTTTCGGCCCTCAAACTCCGAAGATAAGATATTAGGGTCTCCATTACAGCTTTCGGTGATCGTGGCAATAATAATTTAAACATATTTTAATGTACTTTTATTTACTAATTATAAACATCTAATCTTAAAATAAACAATATGATAGCATAAGGTACTTTAATTATTATAACTATTTTTGCATGTGTTGGTGCGCTGTTTCACTTATTTCAATTTTAATAGTTTCGACATATTATCATTTATAGGATTATTTGATATCTATCTTGGTCAGAACTCATTAAAGTTAAGCATTTTTTAATTTTTTAAAAGATAATGCAAAAATCAATGTTAAAAAAATAATATTTATCGAATTTACTTATATTGCTACCTTCAACAACATGTCCATTTCGAATATAAAACTCAACAGGCAATAGCTTCATTATCAAGTTGCAACCTAGGGTATATTTAAAGTGATGAGTCACCACTTTTAACACGACAGCGCGGAGAACGCAGCTCGTTTTGCTTTTGGAAGCAGCTAGTATCTACTGCTTGTCAACGCAAGGTCTGTTACTGACATAAACTTGGACGATTGCCAATTGTCACAAGTTAACACTACCCATCTAAAAACGCTATAAATATGGCGAGACGAGCTCGTGACGAGTATGCTACGAACTTCCAGCGAGACTCCTTTGAATTTTGCCGATTCGCTTTGATATCGAGGGCCATCTTTGGCAGGTTTCAAAGGAGATAATAAATACCGTTGGGTTACAAAAAGTCAATTTTTTTATAGTTCTATTCTTTTCGAGTAGGTCGACCGATACTCGCAGCGGTCCATTTTCTGTCGGTTTTTTGGTGCGAATTCAAAGAATTTTTTTTATCTAGTGGGACGGGTTTATGCCGCGCTCGTTAGGAAAAATTTACTTCGCAGCGAGATTGAGGACACGAGATTTTCTTATTTTTTTGTTAATGAAATGAAATTTATTTATCACTTGGCATTGATTAAAAGCTGTTCCTAAGTAAATATGGAGTGATCTGAAGGAAATATGTTGAATTTAAAGGAGACCTGCAAATAATTCCAAAATTTATCAGTTATGGACAAAAATTTTAGAAAAGAAAAGAAGTGGATGTGTGAAATCAAATTGCGTCAGAAAATTTGCAGAAACCAGCGAGAAGAAAATTTCGAGTGCGTCTGCCATATGGAAATGGGATGGGTGCGGAAAATATATTTTTCTTTTGGAAATGACTATTTCTATTTTGTTTAACATATATTCAAAATTTAACGAAGAGATTTTGATGAAATTTCTTTATTATCCGCTAATATGTTGGAACTATAAATTTGCTAGAAGTTTGATTCCTGAATATTTTTTGTACAAGGTAGTGCGCTATTTTCGCCTATATTTTCGTTTTTTGTTTAATATACTTTTTTACGGTAAAACTCCAATGCATAAAACCAATAAAGCTGTCGTTTGTTCTTGATTGTCTAATAAAGTATGGCAGTTATATGCAGAAGAGATTTATGTACCTGTGAAAGGCAATAAACCAAAGGCATAGCAATTCTCAGAACAGATTTCACAAATAATTTGGCTTTCCGAATTCGGATAAAGTAAGAGGTAGATATTATATGTGTCTGAGGTACGTATTTGAGGAGAGAGTAGTATACTTAAAAAATAATTAGGTTTAAGATATACATCTGAATTGGGCTATTAACAGTAATGACATTTTCAAGTATAATTCAGATGTGTATAAGTGTGTGGTCTTATTATGTTATTGTCTTGCAACTTTCAGTGCTAGCTGTTGAAAATGTCTACTTTTACTCCAAAACTTTGTGTTTTGGATTTAAAATCCCAGACAATATTTACAAAAATGCATAATTCACTTGTTCAACCAAGAACCCTGATGAGGATGCGTAGTTTGGTTTCGAAATGTGCTGACATAACGGGACAGTGAATTTATAACTTACAAACAAATTAAGAAAAGGAAAAGTAGAACTGTGTGCAAGCCTAAACCGTCTCCGATTAGAAAAAAATTATACGATTTCTTCAAAAATATACTAAGAAGATACGTTCACTAATTATATCTTAGGAGACAAAAAGGAAGTCTCGATAAAGTTTTGCTACTTGTGAAACAAGACGAGAATGTACCCGGCATGGGAAAAACCAATCTGTAGGAAGTGCTAACACAAATAAATTTCTCTTAGGGAAGGTCAGAATGGAGGTGATGCAGAGGAAATACTATTTTAGAGAAGACAGTATTGGCGGAACATTAGAAAATACCACAGAGAAGGCAAAAATATTTTTATCTGGATGTAATCTATCTCAGTGAAGAACACATAGTACAAAAAATGTATGAAGATAAGAATATGACAATTTTTTGTGAAGCATTCTTAAAAGGGTTGTCGACAGGTTTTAAACCCTTCCTCGGTAAGGTCAACAAATTCGTTATAACTCATATTGGAGGTGTTAGTAGATTTATAGGAGTTTTACTGCAGTTCGAATTGAAATCTCCCAAAGATTTCCATTGATAAATGACGGCGGATATCTTTCAAAAATATTTTTCTCAAATCATACAGTTGATTCCGGAGAGGTATAGTATAGTTTTGGATAACGCCAGTTATAATTCTAGACTGGTGGAAAAGTTGGCAATAACATAGTTGAAAAAGTAATATTACAGATTAGTTATCAAAAAAAAAAAAGTATTCCCTTTACGAACGATTTGGAAAATTGCAAACAAGAAAGAAAAACAATTTAAGAAACATATGATAGACGAATAGGCTAAAGAATATGGAAATATTGTGCTTTCGAACACCACCATACCACCGTTAATTAAAATCCATTGAACTTACGCTGGAAAAATGTTTCTTCTTTGAACACAACTGGTCCTATTTCGTTTAATAAGTATTCAAAATTGATAGGAGACATTCTGGTAAAATTTTTGTGTTGTCCGCTACTTTGTTGGAAATTAAAATCGACTAAAAGTTTCGATCCTGACAGTACGCAGGATCGTCGAGGTTTTTGTTTTTTATTTACCAAACTTGATGATAATAAAATCCCACTGCATAAAATTAATATAGCTGCCGTTTGTTCTTCGTCGTTACATATGGCAGGGCAGGTTTACTATCTTCGCTCACGTTCTATTAACTAAAATGTTCTTGAAAAATTTGCGTGGTGTGCAGGACTTCAACCAAAATTTAAATATATTTTTTCTTTACCCTTTATTGGTTTACACCGCCCAGACGCTATAAATCTCTTTTGGCGCCGGACGTCGAAGAAGGGTTCGAACCGGCAAAGATCAAAAAGGTTCATTTTAAGCTCGTCGCATACTTGTCATGCATACGTCATACGCTCGTCTCGCCATATTTATACGCGTCTTAAGGCGTGAACCAATAACTTATCGGAAGGCGATGTTAATCCAAGCAATGTTACGCTGGAATATCTGTCTTTGCTCGATGTTAACCCTAAAGTTCAATTTTTCACAAGACTCACATTTCTCGTGTCATATCACTAAGCAAATGAAATGCCTTACTTGTAACAAAAATACACTCATGTTAAATAAAGAATTAGTGGAAAACAAGTAAAATCTAAGGAAACATCATAATACGAGTCTGACGCTTACCACTATAAAACAAGATTATGGACAAAATGAACAGATCATTTGATATATAAAAAACATTCTCAGTGTTTCTCCGATTATAGCTTTATTTCTCTTTATAAGGGTTATTAATTAGATTTTACAAAAATATATTAATTTGTCTATGCTATTAGCAAGCTTGAAAGTGCATGGGATGGGTCACGTGACTAAATGTTGTGATAACTCTCATAAGAATATTCACAGGGCTGGTTTTTGTATAGAATCAGCCGAAGATTACGGGAATCAACCATCGATATTGATAATGCATATACAAAACTTTTATAGAACCATATCTCTTCACCGGCTACGAACACCTCCTGGATTTCCCGAATATATCGCGACTCGAAAAATTTTATATAGTTATTATTTTGCTTACGTAAATATTTATATCGACCATACTATAAATTATCCACTATTAATGTTTGTTTTATACTCTGCAATTCCACCGGGACCTCAATTTTATGGTTCTTAATAGTCTATTATAAATCCGAAGATTTTATCGACGTAATGACTAGTAATTATACGATAATCTTCGTATAATAAAATAATAATTAGTTGAGAATGGTAAAGATGTGATTTTCTCCTTTTTGAATTTTTATTTATTTAAGTACTTTAAGGAATAGATAATGTTGTTACCAAGTTGGGTAATTAGCGCAGTAGGCTATTAAACAACATAACAGCTATATATATATATATATATATATATATATATATATATATATATATATATATATATATATATATATATGTTAATGCGGATTTCACGGATTCCTCCCTGTGAGATGCAATAGCAGTGGATATATCCACATTATGCCGTTGTAGTGCTGAAATCACATTCAGCAAACATACAACTATATGCAGCTCCGCGTATGAATGAAGTAAAATGCGAACAGTAAATGCAAACTTCTCTCCATCATATCCTTTCTGTGTTAGAGGTTGCACAGTTAGAATAAATTATTATAAAACGCAATTTATCCTATTCCACCACCATCGAGATGATGGCCTACCTGTACCACCATACCGAGAAGAAAGTCAAAACTTACCCTCCCCGCCACAGTGATACGGCAGAGGTACATGTTTCGTCTCTACTAGACTCATCAGGGTACCGACATGCACCGAGTTGTGCAAAGGACAGATCGGAAGGAAGCATGCACATACTGAACGCGGCTTCTCCGGCCTCCCGCCGGATGGCGTATATACGTTCCTCTAACACAGAAAGGATATGATGGAGAGAAGTTTGCATTTACTGTTCGCATTTTACTTCATATATATATATATATATATATATATATATATATATATATATATATATATAGATATATATATATATATATATATATATATATATATATATATATATATATATATGTATATATATATATATATATATATATATATATATATATATATGTATATATATATATATATATATATATATATATATATATATATATATATATAAATAGATAAGTTTTTGTCCGTGTAATTTACAATAAAATAGAATCAAATATTGGCGAAGCGGACGTGAAAATTTGTCAATCTACATGATTATCGTGTTAAAAAGTGCGGAGCACTCCAAAATATGGAAAAACTCCAGGTCCGACAGATGGCGACAGCGATGTTTCGTCCTAATATGGGACTCGTCAGGCCACCGCATTCGGTACAAACCATCATCTCGCCTTTACATCCTATAAAGCTGAGTTTAAAATCAAAAAACAGCAAACAAGACGACAAAGGCGACATCTCGATGGTCCACTTGATAACACAAGAATCACACAGATTAACAAAGTTTGTAAATAATCGCCATATGGTAGCACGACGGTGAATTCAAACAGAAATATGTAAAATCGAGTACACAAAACGCGCTGTCCAAAGGATAATGTTTCGTGTACTCGATTTTACATATTTCTGTTTGAATTCACCGTCGCGCCACCATATAGCGGTTATTTACAAACTTTGTTAATCTGTGTGGTTCTCGTGTTATCAAGTGGACCATCAAGATGTCGCCTTTGTCGTCTTGTTTGCTGTTTTTTTTATTTTAAACTCAGCTTTATAGGATGCAAAGGCGAGATGATGGTTTGTACCGAATGCGGTGGCCTGACGAGTCCCATATTAGGACGAAACAGCGCTGTCGCCATCTGTCGGATCCGGAGTTCTTCCATATTTTGGAGTGCTCCGCACTTTTTAACACGAGAATCATGTAGATTGACAAATTTTCACGTCCGCTTCGCCAATATTTGATTCTATTTTATTATATATATATATATATATATATATATATATATATATATATATATATATATATATATATATATATATATATATATATATATATACATAGAATGCCAATAATTCTGTAATCACATGATAGAATGTAAAAAATTAGTATGAAAGGTTGGACATTAATGCATATAAATTTAGAATTATAAATATATTGACTCAGAAAAACATGAATCTTATAAACTAATTAATAAGTGATATTTTGAATAAAGTGTGAAGTGTTATTGTCCAGAAATAGCAATTTTAAAAACAATTTAGTGAAATCCACGAAAAAGAGAATCTTAGTCACCCATTTAATAAACAGTGCGGGTAAAGATGATATTAGTGAAAATAAGCGTCAAAGTATTTATTGAAATATAGACATTATCCATCAATAGTTATTAATAACATAGTAGTTTTTACGTATTACAACAACAGTATTTGTTAAAACTTTGTAAGAAACATTGTAAAAGTGCAACAATAGTATAAGAAAATATAGATTATAAGTTTATTTTAATAAGAAACTAAGAAAAAAGAGTACTTCATTATAGGGAAAACTTTATTAAATAGGATTATAATAGTAATAAAACTCGAATTATCAATTTCAGGATGTTTTAATTAAAATTTAAATATATAGATAAAATTTTCTTAGTCTTAATCCAATTTTATTTATTAATTTTATGTGGTAAATAATAACCAAAAGTAAAGTTTAGATATACCAAAATGTCAGGAAAAATCCAAAATTTACATAAATCATAATTTATCGTCATCAAATAGAATATTTATTTCATAATATCAATAAAATAACAAAATTTTATCAAATATTGACAATTAGGAATCCATTTTATTTTGTGTTTCAAAGCTTAAAATTTCATCTAGTTGCCAGTTCACGTCAGATGGCCGACCAACCAGAAAAAAAATAAAACAAAAATTTATATCACGTGACAACTTACTATAATAGCTAAAATTCATTTTTTTAAGAGAGTACAGGTCCATCATTTGTACGAGTAACATTATTAGTTTGGTTTGTAAAAAGTTAACTTAACCTCGATATATTCAGATGATATTTTGAAAAGTAAAAGAAGGAGTGATTATTGATCAATTATAGTGTTTTTCCATTGCTATTTCATAAATAAATTAAAAGGAAGAGAGCACAAATTAATCTGTGTTAAAGAAAACATTGCTGGTCTCATTCATTAAATTCTTTCAAAGAAAAAGTAACAAGAAGAAATTTAGAAATTGGAAATTAAAAAAATGTCTGGAGATTGAAAGTCCATGTAGAAAGAAGTAAAAGAAGTTTAACAAATCAATAAATAAATAAGTCAATAAGCAAGCAACTGTGTAAAATATTTAAATAATTGGCAAAGGAAAAAAGGATTTGTAAATTTTTCTTTATTAAAAAAGGAACGAGGAAACATAAAATGTGGATATAAAAAAATGTTTTTGGAGATTTTAAAGGTATTTCTCTATTGTGTAAGATATAGAAATTTTTGACCTACCTGGTAATAATTTGATAAATTAGATTTATATTAACCTTATTATGAAAAATTATAGTTAATAATAAAATAATTTGATAAAATAGATTTATACTAACCTTATTACAAATAGTTATAGTTAATAATAAAAATAAATTGTTTAATTTGCACTGCATCAAAATCACTTTTAATAATTATAACAATATTTTTAGATTGTTTAAAATAAAATTACATCTTTCAAGACACTATGCATTTGTAATCGTTTAAATATTTATGCTATACTGCCAGACTTAACAATTCAAAATCCCATTAAAGAATATAGTGCATATTGAATAATATTTATAATGCAATTAGGTTCAGATAAGGTGTTTTACAAATTTTACATAAAAGACTGTACCCACTGACATGATTGTATTTTTTTAAGTAAAGTTTGTATTTATGTTTTTGAATCATTGGTTTGACCTTTTCTACGGAGTACATTCAGAAATACAGCACATGTGTAATTGAGTAATATTTCTTTAAAATAAAAAAAAATTGGTACAAATTGATTATACTTAGGTATAGTTATTTGTGTCTGGCTCCCAACAGTTCAATAAGTATCATATCTATATATGCTGTCAATAATTTTTATTTCTCCAATAATAAACAAACAATTTAATTATAAAAAAAATAAACAAATTAAATTTTTTTTTTCGGACACGCTGCGCAAGCGAAAATATCAATACAATATATATATATATATATATATATATATATATATATATATATATATATATATATACATTACAATTTTATATATATATATATATATATATATATGTATATTTGAGTTGAAATTTCAAATTAATAAAAATAAATAAATTTTATAATAGTATTAAAATTAAAACAACACAAAGGTTAAAACAGTGAAGGCAATAAAATAGTACATACCCTGAAGGTAGCTTTGTACGTATTTTAAAAATAAATTCAATTATTACAACTTGGTATGCAATTAATATGGATGGATAGATTACTTTTTATAACAGCAAAAAATAGGAAAAAAGATTATTTTTTTAATAACGTTGCTTGATTTACATGAGCATCATTACACTATTTCTAATATTTATTATAGTATTGCTTCAAGTATGTCTTATTAAAAAATCAAATTATAGTAAATTTGACTTACGTTTTTGACATCTTGTTTGTCATTTATAATGTTTTTATCTCTCTTTATATGTATTATTTCTTTGATGACCAATTTGTGATAATTTCTGTCTGTATCTCAAATGAGGGTGTTTCTAAAATCGAATTCATGCTTAGTTATTTGCTCATGTTTATGTAAAGATGTCGATGCGTTTTTAGTATACTTGTGTCCATTAATTATATTTTCAATATATTGTGTCGTCATGCCAGTGTATTTCTTAGGACAGTTTAAGCATGGAATTGTATATATTACGTTAGATCTTTTTTTGGTGGGAACATTGCTTTTTTATTTCTTATAAAGTGATCCTAGTAAATTGTTCGCCTTGTGGCATACCGTTGTGTTAGGCTTACCTAAAATATATTCTATTTTTTCTAATAGTTAGTTTATGTACGGTAATGCAATGAAAGTGTCTTGAATTGGGTATTGTTAATTTAATTTTTTTTGTTTGTGTTATAATGTAAAAAGGTTCTTTGTTTAATTATTTTTTTTATAAGGAGTTTGGGGAACTGGGTCATTATTAGGGTTTCTTCTACTTTTTTTAGTATTTCTGAGCGAAATTAGGGTGAAGATAATTTTATAGTTCGATCAACTAACTATGATACTATTTTTCTGTTTATCTGAATGTTGAAAGTTAAAATTTAAATACCGGCCTAACCAAATATCTTTTGTGTACCATTTTGTATAAAAACTGTTATTTGTTTTATTTCTGTGTATAGTTAAGTCTAAAAAATTTATTTTTTGTTCAATGTTAATTTTAGATGTAAATTTTAGTTTTGGGTGGAAATTATTAAAGTATAAGTAATAAGATATCTATTTTGTTTTAGGGTACAGTAGCTAAACAGTCATCCATATAGCGTTTAAAAAATATTATATTAAAATACAATTTTTTGATTACTACTTCTTCTTCTACTTATTCCATAACTATTTGTGCTATAGTTGAGGAGATTGGTGAACCCATATCACAATTGTCTAATTATTGATATGGTCTATCTTTGAACTGGAAATAATTATTGTTTATTTATAGAATGTGTAGAACTTACAATAGACAATATTTATTTCCATTTCTTCCATTAACTTAAAAATAATGTATTAAGTACTAAAACAATGACTGTAATATATGTTTATAAAAAAAAACTGTAATTTTGTAGATTAAGGATATAGATAAATATAGCATAACTTTGAAAAAGCTCACTATGCAGAGCGAAACGTCAAAAGAATTGTCGTCTTTTAATTGAATGCATTTATTTCTCTCACTGTTAGAAAAAAACCTCTCTTTCTCTCTCTCTCTCTCTCTCTCTCTCTATATATATATATATATATATATATATATATATATATATATATATAGTAAAATCAGAATTATTTTTTTATTTCTCTCACTGTTAGAAAAAAACCTCTATATATATATATATATATATATATATATATATATATATATATATATATATATATATATATATATAGTAAAATCAGAATTATTAGAAAGTCGAGTAAACATAGGGCAGGTATAAATTTACAGCTGCACGGGCCTGCAATAATTTGCTAATGTAGGTAAAATTATAGGTATTATTTACATTTATTATCTACAATATATTTGAATTTGAACCAAAATAGCCAATTTAAATTATGTTCAATTTTAATAGTCCAGACGTCTCAGATGTTCGGCATTTCATTTCGTAAAAACACTACAAAACGTAATTGTCTCCGTTTAAATGTACAGGAAGGAAATATGGCCCAATGATAGTTCTTCCGATTACCGCTGCCCATACATTTACACTGAATTTGTGTTGGAACGATATTTCTTTTTTTATATGCAGATTCTCATCAGCCCAATAATGCATATTGTGGAATTTGGTGATTCCCTCCCGAGAAAATTTCGATTCATTTGACCATAAAATACTTGTTAAGAAAAGTCCATCTTCCATATCAGCATTTAACAAATAACGGCAGAACATAATTCTCCATGCTGGATCACCTTTTTCAGGGCCTTTAACCGGGGTGTAATAGAGTGGATGTTTTCCTTCAACTTTCGAAACGTTCCACAACTGGTTGTTTACCTATTGGTGTTTTTATTTTGTTTATGTTTATTTTAGAAATAACAATTACCGGCCTGGTGAACAGAAACACACAAATTCATCTTTTAAGCGTTTAGAACATCCAATGCAATACATTAGATATTTTGTATTTTAATTAAATAAAGAACGAGTGAATAGAGAAAATTATTAATTTCGTTAATATGAATATCTTCCCTGAATTTAACGTATGTAATATTTTATTGATACGGGTTTCGATCAACCACTGTAAAAGTAATTCAATAAAGTTATTTTTAAAGTAAATTGAATGCATTTATTTCTCTCACTGTTAGGAAAAAACCTCTCTCAAATCTAAGAATGAAACTTGAATTTTTGTAGATGAATAAGATTTTTGAATACACAGTTTTTTGTGTGTTATTTTAATTTTAGTCCTCTTGTTGATATTATAGTGTATGAACCAAAGAATAAGAAAAAAAATCGAAAAATTATACCAGTCTCATAAAAATTAAATTTTCAATCACCAATTGCCAGAAAACCGAAAAAAATTAAAATGTGCTGTAATTCGACAACCGTGCATTTTTGTACTAGGGCATGTATGGCATAAATTATTCAAAATGGCATTCTCTATCACCTCTTCCAAACTTTCTATCGATGTACCAAACACCCTGTTATATATATATATATATATATATATATATATATATATATATATATATATATATATATATATATATATATATATATATATAGTGTATTCATATTCAGAATTATTAGAAACCGACTAAAAAGTCCAATCACTTATAACAATAAAACTGCAATAAAACCTTTCAACCACAGCCGCGAGGTTTATCCATTTATACAGAAATTTGTTGAGGTCCGGAGAAATGTTTATTGTTAATTCTAATTTTAATTTTGTTATGTTAACTAGAAATAAATTAACAGGCTGATTTTTATATTAAATTAAATAAAACACTATAATAATATACTACATTATAATATTTACATAGGTATAAATACTTAGTTAACAGTAAGTTTTATATTACTAAACTAAATCTGTTTCACTATTGCTACTCTCATCTAGATTAATAACTAACTTTTCTGTTGCATTTTTAAGATAGACATAGGTTTTTTCTATTTCCTTTACATGTTTTACACAATTTTCCCAGTTAATTTAAGAAATTTTTTTACTTCAGTATCAATTAAAGTTAATACATTAGAATTAAGTGTAGCTGAAATATTATTACGACTAATTCCTGCTTTAAGTTGGTGTTATATTTGCTCGATCGGGTTGAATATACAGTGGTAAGGTGGTAACCACAATAATGTGTGACCCATACTTTCCGCAAGTTCATCGCAATAATATTGTTTTTTAACAGACAAACTTTTGAGCGCTTCCAATAACTTTTTTTTGTACAGTTTTCATGAAAATACATATCATTATCATACATATAGTTCTGAATTTTGGCTTTTGGATTGAACAAGGTGACATTAGACAATAATTTAGTTCTAAACCAATCTTTAAATAGCTCCGCTGTTGTGTCGTCATGATAATCAACACAAGAATCTCTAATGTTTTTGGATGAATGAGACAAATCATTCGGCACAAACCCGTTTTCAGATTCAGCATGTAAAATTGTTATCATTTTGCCGCGGTTTGACGGCGCACGTGTCACACACTTACCGCTAGAATCGTCCCATACACTGATTGGGATGTCATTGATATCAATCCACGTTTCATCTAAATAAATTATTGGCCTTTTTTGTGTTCTGTAGTCACTGATTTCCCTCAAATATTTGCCCCGCCATTCTTGAAGACGTCTGGATTCTATTAAAATTGGACATAATTTAAATTGGCTATTTTGGTTCATATTCAAATATATTGTAGATAATAAATGTAAATAATACCTATAATTTTACATACAATAGCAAATTATTGCGGGCCCGTGCGGCTGTAAATTTATACCTGCCCTATGTTTACTCGACTTTTTAGTCGGATTCTAATAATTCTGATTACACTCTATATATATATATATATATATATATATATATATATATATATATATATATATATATATATACATATATTCTTTAATATTTTCTTGGGTACAGGTTTTCTTATTTGAAGATTAAAAGACGACAATTCTTCTGACGTTTCGTTCTGCATAGTGAGTTTTTTCAAAGTAATGCTATATTTATCTGTATCTTTCAGCTACAAAATTACAATTTTTTTTATAAACATATAGCACAGTCATTGTTTTATATATATATATATATATATATATATATATATATATAGGGGCGGATCCAGCCTCTCTCTTTGGGGGGCGGTGATATCACAAAAGTACAGTATGGCAAGAAAAACAAGTTGTCAACGGGGGGGGGGGGGGGGGGTGCAAGCAGCATACTCATTCCTAATATAAAAGGCAAAATGGGTTCTATTTTCCTGAACTCAAAGCTTTTGGGAGGGGGGGAGGATCACAAGCATACAGACTCCTATACTCTATTCAAGAACTAGAGAGAGTAATAAAATTGTTACCGAAACCTCTAACGTACCTGCTCCAGTGCCGCAGGTAACTGAGAACTGCCGTAAATGTAATTATATTTCATTATATTTAAATATATTTTATAAATTTACTGCAACATAGAATTTCTGATAGTTTAATTTAATTTCTGTCAGTGAGCAAAGTACAACTTACAGTTTTTTCTTAGTGATTTATCTTGTTTGCGCTTCTTTTTATATATTATTTGAGATTAGTGAGATACCCAAAAGATATGGCTTTCACCTCTATATTTATTCCAAAATCGTTAAACCAGAGATATCAATACCTAGATAATAATGTTAAAAGCTCTGTTGAGATATGTTCCAACATGACAGGAGTTGGAAAATCTACTACGTATTGAATATTGAAGGAGAAAAAACGACTGGAATTGTTAGTACTCCCAAGCCACATTCGATCACAGGCAAACGAAAAACCTCGTTGGAAGAAGAGATGAAAACTGCAATTAAAGGGGTTGTATATATATTTTATTATGAGAAGCAGATCCCAACCATCTACAAAATTCTAACTAAAATCATTGAAGTTCGCGATTTACCTGAAATTAAAAGAACTGATCTCTAGAAATTGCTCAGAGAACTTAATTTTTGCTGAAAAAAACCAGATAGAAAATCTGTTCTTATAAATCGTCCGGAAACTGTCCGTTGGAGACGTAAATATCTCTCGCAAGTAAAAGGTAAAGTTGCTAGAAATAACACAATTAATAAAATTAGTAATTTAACTAAACTTTTGAAAGATTTTTTTGAATAAAGTTACTGCGAAAAATTGGGAAAAATCCATATAATAAAAGAATAAAACAAAATGTGAGAACTCGATCTCATAATCGGTAAGATAGAAGAACCAATTATAATTAATTTTAGCGAAGATAGTTTCACTGACTTTGATTAGGAATTAGATATGTAATGTTTACTAGTGTAAACACAATTTATTATTTAAATTTTTGTTTTTGTTGTATTTTATTGTTTAATGTTGTTTATATGTTTTTTTTATTTTTTTATATATTTTTATTTTAGTGTGTCCCATTCTTTAATTTTATATATATTTAATTCTAATTAGCCGTAAGTTTTTTATTATTTTATTATTGTGTTTGTGTCTTTTTCTTAAGTGTGTAGAATTAACATGTTTATCTTATCTTTTTGGGGCTATCGTATTTCCATATATAAAAGTAAATAAAATTAAGATATCAGTACAATAGAAATAAAAATAAGTAGGTCTAATTTTAATTACAACATAAAAAAAACTAATTACATTAGAATCCCTTTTTAGTGTTTAATTGTAATTCTGCAGATGATTTAAGAAATAAATAAACTGAAACGTCAAATACCCTAAAAATGTTTTTAATTAATAATAAAATGACCGATAGCCCCAAAAATATTTATTATATGGACGAATTTATTTTTTTATATATGTTTAACTTTTTGTATTTTTGACAATGGATATTTTGTAAGTATTTAAATTATAACTTAAAATTTTTTGAGAGAATAATCCTACGTTTTAGTGTATTATTATAGACGGCTATTTTTGATTATAAAATTTCTAACCCATTCCTATGAAAAATATATGTATCTAACAAATTTTGCTAAAAACACCGGACTAAAGAACACAGGTAGTTTGCGAAGAGAAAAAGGGTAAAAAATGATTTATTACTCTCTCTAGTTCTTGAATAAACTATAGTAGAAGAGTAAAAATCGAGTCCGTTTTTCTAAACTCAAAGCTCTTGGGGGGGGGGGGGCGATCGCCACTATCGCCCCCCCCCCTTGGATCCGCACCTATATATATATATATATATATATTATATATATATATATATATATATATATATATATATATATATATATTTAAGTTGATATTTAAAATTAATAAAAATAAATAGATTTTATAACAGTCTTAAAATTAAAACAAAACGATACAATGTAGATACATAACCTGAAGGTAGTTTTGTATTTGTGTTAAAAATAAATTCAATTATTACAACTTGGTATGCAACTAATATGGGTAGATTACTTTTTATAACAGCAAAAAATAAGAAAAAATATTATTTTTTTAATAACGTTCTTTGATTTACATGAGTTTAAACGAAATCGTGTCAAGCATCATAACACTGTTTCTAATATTTATTATAGTGTCGCTTCAAGTATGTCTTATTAAAAAATCAAATTATAGTAAATTTAACATCTTGTTTATTATTTACAGCATTTTTATCTCTTTTTATATGTATGATTTCTTTGATGACCCGTTTGTGATAATTTCTGTCTGTATCTAAAATGTGGGTGTTTCTAAACTCGAATTCATGCTTAGATGTTTGTTCATGTTTATGCAAGGATGTCGAAGCGTCTTTAGTATACTTGTGTCCATTAATTCTATTTTCAATATATTGTCCCGTCATGCCAATGTATTTCTTAGGACAGTGTAGGCATGCAATTAAATATATTACGTTAGATCTTTTTCTGGTAGGAACTTTGTTTTTAAATTTCATTTAAAGTGATCTCGGTAAATTGTTCGCCCTGTGTTATGCTTACCTAAAATATATTCTATTTTTTCTGATAGTTAGTTTATGTGCGATAATGAAATGGAAGTATTTTGGGGGGTGAAGATAATTTTATAGTTCGATCAACTAAGTATAATACTATTTTTCTGTTTATCTGTATGTTGAGAGTTAAAATTTAAATACCGGCCTGACCAAGTAACTTTTGTGTACCATTTTGTATAAAAACTGTTAATTGTTTTATTTCTGTGTATAGTTAAGTCTAAAAAATTTATTTTTTGTTCAATGTCAATTTTAGATGTAAATTTTAGTTTTGGGTGGAAATTATTAAAGTATTGTAATAAGCTATCTATTTTGTTTTAGGGTACAGCAGCCAAACAGTCACCCATATAGCTTTTAAAAAATATTATATTAAAATCCAATTTTTTGATTACTTCTTTCTTCTACATATTGCATAAGTATTTGTACTATTGTTGAGAAGATTGGGGAATCTATATCACAACCGTCTAATTGTTGGTATAGCCTGTCTTTGAACTAGAAATAATTATTGTTTATTTATAGAATGTGTAGAACTTGCAATAGGCAATATTTATTTCCATTTCTTCCATTAACTTAAAAATAATGTATTAAGTACTAAAACAATTACTGTAATATATGTTTATAAAAAAAAATGTAATTTTGTAGATGAAGGATATAGATAAATATAGCATAACTTTGAAAAAGCTCATTATGTAGAGCGAAACGTCAAAAGAATTGTTGTCTTTTAATCTTCAAATAAGAAAACCTATACCCATGAAAATATTAATATATATATATATATATATATATATATATATATATATATATATATATATATATATATATATATAGTCTAATCAGAATTATTAGAAACCGACTAAAAAGTCAAGTAAACATAGGGCAGGTATAAATTTACAGCTGCACGGGCCTGCAATAATTTGCTAATGTAGGTAAAATTATAGGTATTATTTACATTTATTATCTACAATATATTTGAATTTGAACCAAAATAGCCAATTTAAATTATGTCCAATTTTAATAGAGTCCAGACGTCTCAGATGTTCGGCATTTCATTTCGTAAAAACACTACAAAACGTAATTGTCTCCGTTTAAATGTACAGGAAGGAAATATGGCCAAATGAAAGTTCTTCCGATTACTGGTGCCCATACATTTACACTGAATTTGTGTTGGAAAGATATTTCTTTTTTTATTATATGCAGATTCTCATCAGCCCAATAATGCATATTGTGGAAGTTGGTGATTCCCTCCCGAGAAAATTTCGATTCATTGGACTATAAAATACTTTTTAAGAAAAGTCCATCTTCCATATGATCATTTAACAAATAACGGCAGAACATAATTCTCCATGCTGGATCACCTTCTTCAAGGCCTTTAACCGAGGTGTAATGGAATGGATGTTTTCCTTCAACTTTCGAAACGTTTCACAACTGGTTGTTTACCTATTGGTGTTAACTTGAATTTTTGTAGATGAATAAAATTTTTGAATACACAGTTTTTTGTGTGTTATTTTAATTTTAGTCCTCTTGTTGTTATTATAGTGTATGAATCAAAGAATAAGAAAAAAAATATTTCACCGAAAAATTATACCAGTATAATAATAATAAAATTTTCAATCACCAATTGCCAGAAAACCGAAAAACTATAAAATGTGCTGGAACTCAACAACCGTGCATTTTTGTACTAGGGCATGTTTGGCATAAATTATTCAAAATAACATTCTCTATCACCTCTTTCAAACTTTCTATTGATGTACCAAACACCTTGTATATGTATATATATATATATATATATATATATATATATATATATATATATATATATATATATATATACCGGGTGTCAACGAATCTATTAGACAAGTCATAATTTCTAGAGTATTATGTGTATCAAAATGAGAATTGGTACAGGTAAATGTTATATGAAGAGGAGAGTTTTTGCATATTTTCCACTTTTCGGTCACTTCAGGTTTCACCGGAAATGGCCCCGGTTTTGAATTCTTAAATAGAACATCCTGTATATTTTAACATCTTTGGATTTCTGAGACAATTCTAGATCAGAATGTGACATTTTAAAAACTTTTTACGTCTACTTCATTTTTTAGAGCCACTTTTAAAATTATGTCTAGGTGGCCATGATTGGACGCAAACTAATCTAACGGCCTTAAGTGACGTCAAAAAAATACAATCGCAAAGTTTTAGTGACTAGTATGAAAGACAGGAATTGGATTAAAAATTTAACAAAATTAACAAAAAACTAACAAAATAAACTAATAACTTAGACGACGCACTTAAAATATTTGAAAGTACAGTAGCTGAATTTGTTAAAAAATTTAGTGTAGTAAATGTTCAAAGTGCATTCCTTCTTTTTCACGACACATTTCAGCTAGTTCAATTGTTTCTCTCAACAAGTTTTGTATCATTTGGGGCGTTATACTTCTAAATGCCAGTAAAATTTTTTCTTCTAATATTTCAAGAGTAGCTGGGGCTGCTCCATAGTAAAACCTTTCTTTAACATATCCCTAGACAAAGAAATCGAGCACATTAAAATCCGGTGAGCGGGCTGGCCACCGTACCGGACCATTGGTTGCAATAATTCGATTATTAAAATGTTCTATTAAATAATTAAGAACTTCTCTAGTATTGTGAGGCGGTGCTCCATCTTGTTGAAAGTAAATTCGCCGTAAAACTGCTAAAGGTATATCATTGAGATGGTTTTCGATTTCATTTTGAAGAAAACCTAAGTATCTAACCCCTGTTAACTGACCTTGAAACAATATTGGCCCAATTATTCTGTTTCCAACGATACCAGCCCAGACATTGACGCCAAATCTTTCTTGAAAATTGCCCTCTCTCATTTCATGTTGATTTTGTTGGGCCCAGTACCGAGTATTTTGCTTATTGAACATACCATTATTTGTAAATCGGGATTCGTCGGGAAATAGAATAAAATCGATAAAATTTGGGTTAATTCTATGATTTTGAAGCAGCCAATCACAAAACACTACCCGTCTATCGCCATCCTCAGTATACAAATGTTGATGTAACTGATATTTAAATGCTCGATATCCATGCTTTTTCAGTATTTTTCTTGTTGATTCATAACTTATGTGCAGTTCTTGACTAATTTTTCTTAACGAAACTGTTTTATCAACCTCAACCATAGCAAGTACGTTAATATTAGTCTCTTCATTTATGATAAACCTCTGTTCCGCCTCTTGATTTCCTATTTGCCTAAAACGAGTCTCGACATACGGAAAATACTGATGGGCTGGATGTTGCCGATTCGGATATCTATGAGCATACAACTCGGCAGCATTCCTTGAATTTCTATGACACTCTCCAAATATTAATAACATATCCACTTTTTCACTTTGAGTATACATTATTTTAACGAAAATTTAAACTAAACTTAACGAAAATTAAGAAACTTTTACGTCTGTTCTTAGAGCGTATGTCACTGTCATTATCTACTTAAGTGAGTGCTTTGTTTTCCAAAGAAGACTTGATAAAAACAGTTGCAAATTATTATGCATCATGGCTGTCCATGGCACACTTGTCATAAGTAAATAAATTATCCAGTATTTTGCTTAATAATATTTAATTTCTGTTCTTATGTCTAATCCAATCGCAAATAAATTAGTACCGTTAGATTCGTCAAAGAATGCTTTTTTCGAAAAGTAGTTGTCAAAAAGGGGTCGCCATTTGAAAATTAATAGTTAGAAATGAAAACGTAATTTTGTCAACTTGTCTTATTCCTGTCTTTCATACTAGTCACTAAAACTTTGCGATTGTATTTTTTTGACATCATCTAAGGCCCTTAGATTAGTTTGCGTCCGATCATGGCCACCTAGATGCAATTTTGAAAGTGGCTCTAAAAAAATGAAGTAGACGTAAAAAGTTTTTAAAATGTCACATTCTGATCTAGAATTATCTCAGAAATCCAAAAATGTTAAAATATGCAGGGTGTTCTATTTAAAAATTCAAAACCGGGGCCATTTCCGGTGAAACCGTAAGTGGCCGGAAAGCGGAAGATATGCGAAAACTCTCCCCTTCACATACCATTTACCTGTACCAATTCTCATTTTGATACACATAATACTCTAGAAATTATGACTTGTCTAATAAATTCGTTGACACCCGGTATATATATTAGAAACCGACTAAAAAGTCCAATCACTTATAACAATGAAACTGCAATAAAACCTTTCAACTGCAGCCGCAAGGTTTATATGTTAATACAGAAATTTGTTGAGGTCCGGAATAATGTTTATTGTTAATACTAATTTTAATTTTGTTGTTAGCTAGAAATAAGTTAACAGGCTGATTTTTATATTAAATTAAATAAAACACTATAATAATATACTACATTATAATATTTACATAGGTATAAATACTTAGTTAACACTAAGTTTTATATTACTAAACTAAATCTGTTTCACTATCGCTACTCTCATCTAGATTAATAACTAACTTTTCTGTTGCATTTTTAAGATAGACATAGGTTTTTTCTATTTCCTTTACATGTTTTACACAATTTTCCCAATGAATTTAAGAAATTTTTTCGCTTCAGTATCAATTAAAGTTAATACATTAGAATTAAATGTAACTGAAATATTATTACGACTAATTCCTGCTTTAAGTTGGTGTTATATTTGCTCGATCGGGTTGAATATACAGTGGTAAGGTGGTAACCACAATAATGTGTGACCCATACTTTCCGCAAGTTCGTCGCAATAATATTGTTTTTTAACAGACACACTTTTAAGCACTTCCAATAACTTTTTTTTGTACAGTTTTCATGAAAATACATATCATTATCATACATATAGTTTTGAATTTTGGCTTTTGGATTGAACAAGGTGCTTTGTTTCATTGTCTACTTTGTTAACTCGAGCTATCCGTAACGAACATTAGACAATAATTTAGTTCTAAACCAATCTTTAAATAGCTCCGCTGTTGTGTCGTCATGATAGTCAACACAAGAATCTCTAATATTTTTGGATGAATGAGACAAATCATTCGGCACAAACCCTTTTTCAGATTCAGCATGTAAAATTGTTATCATTTTGCCGCGGTTTGACGGAACACGTGTCACACACTTACCGCTAGAATCGTCCCATACACTGATTGGGATGTCATTGGTATCAATCCACGTTTCATCTAAATAAATTATTGGCCTTTTTTGTGTTCTGTAGTCACTGATTTCCCTCAAATATTTGCCCCGCCATTCTTGAAGACGTCTGGATTCTATTAAAATTGAACATAATTTAAATTGGCTATTTTGGTTCATATTCAAATATATTATAGATAATAAATGTAAATAATACCTATAATTTTACCTACAATAGCAAATTATTGCGGGCCCGTGCGGCTGTAAATTTATACCTGCCCTATGTTTACTCGACTTTTTAGTCGGATTCTAATAATTCTGATTACACTATATATATATATATATATATATATATATATATATATATATATATATATATACATATATTCTTTAATATTTTCTTGGGTACAGGTTTTCTTATTTGAAGATTAAAAGACGACAATTCTTCTGACGTTTCGTTCTGCATAGTGAGTTTTTTCAAAGTAATGCTATATTTATCTGTATCTTTCATCTACAAAATTACAATTTTATATATATATATATATATATATATATATATATATATCATTTTTCTTAATTTTGTATTTTCTTGGGTTTAGGTTCTATAATTAATAAAACACAAAAACGATTGACGTTTCGCCCTTTATTCAAGGCATTTTCAAAATTTTTTCCTTAAAAAAATATATAATTAAAATACATCAAATAAAAAACATATTTTACCATTTTGAAAAACAAACAAGACACTTAAAAACAGTAGTCAAAACTTTAAAACATTTTAAAAATATTTAATTTTACCGGTACATACCTTGACATTTTGCTGTTCTGTTACTAAATAAACTTCAAATTTTCATCGTTTACTGAGGATACGTGGAATGCGAATGTGTTTTATTTTTTTAATATTATTTATATTTTACAATGTATAAAAAAACAAATAAGGTATATGTTTGGTTTTATGTTTAAGAGGATATTCTATTTTTGATTCTTATTTGACCGGATCGAATACTTAATAGTTTTGTTTAAATTAGGTTTGCGTAAATGTGGCTTAAATTTCCCATATCTGTTCTGTCGTTAACAGTGTTTTTATCTTTTTTAATTTCAATCATTTCCTTTATCTGTAATTTTTGGTAATTCATATCTTTGTTTTTTATAATGGTACTGTTATAATAAAAAGTGTGTTTTTCGTCCTGTGTGTGTTTGTTTAACGCTGTTGAGGCGTTTTTTGTATATTTATGGCCATTTAATCTGTTCTTCAGTAATTGGCTCGTTATGCCTATATATTTTTTGGGACAATTTGTGCAAGGGATCGAATATATTATATTTGATTTATTCATTAAAGGAGTTTTACTTTTTAAATTTGTGAACAATGTATTTAATTTATTATGTGACTTGTGGCATACGATAATATCATGCTTTTTTAAAATGTATTTTATTTTTTCTGACAGCTCACTAGTGTAAGGTAATGCCACATATTTCAGCTGTTTATGTTCTATGTTTTTTTTTTATGTTATTATAAAACTTATATGTTCGTTTATCAATTATTTTGGTGATAGTCTTTTGGTTGAAATTATTATTTATTAGTGTCTCTTTTACTTTTTGCAGTATTTTTGGTCGGAATTCTGGAGATGTTAGGGAGATAGCACGATCAGATAGACCGATTATAACGCTATTTTTTTGAGTTTTTGAATGATTAGAGAAATAGTTTAGATATCTACCTGACCAAGTTGGTTTGGTGTACCATTCAGTTAAAATTTTGTTTTTTCTGCGTATAAGTGTCATATCTAGAAAATTTATTTTATTATTATTCTCTGTATATATATATATATATATATATATATATATATATATATATATATATATATATATATATATATATATATATATATGTTGGTGTTATAATGTAAAAAGGTTTTTTGTTTAATTATTTTTTATAAGGAGTTTGATAAAATGGTTCATTATTAGGGTTTCTTCTACTTTTTTTAGTATTTTTGGGCGAAATTCGGATGAAGATAATTTTATAGTTCGATCAGCTAAATTAATTATGACACTATTTTTCTGTTTATTTAGAAGTTGAGAGTTAAAATTTAAATACCGGCCTGACCAAGTATCTTTTGTGTACCATTTTGTATAAAGACCGTTATTTATTTTATTTTTATGTATAGTTAAGGCTAAAAAAATTATTTTTTGTTCTATGTCAATTTTATATGTAAATTTTAGTTTTGAATGGAAATTATTAAAGGATAAGTAATGAGATATGTATTTTGTTTTAGGGTACAGCAGCCAAACAGTCATCCATATAGCGTTTAAAAAATATTATATTAAAATCCAATTTTTTGAATACTTCTACTTCTACTTATTCCATAACTATTTGTGCTATTGTTGAGGAGATTGGTGAACCCATATCACAATCACCTAATTGTTGGTATAGCCTATCTTTGAACTGGAAATAATTATTGTTTATATATAAAATGTGTAAAACTTACAATAAACAATAATTAATTCCATTTATTCCATTACCTTAAAAATAATGTAATAATGACTGTAATATATGTTTGTAAAAAAACTGTAATTTTGTAGATGAAGGATATTGATAAATATAGCATAACTTTGAAAAAGCTCATGATGTAGAGCGAAATATCAAAAGAATTATCGTCTTTTAATCTTTTTTTTTCCGAATAGTATGTCGATTGTAGTACATGTTTTCCACAACGAAAATTTAAGGATACGATTAAAATTTACCACTTTCTTATCGAACAAAAATTCCGAACAGAGCTGATCGTCATATATGAAACTTTCGGAACTTCTTGTACTTTATGACTATCTTTCGCAAAACATCGAGCTAAGTGAGACATTTAGTGAAGTTCTAAAACTTTTAAAAATTTTAATTACTCCTCCGTTGGCATCAGTTGAAGCAGAACGGCGCTTTTTTTTCCATCAAACTGATAAAAGAGTTTTTACAGAATACTATGAGCAAAGAAAGACTTTCTGCTGTTGCAATGCTTTCTAAAGAAAGGGATCTTATCGAAAGCATACCTGATTTTAATCAGAGGGTTATTGATAAGATTTTGTTTTGACTGCTATATTTTTTTAAACTTACTACCTTCTTAACGTTTATTTTTTTAAAATATACTGTTTAGTTTCGTACTAATTCAACTTTTAAAGACTTTTATTTTTTCATCCACCGGTACTTATAGCAGGTTTTATACATATATCTATGTTTTTGGTGTAACAATGGAATTGCAACCCCTACTTTTTTAATGCATCAGCCACCATCGGTATATATATATATATATATATATATATATATATATATATATATATATATATATATATATTTATATTTATATATATACCGATTTCTTTCTTTTCCAATCAGCCTCCTAATCTGCCTATTTTATTTTTACGAAAAAACTTCGCTGGGTATCAAAATTTTGTTGATGATTATTATATAAAAACAGTTACTAAGAATCCTAAGAACGAGTATTTTGATTTTAGGTAAAAATTAAAACACATAATTTGGAAACATACAATTTCTATTTTCAAAATATAATCTGACAACCATAATGGAAAATGAGAATTTTACAAAATGATAAAATGACGATAAACAGACAATAAGAATTCAAATCAAATTTACATAAACATTTTAAAATAAAATACAATATTGTAGTTCTTAAAATTCACAAAACATCTAGTATGTTTTTCTGTCTCTCTCCTATTTACACCTCCTCTTTTGGCTGTGCTATCTATCACAATTTTGTAAATTCTTCCTTCCTTCTTCTGCTCCTCCTCTTCTTTTTTACTTATTCATCAGTACCATTGTCCCCCCCTGCACGTTTCTTTCTTCATGCTCGCTTTAATCCCAAGAGTCCCAAGAAATCTTCTGCTGTGCACCGTGTAAGCTTCAGATTTTCTAGGACTTCTCGCGCGTCCTTTTCAGCCTCTATCCTTGCCGCTCCCAACCGGCTACTTCTTCGTGTGGGGGTCACGCTTACAGACTTCCTTTTCCTTCCCTTTGGAACTTTAGGGTTGTTTCTGAAATTAAAGAAAAATAAATTGAAATAAGTAACAAAATCTTGGAACTATACTTTGTTCGAAAATAATAATCACTTTATGGAGAGCTTTGGATAATATTTCAATTTTATACCAAAACTAGTATAATACACACTGAGAAAATTATTAATAAATATTATTTTTTGAACAATGCATTTGCTATTTTTATTTGAATTTTTTTTTTGCAATATGCACAACTTTTTTCTGAAATATATTTCAAAAAACTCTTTAAACTCTTTATTTTTTCCTACAACTCAAAAAAAAAATTTTATACATCAATTTGTTATAATAATTTTCCCTCAACTTTTTTTTATGATGCAGAGGTAACCACATCTAACTACCACCGCACAGTAGGACATTTTTCGCGTTTCGGTCAAAAAATTTTATTCCACTCTTTTGATGAGTTACGGTTTCCTTGTCAGCGGAAATTGAAGTTGAAGTAATAAATTGTGATACCGCTTTTTCTGTTTTTATCATCCCTACTACCTTTGCCTTAGGGTCATATATGCCAATTTCCACGAAAATCGCCAAATTTACAAACATTTCTAAACGCTTAATTGAAGTTATTTTTATCGAAAATCATCATAAAAATGCACCATTTCTTATGTATTTTTGCCCGCTGAACACAATCCTGCAGTCAAATCAGTTCTAAATGGACTATGAATGCCCGTTTTTACCATTTTCGAAATAATATGATAATTAAAGCTAAAATTTGAAAAAAAAATCACATAAAATTTTTAACATTTTGAAGAAAAAATTTACTAAAGCATATATAAGTATACAAATGAATGCATATGCCTTAGTAAACTTTTTTCTTAAAAATGTATCTTAAATTATCATATTTTTTCAAAAAAATAGTAAAAAACGGGCATTTATAGTCCATTTAGAACTCATTTGACCAAAGGATTGTGTTCAGCGGCCAAAAATATATAAAAAATGGTACATTGGTGCATTTTTATGATGATTTTTCGATAAAAATATCTTCTATTAAGCGTTTAGAAATGTTTGTAAATTTGGTGATTTTCGTGAAAATGAGCATATTTGACCCTAAGTAGTAGAAGGTAGTAGAAATGACAGAAATAGGAAAAGAGGTATCGCGATTTGTTGGTTATTATCTCAAATTCAATTTTCGCTGACAGCGAAAACTGTACCTCATCATACGAGTGAAATAATTTTTCGAAGCGAAAAGTCTTCCAATGTGCACCGTCCCGAGAATATATTCGCAATTTTAATTGTGTAAAAACTATAAAGTCCACTTTTTATCAAACTTTTTGTATTACTAATTACCAATAGATTCGTTAACGAGTTCTACATGTTTTCCAAAGTTATTAACAATAAGAAAAAACGTTTTCTTATGTATTTTGGAAATATCTCGGTAACTACTGAACGAATTTTAACAAAAAGAATGCATTTCGAAGTTTTTTTTATTGCCTATAACTTAGCAACGATACTTTTTTGAGTAGAATGAGAAATTGTTAATAAAAATATATTTGCTAAGTAAAAGTCGCGGCGCAAAAGATTAAGCGTCGTTTGTATTCCCTGAAATATAATTTTCAATCAGAATAATTCCGGCCGCCAAAAAAAATCTCGTGTTCTACCATCACAAAATAAGCGGTATGCGAAAAATCAGTGAAAAATTTGGTACTCTGAGTAATTACCAAAAAATGGAAAAATGGACTTACATTTTTTTAATGTTACACAAAATATTGAAAATTTTGTTACATTTAATAAAAAATAAATATCCATATTTACAAAAATTAAGTAGATATTACTAATTACCAAGTTAAATTTGTATGTGTGTTAACAAGGACACTTTTTACAAGAACATTCAAAATTTTTGCAGGAAACATTTTTATCGAAAATTAAAACTTGCTCCAATATATTTAAAAAATGATAATTTTCGTCAAATTTCTATTTTTTTTAATAACCCCGAAAGAGAAAAAATTTAATCATCCTGCCGACTTATGTGAAAAACGCAGCTTTTCTCTAGTTTAATTGACCTTTTCAGAGATAGCAATGATTAAATTCCACACACTGTATATTTTTTTAAGTTACAAAAAATCACTATGTGAAGGAAAAAACTTATATATAAAAAATTACTTACCCTTTTTGGCCCTCTTGTGTTGCAGGTTGATTGTTGTTCATTGCGGGGTTTCCTATGTCTCCAATTTGGGGTTCATTTGAGCAGTGTCCAGAATTGGGGGCCATTTCTCAAAGTTGATTTAAAATATGTCGTTTAGAAGAAGACGAATTAAAAATTTTAAAGTGATGGCACAAAATTGTTCGCTGAACACAAAGACTTATCGCACACAATCGTTTAGAATTATCACAATTAAAACTTAGAAGTATTCACCAGACAGAATATGATCTAAATGATAACTTTTGACCCGTGTTGGGGGTGTAACTCAACAGGCAGGTATAAATGTCCATCCCCATTTAGGAAAGGGTAAATAGATTATTTAAAACTTGCAAAATTTTAGGTACAGGTGCATAATTATGTTTTATTGGTACTTACAATAAACAAGTGTTTAACTATCGGCAAAATAGGTTATAAATTAATGAAAGTAACATTTGGGAGCAATATAATAGTTTTATGGTTATTTTTCAAAAGGGATTTTTCCGAAAATTAATATTGTAAAATTGTTTTTGTAGTCCGAAATTTTTAAAACAAATTAAAGTTTATTAACAGGTAACGAAAACAAACTAGTCCCGAAATATATGAAAGAGTCACTTTGTCACTACTTCTAATTGCAAGATTCTTGAAAACTGATGTTAAAATTTTAATATAAAACTAAAAATATATTTCATGAATTAGAAAAAATTGCACACTTAAAAAACACTCTGAGTTAAACATGTCTTATAAATATATACAGGGTGTTTGATTAAAACAAATATTGCTCTTTCTGAAACGATGATAATATACAGAGTATCTGGAAATGTTATTCGTATATTATATATGCAAACATGAAAAAAATTTTATATGAGTTTATGTGTCACAAGGAAGCTATTGGCGTTTAAAGATGGCCCTCGAACACGAGTTTTTATTTCATATCTTTAATTCTTTTTTACTTTGACATTAACTACAAGCTACTTGATGATTTTCGCTTCAAATTTATACTTGCCATAAGTCTATTTTAATGTTTAAACATAAATCAATGAAATTAGTTAAATCGGGAATTCTCCTAAGCAATTAAGGATAATAAATTTTTACAAGAATATCTTTTTTTATGTAAATAATTTCGCGAAATCAAAATTTTTAGGTAGAATTTAAAAAAATTTTCATGTAAAAAAAATAGGGATAGATAAACCACACCTATTGGAATGTCTCTGACTAAACTTGCCGCTCACTCTTAACATCAAAACATTGAATATAATGATATTAATTCGAATACGAGATAAAACATAGGAACTTCAAACAGTTCCAAAACTATTAACATATAATAACCTCACATATAATAATAATAGCTTTTATTTCGCAAGGTAAAAAACAGTACATTTTATATTTTACGTTAACAATAATATTCACATTATACAATTGCAAAAAAGGAGCTGAAAACAATTAAGAACTATTCAAAGCTCAGTCTTGGTAAAAATGTTTCCTCAATCAGAGTTTAGAAAATAAAATTTTTATAAAAAAATTGAACCGACATCTAAAAGCACTCTGAAAAGTGAAAGATAACTATAAATTTTTATATGAAATTGAAATTTTTGAAGTCGGCGCCAAACTAATACCTGTCAAAATGTGATTTGCATAAACAGATTAAAAATACTTCATTTGTAATTACTTTCTTACCATAATTTGGTAGTTATTTATTTCATTTACAAATAATTTGGCGCCGACTTCAAAAAGTTCAATTTCATATAATAATTTATAGTTATTTTAATTTTTTAGCGCACTTTTAGAAGTCGGTTCAATTTTTTTATAAAAATTTTATTTTTCTGTTTTTAGAGTTCAGTATGATATCCATAAATTATTTGAACTAAGTACTAATCGAGATTAGTGTACCTTGCAATGACTTCACGGTGGCAAAAAGTTCCCATTTTATCCAAAGTTGTAAATCACCCTAAAATGAACTACTAAAAATTCATCGGTTTTTTCCAAATACCAGTAAAATTGTGTCAAACAAATATTTAGTCTGTCATAGTAAATCCACTATCGGAAATTTCAAATTAATTTTAGATTGAAAATAGAGGCCCCAAAACCTTCCAATATCGATGTTTAAAGAACCTGAGGTGTAAATTTCTTAGCTCGATATATTTTATACTGCATATTGAGTTTGTATGCGCCTCAAGAACCCCACAATATCAATTTTAGACAAAATTAGAATATGTAAAATTTTCTATCACTCATATTGTATCTTATCAACCTAATAGCTGTAAAAAATTAACTTCATATTCGTAAGACACGACCCCGAAAACTCTCTAATACCAAATCTGGAAAAATGCGAAAAAATTAAAATTTTCAACCAACCATATTGCATCCGCTATATTGAATTTCAAAAAAATTATTTTAAGTCTTAATCTAATCTAAATCTAAACCGTTCAAACCCCTTAGTGCCAATTTTGGAAAAAATCTGGAAATATAAAATTTCTAGACTTATATTCGCTATTTACATCCTCAAAAACGATTCAGTCCCACCTTTGAACAAAATCGAAAAATGTAAAATATTTAGTCATCTATCTTGGATTTGCCATATTGAATTCTGAAGAAATACTTTTAAATTCATAATTTATACCCTCAAGAACCCCCTATATCAGTTTGGGAGAAAATCGAAAATTGTAAAATTTTTAGGACACCATATTGAATCCGCCAGATTGAGTTTTTCAAAAAATATTTTAAATTCGTAATTGCCACTAACAAAAATACCCCAATACTGATTTTAGACAAAATCGGGAGATGTAGAATCTTTAATCCCCCATCTTGGATCCGTCATATTGAATTTTTTTTTTAAATAATTTCAAAACGTTATGTGCGACCCCGAAAACTCCCCTGTACCAATTTTGAAGAAAATCGGACAAAATTGATTCTTTCGTCCGCCATATTGGATCCGCTATATTTAATTTTTCTAAAATAATTTTAGATTAGTTATGTACGACCCTGAAAACTCCCACGTCCCAATTTTGGAGAAAATCTGGCAAAATTGATTTTTTTGTCCGCCATATAGAATTTTTTAAAAATATTTTGGATCCATTATGTGCGACTCCGAAAATTTCCCCACACCAGTTTTGGAGAAAATTAGACAAAATTAATTTTTTTGGCCGCCATATTGTCAGCGCCATCTTGGATGTTACTGCACCAATTTCATCCACGAAAACATGGGATCACCGCAGCAACTTCCTGAACATAACCTAAAAAATTTCATTCAAATCGGTGCCGCCTTTCCGGAGTAATCGGTGTACATACATAAAAAAAAATCATACATACTCGACGAATTGAGAACCTCCTTCTTTTAAAAGTCAGTTAATAATTAAATAACTCAAAAAATACAATTTAGAGAGAGAAAGGAAGAGCATATTAACGGCAGGAAGAGAGATGCCAAATACACTCTCTTTATTTATCAAGATGCTTCTTTTCCTTTTTCTAAAAACTGAAGGTGTAAGAGTTTTTGAGAAAGTAGGAATGCTATTATAAATTTTATAAATATTATAAGAAAAACTTCTTTTGAAAAGCGCTTTTTTATGAGGTGGTGGAGAGAGATAATGCCCTTAAATCTAACACTCAAATTGTGAACATATGTTCTATATTTAATTTTATTTGTTAAGTGTGAAGGGCAGTTATTAAAAATAACGTTATGAAAAAATATCCAAGAATGTAATTTACGTCTGTTCTGCATCTTCAACCATTTTGCAACTTTTAGTTTGTGAGATATCGGATCAAATTTCTTTATACTATATATAAAGCGCAAACAATTATTACGTACTTTCTCAGTTCTGTTTATATCTAGTTTATCTAGACAGGGACCATACAAAATACCGCAATAATTAAAATGGCATAGTACAGGGTGAGTCAACGATTGGATGAAGTAGGTTTGTGCCTTTTCGGTGAAATTAACAAAGAAACTATATTTATTGTGTGATACAGTTTATTTTTACGCAGATTTTAAAAATATTTGGAACACAACAGGGTGAGCCAAAAAACTAGGACAGCATAAAGTTGTATTTTTTTTTAAATCGAACACCCTATATACGAATCGTATTTTCGATTTAGCTTATAATTTTAAATCTTTTTTATTAAGGGTTTACTATAACAAAACTTTATAGTTTCTGAGATAATTAAGTTTAAAGAAAAAAAGTCACATTTTCAAGCATCAATTCAATCCTAAATAACGTTTTCAATTTTGTGATAAATATATTTAAATTTGGAATTTAGCAAGGCCAAGGACAAGTCAACATAATTTTTACCTAACATTTGCAATAAAAGCTACAGGGTATTGAACACATCGGCTCAAATTTGAACAAGTTTAAATGAATAAATATCTTTTTTTTTTTAAACGGTACACCCTGTATATTTTCATGTTATTTAAGAGAGTAATAAAAACCCTAAAAGTTTTGTTCAATATATCCTATACCTATTTATAATAGTTTTTGAGATATTTCAGTTTTTCTTATTTTCCATACTTTTTTACAGAAATAGTCTTCATTATCATAGTGGCCATGGCAAAAACAATGTAAAGAACATTTTTCTGTGTGTCAAATTTATAACCGCAATCGCTTCTTTTGGTTTTTATGTAGTGTAGTTTGGTTTTTTTTGCATTCTTCTTATATTGTAAAATGAATTTTCCAAAGAATGAGTTAATAGATATGATTTATACAATGGGAGAGGCTCAAAAAAATTGCCTTCTTGCTCAAAGAATTTACAAAATGAAGTATCCTGATCGACGCCAGCCTAATACCCATACTTTTCAAAACTTAATGCAAAGATTTGATTCTTCTGGTACTGTTGATTATCCAAAATGTAAAGTGGTCAACAAACCAGTAACTAATGAAGAAAAAGAACTATAAGTATTGTTAAATGTTCAGGAAAATCCTTATATTGGTAGCCGTCAGTTAGCAGCATTATGTGAAACATCACAATCCACCGCTAATCGTACTACCAAGAAATATAGGTATCATCCATATCACATGGAATTACACCAAAAATTGCATGGACAGGATTTTGAAAGTCGTGTAAACTTTTGTCGTACAATAAATGCGGAGATTCAATTAAATCCAAATTTATTATGCAAGATAATGTTTAGTGATGAAGCTACTTTTAGAAGTAACGGTGCCGTAAATAGACGCAACATGCATTATTATGCCACAGAAAACCCATTTTGGATTAGAGAGGTGCAACATCAAAACCACTGGTCATTAAATGTTTGGTGTGGTATTCATCATAATCGAATTATTGAACCCCACTTTTTTAATGAACCACTAAATGGCCATAGTTACCTGAACTTTCTACAAGAAGAACTACCCCAACTTCTTCAAGGTCTCGATAGGGATGAGCTCGACAGTATGTGGTTCCAGCACGATGGTGCGCCTCCGCATTACCATCGTGAAGTTCGTGCGTTTTTGGACCAACGATATCCGCAAAAATGGATTGGACGTGGGGGTTTCATTGAGTGGCCACCAAGGTCTTGCGACATCACCCCATTAGATTTCTTCCTATGAGGTTATATTAAAAATAAGGTGTATGTTAATCCACCAACAACACTGGAAGATATGCGAAACAGAATTAGGGATACCTGTAGAACAATAACGCCACTAATTTTGTCCAGGGTCCGAGAAAATCTGCAAAAAAAACTAAATTTGTGCATTGCACAAGAGGGTCGTCTATTCGAACACTTATTAAAAAGAAATAATTAATCTCAGTATTTAATAGGTAATTTTTTTTGTTTCAATTTAGTATAAAAGTAAATATGTATTTGCCTTGTCGTTATTGTTGTGTTAATTTTTTCACATTATGTTTAATTAAACTATTGCCGTTGTAATATAACGAATAATGTATTTCATCATATTTAACCACATTCTGTTTGTTTCTGTAGTTCTTTTTATTATTTTACATGGCTACTATGATAATGAAGACTATTTCTGTAAAAAAGTATGGAAAATAAGAAAAACTGAAATATCTCAAAAACTATTATAAATAGGTATAGGATATATTGAACAAAACTTTTAGGGTTTTTATTACTCTATTAAATAACATGAAAATATACAGGGTATACCATTAAAAAAAAAATATTTATTCATTTAAATTTGTTCAAATTTGAGCCGATGTGTTCAACACCCTGTAGCTTTTATTGCAAATATTAGGTAAAAATTATGTTAACTTGTCCTTGG